>CM067171.1:76918888-76963364 GCA_034093135.1 Erigeron breviscapus | reverse complement strand
TCCTTCTTTTCACCATACTTTGATCCATTAGTTTCACCTTGCTCATTACTCTTAGGATGATAATGTTCCTTCTTGGGAAATGCACTTGTAGAAGAAGTGCGGAGATTGTTGTTTGTTGGCCTCGCTTTGTAAAATTTTCTCTTGAAATGCTTTGTTACCGCGGCAAGAGCTTGATATAGTTCATCTGAAACACCATCTCTTGTAGCCATCAGATCATCTCCCTCCTCATTAGATGAAGAAACAACTACCATTTGCCTCTTAAGAGCTTCAGAAATCTTCTTATCAACTATCAATGCCAAAGGATCAGTAGATACAACTTCTGGCATTTTGCTTGATGAAGCTTTGTTTAGGACTTGGTTTTCATTGAGTTTGAAAGATTCATAAAGAGTATGAATGGTGAACTTGGTCAGATTTTGATGTTGCTTGATCTGTGTTCCAAAATCTTCCCATTCTGGACCAAGAGCTTTGATGAATTTGATGTTAACTCAATCTCTGTTTTCTTGACATTGTTCTTCCTTAGTTCATTTATGACATTGCAGAATCTGTAGTAGACAGCTTCAAGAGATTCATTTGGCATTTTTGTGAAGTTGTCAAACTCAGTCAAAACATTGGTCAATCTTATCGTCGAAGTCACGTCAGCTCCTTCCATCTGTCTAGCCACCTCATCCCATATCTCCTTGGCTGTATCATAAGAATCAACAGAGCCATAAATTTCATCTGGTAGAGCTTTGTATAAGCATGACCTAGCTCTGTTATCTGCAGCTGTTCGATCTTTTTGTTCAGCATTCAAAAGATCATGAATTAGAATTGCATCAGTAGTGGGATGGCGATGAACGGCAAGTCCATTAAGGATGGAATCTTTCATCATATGACCATTTGTTTGACTTTCCACATAGTCCATAAATCTTTTCTTCCATAGTCCATAGGAACCACGGTAGAGAACTGGAGGTCTTGTATCTGAACCTAATGCCAATGCTTCACGAGAAGCCATTTGAATTTGATTTGATTTGAAAATTGAATTGAATTAAGAGTTGAAGAAAAACAGAAAATGAAACGATCTTGAGAAGATCGTCCTGGGTGAGATCGTCCTGGGATTTTTGGTGAAATTTGGTTAAGTATGAAAATGAAACGATCTTGAAATGAAACGGTCTTGAAATGAAACGGTCTTGAAATGAAATGATCTTGAAGTGAAATGATCTTGAACTAAATGATTTTGGATAAAACGATCTTGAATTAAAATGATTTTGGAATGAAACGATTCAAAGAATTGGGACGATCTTGGTTGAAGATCGTCTTAAGTTCAGAAGAAATGGGACGATCTTGGAGAAGATCGTCTTAGGTTTCTGTATGCTGAGACGATCTTGGTGAAGATCGTCTTGGTCTTCTTTCTCAAAAGTTTTCAAGTATAAAACTTTCCAAGTATTTGAATTGACCCAACCAATCCTTCCGGATTAGTTAGCCACAATCAAACACTTCCCAACACACAACCACTTGTCAAGACGATCTTGAGGAGATCGTCCTACAAGCCACAAAGTACTAAGTATGAAAAATGAACTTTCAACGACTAAGACGATCTTGGGAAGATCGTCCTCGTGAAGATCGTCTTAGAGTCATCTTCTTCATCTCATCAGTTTTCCATAAAAACTCCATTAACAACTTCAAAAAGCTTCAATATCTTTTGAATTACTGGGAGTTAGATCACGAAATCACTTGCAAACTGATTGTATTCACGTCCGCAACAAATTTATGAACAACATTCAACACAAAACACAACAGATTCAAATCCCTCAAATTCGCGCCAAAACTGCAAAATTCAATCTCGAGAATTAGATTGAATTGGAACTTGAGACTTGACAGGATTATGTTTTCAATAACCACAAATCTATTGGTGAACAAATAACTGTGATTTTATGTGATTTGGAATGTGAATTTTGATGAACCAGTAGGTGAAAAAGACGAACAAAAATTGTAGATAATTTTGATTTTTGATGAATTTGTGACTGAATTCAGTTATGGATCGTCATCTGATCGATGTTTTGCTCTGATACCACTTGTTATAACACGATTTCTATCACCGAATTCAAGTCATCAATGGCGGTTTTGGTGAGTGTGTGTTCTTGGTGTTTGTGTGTGTTTTGAGAGAGAAAGTGTGTGTGTATGTAAAAGTTGGTGATTTTGTATTAAAAATTATGCAGGGATTAATCAAGGTTCTTCAAAAGTTATGATCTCTAAGGTATGAGAGGGGTATTTATAGGCTAACTATACAATTATGCTAATTTATCACAATTAGCCCCTCAACCTTAGTGATCATTTACCTATGACTTAATAACAAGAAAATCCTCTGATCTAAATTACAATTTATCACTATTTTTGGATTTCTAACAGGAGCAGATATGCATCAAGGATTTTGACACACCCAATGAACAAATTGGCTGCTGATATTTTACAAAGAGCATATGACTTTGTAAATGTTTAAGACAAGGAAGAAATCAAGCAACTTGTTTTTTTAGGGCTGAACGTGAAAGATGAAGAAAAATGAGTTAAAGCATTCAAATTTCATGATTTCTATTGTATATTTCTAGTTGTTAATGTAAAGGTTTAAAACAATGTGATCAGATGATTTCTTGTTTCTTAAAATGAAATATTTCAGTTAAAGCATTCAAATTTCATGATTTCTATTGTATATTTCTATTTTATATTTCTAGATGTTAATGTTAAGGTTTAACACAATTATTTATATTTTTTAACCAGCTAATCCCCATGGGATTGGCACAAAATCCCCAAGGGATTGGCATATAATCACTAAGAGATTTTAACCATAACTGGCTATAATTTTTAAGAAGAACAAAAGCAAATAATCCCCATGGGATTGACACTTAATCACAGAGAGATTTAATTACTACATTCTAATTACCATATAACTGATATCACCAAGGGATTTTAATCATAACTGCTAAATTTTTAAGAAGAACAAAAGCACAAAATCCCCAAGGGATTGGCATATAATCACTAAGAGATTTTAACCATAACTGTCTATAATTTTTAAGAAGAACAAAAGCAAATAATCCCCATGGGATTGACACTTAATCACAGAGAGATTTAATTACTACATTCTAATTACCATATAATTGATATCACCAAGGGATTTTAACCATAACTTTCCCCTCGTATTAGCAATTAAGCTTTAGGGTTTAGGGTTTTTAGGGTTTAGATTTTAGGGTTTTAGAATGTAGCTTTCCACTTGGATTAGCAATTAAGCTTTAGGGTTTAGGGTTTAGGGTTTAGGGTTTGAAGTTGTAGGTATGGTTTGAAGCCCGAGGATTAGCCTATCGGCTAACCCTACAACTTCAAACCCTAAACCCTAAAGCGTTCCATGTACCCGCTCTAGGGTTTAGGGTTTGAAGGTCGAGGGTTAACCGATAGGCTAACCCTCGGGCTTCAAACCATAAACCCTAGAGTGGGAACCTTCATCCTTTTTAGCATTTTAGGGTTTAGGGTTTTAGGGTTTAGATTTTATGGTTTTAGAATGTAGCTTTCCCCTCGGATTAGCAATAAAGCTTTAGGGTTTAGGGTTTGAATTCGTAGGTATGGTTTGAAGCCCGAGGGTTAGCCTATCGGCTAACCCTACAACTTCAAACCCTAAACCCTAAAGCGTTCCATGTATGTAACATCCCGAACTTTTTATTTAACAGTTGACTAATGTCGTTAAGTTAACATAGCGTGCCGTTAAGTCTATATTAGATTTAATGCATATATGTAGTTAAAGTGTGATTGTGTGTGAGGTTTGAAAGCCTAAAATGTATAAAGCAGGATTTGTGTGTATATAATGTAGTTAAACGCCTATGTAGTGGCATTTAAAGAAGTATTTATGTTGTATGTGGTCCCTAGGGTAGTTTTTGACTAGTAATGAAGGATTATGAAGCTTGGGGGTTGATTTTGACATATGACGAAAACTAAAAACGGGATTAGGGAATTAGAGGGTGTCATTAGATCATAATTTGCAGCTAATACATTCTCTAAACAAGCCCTAAGCCGCCCCATAGCATTCCTCCACCAATTGCAAGCCGAAAATCCTTCCAAAGTGTGAATCGGTTGTGTTTAGCCAAGTGTTTTGCATCTCTATTGTCATCTACAGGTAGATCAGGTATTAAATCATTGATTTCAGGTCCTTTTGATTATATGAGTCATTAGGAATAATTTTTGGATTATGGGGGAATCGTTTAATGAAGATTAATGGTGGTTTGGATGGATTAAAGCCATATATGGTGTAATTAATGGTTGAAATGCTTTGTAATGGTCTAAATATGAAGAATTATGGTGTATTGAATCTGTATTATAGACCTGGAGTTGTTTGGGGTCGAATTGGGGATGAAAACGATTTTTGTAAAAGTGCAGGTCGAAGGGGAGTTGCGGCGCAACTCAATTCCAGAGGAATAAGTTGCGGCGCAACATAATGTGTTGCGGCGCAACTGGAGGCTTGAGCTGCGGCGCAACTCTATGTTGCGGCGCAACTCATCAGTTTTCAGCAAATGTTATAGTTTTGAACCGTAACATCGTTTTGACACGTAGATTAGACCTGAATCTTAAGTGAGTCTTTAAAGTGTGTGGGTCTAGTTATTGGCCTTAATGACGTGAGTATGTAGCTTGTCTAATAATCGTTTACTAATTATAGGTAGACGAGCATAGTTGCTTACACAGTGACTAGTTGTTGATTATTGTGGACTACGCCGAGGTAATATACACTACTTTGACACGCTGGGGGATTCAACAAAAAGCTGGTTTCAAATCATAAATACTTCCATTTGGTATCTTTATATTGCATGTGGGCATATGGGGTTACACGGGAGGTATTATGGGTTATGTAGTTGACCATGAGACCTGAAATACAGTCCCTAATGTAGTGAAATGAAGTATTGCTTAATGTAGTGTATTGTTATGCAGTTTATGTAGTATTACGAAGTATCTCATTATGCATGAAATGTAGAAATGAAGTTGATGTGTGATATATGCATGCTTACATGGCTTGTACACCTAGCTCACTAGACTTATTAGGTTGCCATGTCACTTGCACGTTTAAGGATCCAAACGTAATGAAGATAAAGTGTGTGAATGTCTAGGAATATGTGTTACCTAGACTATATGTGTGTGACGGTTTAGGAATGTGTGTTACCTAAACCATATGTGTGAAACCGAGCTCTTAAATATAATGCAGGGAAAGTGTTAAGCTTAACCCGTACTGGTCTTAGCCGGACGAGTGCGTTAACGCAGTTGTTGCTTGGGTGGCTCCTTGCAACATGGTCATTATAATGCAGGGTGAGTAATACGAGGGGTTTGACCAACCTTCGCATACGGATTACTCTTGGATTGGCTTGCCATTCCTTAACGACGAAGTATGACTCACCTTTTGGTGAAGCATCTAGTCGGGTGTGACTTATGTTGCACTTATATGCAGCAAACAAAGATACGTGTGATAATGTGTGAATAAAATGAAGGATAGGCACATTTAGGGGGATTCATCCTAAATGATATGAAGTTGATATGCAGTTATGTGGGAACGTGTGATGTGTGTTGTGCCTAAATAAACTTGTCTAATAATGAAGATTGTTTTAATTGGACAAATTTTTAATAACATAGTGTTATCTTACTTTGCTAATTCGTTAGCTAACACTTGTTTCTTAAATGTGGTTGTTCCCTCAGGTTTAGCTTGAAGGACTAGTTGATGCAGGAAGAGTGAGAGTTGGGTAGATGCATGCAGGAGAACTTAGCTACCCATAGACGATTATCTCTTTAGACATTTATTTACATTTTGTACTTGATGTCGAATTTATGTAGTATTGTTGAACGGTTGTTTTGTGTTGGGCAACCGTTGGGTTTTCATTTTAAACTATTTGATGGTATTGCATGTAATACCAACTAAACGTAGAAACCGAACAGTTTTTATCAGTTTTGACTTTTAAAGTCTTTTCTTCCGCAATTTGACACCGTTAGGTGAAAGTTTTTGAAAACCCATATTTTTAAATGACGGGTGTTACAAGTTGGTATCAGATAAATGGTTTAAGTGAACCAAAGTTCGACCATGACCGTAGGATTTTGGACTTAAACCGATGAAGGATAAGTTAGGACTACGTAGGTGTGCCTAGCTTTGAGAGGTAGTGCATTAGGACGGGTTGGGATTGAGTGAGAGTTTAGGTTGAGGCTTGTTTGTGATTCTATATGCAGCTTATGTAGGTGTCGTGTAGCCTTAAATACCTTGTTCTCACTTTAATTCTTACTAACTACCGTCATTACATTGTAGACAACATGGTTAACACTCGTGCTAACAGTCAACGAGATGGAACTAACGCTAGTGGTGCTCCGCCTAATGGGAATGAGGCTGGGAATGGTGTTAACCAAAGGCCACCGCGAAGGCCACTTCCGGGAGCTCAGCCCACAAGGTCGGAAATTGATAGGGCAAACCCGGTGATTGAGCAGGTTCCCAATCAAGCAGAATTACATGAAGAATTGAGAGCTATTCGAGCTCTTTTGATGAGAAATGAAGAAGAGTTAGCATAATTGAGGGCAGAAAGAGATGCTGAAAGGAATGGGAGTGAACAAAGGGGTGAGCGTTCAGATAGTAATTACTCTAATCCCTCCCAAAGTGCTGCACCATCAATGGCGAGATCACAACATACTCAAGAGAATGTTGTCACAACAGTAAGTGTTAATGGGGTGAATGGTGGTGGACCTAGAGTTGTGAATGCACCACGCATTAGCAACTTTAAATATGAGAGCTTTCAGAAATGTGGTGCCAAGGAGTTTGATGGTACCCAAAATGCAGTGGGTGCTATGGAGTGGATTGAGGATATTGAGGTAGTATTTGCATCTTGTTACTGTCCGGATGATATGAAGGTTTTGTGTGCTAGTAGGATGTTGAAGAAGAATGCCCGTAACTGGTGGAGGGCTACTACAGTCTCCATGGCCCCTTAGGTACTTGCTGTGATGCCTTGGGGTACATTTAAGGAGAAGTTTCTAGAGGAGTATGTGGGAACTCGTGAGTTAAGATTGATTGAAAAGGAGTTTAGATCGTTGGTTGCGAAACCCGGTGCAATTTCTGAATATGCACATTTATTTATGGAGAAGTTGAAGTTTGTTGGACACTTGGTTCGAAGGCAGGAGGACCAAATTGAGGCTTATTGTGATGGTCTCCCCGCTAGTTATCGTGGATTATGTAGACAGCATGTGACTTTGTCGGCGGCTATTAAGGAGTCAAAGAGGTTGGATGATGACTTCAAAAGCGAGAAAGTTGTGGAGAAAGTTGATGACAAGAAAGCAGGGTTCAAAAGAAGGTCAAGTTGGTCATCTAACAACAACAATAATAATAAGAAGTTCCGTGGGAATTCTAGCTCAAGTGGTGACAAAGATAAAAAGAAGAATGGTTCTTGGTGTGCTTTTTGCAAGACTGTTCATGAAGGTCAATGTTCCGACAAGACAAGAAGGTGTCATAAGTGTGGGAAGTCAGGACATCTTGCAACGGAATGTAGGGACAAGACTCGTTGCTACAAGTGTCAAGAAACGGGTCATCTCATTGCCGATTGTCCACAAATGAAGAACGACGGAAAGAAGACAGCCACGACAGCAACAAAAGTGAGAGCCTTGCAGATGACTGTTGATGATGCTAAGAACAACGACGAGGTGGTAAGTGGTACTTTCCTTGTTAATTCAAAACCTGCCTCTGTTTTATTTGATTCGGGTGCAAATAGGTCGTTTGTGTCCACATTATTTGCTCCTAATCTAGAAAGAGTCACTACTCCCTTAGATTGCTCAATAGAGGTAGAGATTGCTAATGGTACGGTTAGTGATATACGTGTGGGATATGATGATTGTGACATTGAGATTGAAGGTCGTTTGTTTCCGGTCCAGTTATTGCCTACTACCTTAGCCGGTTTCGATGTAGTGATTGGTATGGATTGGTTGTCTAGAAATGAAGCTAATATTTTGTGTTCCCAAAAGATTATTCGGATTCCTATACCCGATGGTAAAGTGGTAACGGTTTATGGAGATAAGAAGAGAAGGGGGATAAAGATCATTAGTATGATGAAGGCTATTAAATGTATAAGGAAGAATAAGAGTCATTTCTTGTCCTATGTTATTGATGCAAGAAAGGAGAAGCCTTTGATTGCTAATGTTGATGTAGTATCCGATTTTCTGGATGTGTTTCCCGATGATCTTCCCGGTATTCCTCCCGATCGTGAAGTTACTTTTCAGATAGATCTTATTCCCGGTGCTTCACCTGTTGCTAAAGCACCTTACCGATTAGCTCCTACAGAAATGAAGGAGTTAATGGCTCAACTTCAGGAATTACTTGACAAAGGGTTCATACAACCTAGTTCCTCGCCTTGGGGAGCTCCGGTTCTCTTTGTTAAAAAGAAGGATGGATCTATGCGCATGTGCATAGACTACCGTGAGCTGAATAAGCGAACGGTTAAGAATAAATATCCTCTCCCACGAATTGATGATCTCTTTGATCAACTACATAGTGCTTCATATTTTTCAAAGATAGATTTGCAGTCCGGTTATCATCAATTGAAGGTTAAGAAGGAGGATGTAGCAAAGACAGCTTTCCAGACTAGATATGGGCATTATGAGTTCTTGGTCATGCCATTTGGGTTGACTAATGCTCCAGCCGCGTTTATGGACTTAATGAATCGGGTATGCCGTCCCTTTCTAGATCATTTTGTTATTGTGTTTATTGACGATATTTTGATCTATTCTAAGTCAGAAGATGAGCACCGTGAGCACTTGAAAGCAGTTTTGGAGGTATTGAGGGAGAAGAAGTTGTATGCCAAGTTTTCTAAATGCGAGTTTTGGCTTCGAGAAGTGCAGTTTCTTGGTCATGTCATTTCATCAAAAGGTATTAAAGTAGATCCTTCAAAGATTGAAGCTGTTTCAAAGTGGGAGCAGCCAAAGACTCCTACTGAGATTAAAAGTTTTCTTGGTTTGGCTGGATATTATAGAAGATTCATTCAGGATTTCTCCCGAATAGCCAAGCCTATGACTGAACTAACGAAGAAAGGAGTAAAGTTTGAGTGGACCGATAAGCAGGAGAATGCATTTCAAACATTGAAAAAGAAGTTGTGTGAAGCTCCTATACTTGCCTTGCCTGAAGGTACCGATGATTTGGTTGTGTATAGTGATGCATCTATTGCGGGTTTGGGTTGTGTCCTGATGCAGAGGGACAAGGTGATCGCCTATCCTTCACGCCAGTTGAAGCCACATGAGAAGAATTACCCTACCCATGATCTCGAGTTGGCAGCAGTTGTATTTGCATTGAAATTGTGGAGACATTACCTTTATGGTACAAAATGCACTCTGTTTACCGATCATAAAAGTTTGCAGTATATCTTTAATCAAAAGGAGATGAACGTGAGACAAAGGAGGTGGATGGAATTACTTAAGGATTATGATTGTGAAATCAAATACCATCCGGGTAAAGCCAATGTAGTGGCGGATGCACTAAGTAGGAAGGTGCAAAGTTCTTCTTGTAAGTTGATGAACATGCAAGTTCAAGCCAAGTCGGGGTTACTTGATCGAATTAAAGAAGCACAAGCGAGGGCATTAATGAAGGATAACATTGACAAAGAAAGCATTGGAAAGAAGAAACGTCTTGTGATGGAGACTAATAGCCGTGGGTTCAAAACATACAAGGTCGAATTTGGGTGCCATTGCTTGGTGGTAACCGAGAATTGATCCTTGAGGAAGCTCATAGAAGTAGATATTCGGTTCATCTCGGTGTCACCAAAATGTATGCAGATTTGAAGCCGATATATTGGTGGCCGGATATTAAAGGAGAAGTAGCTCATTTTGTAGCAAAGTGTTTGACGTGTGCACGTGTGAAAACGGACCATCAAAAGCCGTATGGTTTGTTGCACCAATTAGACATTCCCGAGTGGAAATGGGATCATATTACCATGGACTTTGTAACAAAGCTACCTAAAACGCCGAAAGGGAATGATATGATATGGGTGATTATAGATAGATTGACGAAGAGTGCTCATTTTCTAGCTACCCGACAAGATGTGCCTCTAACGAAGATGGCAAAGATATACATTGATGAAGTAGTCTCAAAACATGGAGTTCCTTTATCTATTGTTTCGGACCGAGACTCGAGATTTGTGTCAAACTTTTGGAAGGGTCTTCAACGGGAGTTGGGTAGTAGAATAAAATTGAGTACCGCCTATCATCCTCAAACCGATGGGCAAAGTGAGAGAACTATTCAAAAATTGGAGGATATGTTGAGGACGTGTGTACTAGAGTATGGTGGAGCATGGGATGACCATTTGAGGTTGATTGAGTTTGCTTACAACAATAGTCACCATGCAAGTATTGGAATGCCACCATTTGAGATGCTATATGGAAGAAGATGTAGGACTCCAAGTTGTTGGATGGAGCCCGGTGAGAAGCAATTAACCGGTCCCGAAATCATTGAAATCACCTCTGAAAAAGTTAACGTGGCTAAAGAAGCTTTACGTGTGGCTAGAGAAAGACAGAAAACATATGCAGATAAGAAAAGGAGGCCGATTGAGTTCAATGTTGGTGATTTAGTGAAGCTGAAAGTCTCACCATGGAAAGGAATCATTCGATTTGGAAAGAAGGGAAAGTTGAGTCCACGTTTCATTGGACCTTTTAAAATCTTGAAGCGCATTAAGGATTTAGCATATCAGTTGGAATTACCTCCAGAATTGGATGGAATTCACAACACCTTTCATGTATCCTACTTGAGGAAATGCTTAGCCGAGGAGTCAAGTGTGATTCCCATTGAAGATGTGAGTATTGACCCAATGAAGAGAATGGTAGATGAACCGGTAGCGATACTTGGAAGGAAGCAAAAGAAGTTACGCCGAAAAGTGATTGACCTTGTGTTGATAAAGTGGAAGCATAACCATGGAGAAAGCTTAACGTGGGAAACTGAAGCAGTAATGAAGGAGAAGTATCCGGAGTTGTTCCTTACTGATGAGATTCCGGGGACGGAATCCTCTTAAGGGGGAGGTAATTGTAACATCCCGAACTTTTTATTTAACAGTTGACTAATGTCGTTAAGTTAACATAGCGTGCCGTTAAGTCTATATTAGATTTAATGCATATATGTAGTTAAAGTGTGATTGTGTGTGAGGTTTGAAAGCCTAAAATGTATAAAGCAGGATTTGTGTGTATATAATGTAGTTAAAGTGTGATTGTGTGTGAGGTTTGAAAGCCTAAAATGTATAAAGCAGGATTTGTGTGTATATAATGTAGTTAAACGCCTATGTAGTGGCATTTAAAGAAGTATTTATGTTGTATGTGGTCCCTAGGGTAGTTTTTGACTAGTAATGAAGGAGAAGTATCGGAGTTGTTCCTTACTGATGAGATTCCGGGGACGGAATCCTCTTAAGGGGGAGGTAATTGTAACATCCCGAACTTTTTATTTAACAGTTGACTAATGTCGTTAAGTTAACATAGCGTGCCGTTAAGTCTATATTAGATTTAATGCATATATGTAGTTAAAGTGTGATTGTGTGTGAGGTTTGAAAGCCTAAAATGTATAAAGCAGGATTTGTGTGTATATAATGTAGTTAAACGCCTATGTAGTGGCATTTAAAGAAGTATTTATGTTGTATGTGGTCCCTAGGGTAGTTTTTGACTAGTAATGAAGGATTAGGAAGCTTGGGGGTTGATTTTGACATATGAGGAAAACTAAAAACGGGATTAGGGAATTAGAGGGTGTCATTAGATCATAATTTGCAGCCAATACATTCTCTAAACAAGCCCTAAGCCGCCCCATAGCATTCCTCCACCAATTGCAAGCCGAAAATCCTTCCAAAGCGTGAATCGGTTGTGTTTAGCCAAGTGTTTTGCATCCCTATTGTCATCTACAGGTAGATCAGGTATTAAATCATTGATTTCAGGTCCTTTTGATTATATGAGTCATTAGGAATAATTTTTGGATTATGGGGGAATCGTTTAATGAAGATTAATGGTGGTTTGGATGGATTAAAGCCATATATGGTGTAATTAATGGTTGAAATGCTTTGTAATGGTCTAAATATGAAGAATTATGGTGTATTGAATCTGTATTATAGACCTGGAGTTGTTTGGGGTCGAATTGGGGATGAAAACGATTTTTGTAAAAGTGCAGGTCGAAGGGGAGTTGCGGCGCAACTCCTAGTTTCCACACGGATTAGCAATTAAGCTTAGTAGGGTTTAGGGTTTGAAGTGTAGGGTTAGCCGCCATAAACCCTAGAGTGGGAACCTTCATCCTTTTTAGCATTTTAGGGTTTAGGGTTTGAAGTGTAGGGTTAGCCCCATAAACCCTAGAGTGGGAACCTTCATCCTTTTTAGCATTTTAGGGGTTTAGGGTTTTTAGGGTTTAGATTTTAGGGTTTTAGAATGTAGCTTTCCCCTCGGATTAGCAATTAAGCTTTAGGGTTTAGGGTTTGAAGTTGTAGGGTTAGCCGTTAGGCTAACCCTACGACTTCAAACCCTAAACCCTAAAGCGTTCCGTGTACCCGCTCTAGGGTTTAGGGTTTGAAGGTCGATAGGCTAACCCTCGGGATTCAAACCATAAAACCTAGAGTGAGAACCTTCATCCTTTTTAGCATTTTAGGGGTTTAGGGTTTTTGGGGTTTTTGAATGTAGCTTTCCACTCGGATTAGCAATTAAGCTTTAGGGTTTAGGGTTTGAAGTTGTAGGTATGGTTTGAAGCCCGAGGATTAGCCTATCGGCTAACCCTACAACTTCAAACCCTAAACCCTAAACCCTAGGGCTTCAAACCATAAACCCTAAAGTGGGAACCTTCATCCTTTTTAGCATTTTAAGGTTTAGGGTTTTTAGGGGTTTAGGATTTTAGGGTTGATTGTGATGGTCTAATATTAAAGTATGGAAGCTCACTATAAAAACTTTTGGCTCATATGACAACTTGTATAATCACTTAGTGATTTATTGTATGTTATGTAGTAGAGTAATTGAGTGGTTCGGATCTAAATGTTTTTTTATTATCAATTGACCATATGATTGACCCGATATATCTTTTTCATTTACGATTAACACATATCTAAATTAGGGTTCAAAAGAAAAACATATCTCCCACTTAGGGTTTTCTTTTTCTTCCTAAAACCTATATCTAATCCTTCTCAACCATGTCTCTAATCCCGAAATTCAAAATGATTGCTGGTGAATCATCAACACAACAAGATACTGTGGAATCTGATCTTTCAAAGCGGTTGAAACAAGATGTAACTGAAATAGGAGAGGATCGCATAAGCAACCTTCCTGATGATGTAATTGCCGACAAGATCCTTTCTCGCTTTTTGGATACAAGATTCGTTATTTCAACAGGTATTATTTCTAAAAGATGGCAACACCTTTGGAAATATGTTCCTTGTCTTCTTTTTAATGATGAATCGTATTGTAAGGCTGCAGCAGAATCTTTGGTTGATTTTGGTTTTAGTGATAAAGCTTTTTTAGAGTTCTATAATGGTGTTAATATTACTCTTGGTCAGTATCAATTAGAAAGTATGAATAAGTTTTATTTGGATGCTAATTACGACACTTAGGTTTGCTTCGTATGTCGAAAATTGGATCGAATTTGCTGTTGGTAGGTATGTGAAAGATTTCACACTTTACTTAAGGCATTTGGGAAATGATGATACATACTCAATTGAAAGTCAATCATTCTACATGAATTCCCATTTCACAACTCTCGATGTAGGATATTGCTTGCTTGATCCTCATGTTGGAATTACCTGGAACAACCTTAAGGATTTAACTATATCAAATTCTAGATTGGAAGAAGACTTGATCCCAAAAATTGTATCTGGTAGTCCTTTGTTGGAAACTTTGACTCTTCGTTGCTGTCATGGTTCATTGATTGATATCACATCCCCTAGTGTTAAGAATTTGGTAATACTTGGATATGAGGCTGATGATCTTGTAAGCTTTGTTGAGATCAACGCTCCTCATATTACATTTCTGAAAATCGTTGATAGTATGTGGATATCAGCCATTGCTTTTAGGAACGTCTCGTCTTTGGTTAAAGCATACATTAACTTTGACTTTCGTTGCTGTCATGGTTCATTGATTGATATCACATCCCCTAGTGTTAAGAATTTGGTAATACTTGGATATGAGGCTGATGATCTTGTAAGCTTTGTTGAGATCAACGCTCCTCATATTACATTTCTGAAAATCGTTGATAGTATGTGGATATCAGCCATTGCTTTTAGGAACGTCTCGTCTTTGGTTAAAGCATACATTAACTTTGACTTTCCCCGTTACTATCTAAAAATTCGAAAGAGGGATGAAGAGCTTGTACTAGGTGATGTTATTATGCGTCTGCAGCATGTGAATGAAGTTAAAGTTGGGATTTCTTGCTATCCGGTAAATTGCTGTTCTATTTTATTAATTATGTCCTTTTTTTTAATCCTTCCATGTAGCTTTTACTTGTTTTCTTTTTATCTTATTTGTTGTTTTTTGATTAACAGACTATATGTCGTTTGACTTCCAAAGGGTTCATCCTTCCACCCAACGTTGTCGGTGTAGATACTTCATCAATTTACTATGCTGATTCTGATGTTGATGTGGAAGGTTCGGATTCAGAGTGACAACAACCATGTATTAAGAATCAATGTTTTGCCATCCGTACAAGTAGTCAACGTGTTCAGCATCAATTTTCAGAAATCAGAATCAATGAATTTAGAGTGAATGTTCAGAATCAATGCATATGGATATTTTAGTATCAAACTTTCTAGTTTTTTGGTATTTTGATGTAATATTCTGTTAGCTGATTCGTCAATCTGGATTGTCTAGTGTTCTCTTAGTAGTGTAAGTGAAATTCATGTTTTATTTGCTCGTACGGATAGCTATTTAGTTAATATTCTACCAAGGTACTCCTATGGAAGTAAATTATTTGATCGTTTGTTTAATTTTAGAAGCAGTATTTGTCTGAAATCTGGTTTATTTGCTTTTATTCTTTGTGATATCAGTCATATGGTAATTAGAATGTAGTAATTAAATCTCTCTGTGATTAAGTGCAAATCCCATGGGGATTATTTGATTTTATTCTTCTTAATTTTTTTTTCCAGTTATGCTTCAAATCTCTTAGTGATTATATGCCAATTTTTTGGACTGAAGTGTTCACATTTTGGTCCCTCATGGGCTGAAATGTTTATTGTTGATGATAGATTCTTTGTGTTGTGGTGGTTTTTTACTTTGGTTGGCAGGCTGGAATGGTTTAGCTTTGTTACTTGGTTTGTTTTTTATGGGTTGCAGTGTTTAGTAGAGACCTTGTGTTCATTAATTGGCATATTTGGGATAATGGTGATGAAAGGTGAACTGGTCTAGGATATCTGCAAACTTTCTTATGTTGATTGCTGACATTGATTAGAAGATAGTTTGGTTTGATTGGGTTATTAAAGGAAATGGTCTTAGTTATGTATAATGTATGTTTGTTGTGTATCATAATGTAACTTTACAAGGCCAACAAAATAAGATAACTGCAAATAATTTTGCATTTCAAGTATTGTCAAGGAGTTGATATCTACTGAGCGGAGGATCAAAATAATCAGACATTAAATTCGTAAACAGAAAACATGTCCTTCCCACCCAGTAATATCATGAATCAGTGACCACCTGGATTGTATATGCTTCCTAGACAATTGAAATGGATCTCCAAGCTGCCAAAACTGAAACAAATTTGTATCCCCCATTCAATTAAATAAAAGTCGTAGCCAAAACGGAGCACAAGCCACCAACGACAAGATATCCAATGCCAATGAAGTAGCTTTTCCCACCAAGCCGGCTTGTGGTTAAGAGCACAAGTTTCTTCTTGACATGATGAAAGTTGTATGTGTTATACAAGTTCCATACCAATGAGTAGAAGACACAAATCAGTTAGTGATTCAATATAGTATTCAGTCACATTATTAACAAAGTGATTGGATAGCTAAATCTCTTGATGATTTTAAGTCGTATCATTTTGTTGTCAATTTATTAAAAATTCGAAATTCAAATATTAGATATTTTAAGTGGTGGTAGTTGGTTGTCTTATTTAATATTTTTAAATTGGCGCTCAGTTATCAAAGCCAAACACACACACACTCACACTTTCACACAAATGCTAAATCATACACACACACGATCACTCACACACCGCTAAACACACATTCACTCACACACTCACACAAACGCTAAATCATAACCATCTGCTATCCGAATTCTACAATAATGTCAGAACAATCAGTTTCTAAAACAGTTAAAAGCCCTAACAAGCGTACGACTCGCCAATCTGCATCTCCCATTGTTGATCGTAAGTTTTTGACCTAATAATAATTTTTTATGCTTTTATTTTAATTTTTTTTCACATTATAATCTTATTTATTTGTTTTTCATTTTAGCGGATGTACAAACTACTGATGCGGTTCAGAAGCTACAAAAATCTGGAAACAAAAAAGGAAAATCAAAAGTTACTGAAGTCGCTAATGAAGAGAACAACGAGGAGGTTGAGACTGTAAAAAAACCTGAAAAAAAAGAAAGGAAAAGCACAAGCTAATGAAGGTATTTTCGTTATCATGATACTTTTAATTTGTTCATCTGTATATCTATGTGTATGTCTATATCTATATTTAGATGTCCATATTTAATTTCATTTAGTTGTGGTATTTTAAGTAGATTTTGGGATGATAAGTTCTGGTAACGTCTTTATTGTTTGGATATACGCATTTGTTGCTATATGTATGAATTTAGTAAAAAATTTTGTTGCTATGAATTGGTTTAGGCTGCGTTATGTTTGTTTGACCTTTTAAAGTCAATGGCAGTTGTTTATTTTTTGTGTGTATGCAACCATGTATCAAGAATCAATGTTTTGCCATCCGCACAAGTAGTCAACGTGTTCAGAATCAGATTTCAGAAATCAGAATCAATGTTTTGCCATCCGCACAAGTAGTCAACGTGTTCAGAATCAAATTTCAGAAATCAGAATCAATGAATTTAGAGTGAATGTTCAGAATCAATGCATATGGATATTTTAGTATCAAACTTTCTATTTTGTGGTATTTTGATGTAATATTCTGTTAGCTGATTCGTCAATCTGGATTGTCTAGTGTTCTCTTACTACTGTAAGTGAATTCATGTTTGTTTTGCTCGTACGGATAGTTATTTAGTTAATATTCTAACAAGGTACTCCTATGGAACTAAATTACTTGATCGTCGGTTTAATTTTAGAAGGAGTATTGGTCTAAAATCTGGTTTATTTGCTTTTATTCTCTGTGATTAAGTGGCAATCCCATGGGGATTATTTGATTTTATTCTTGTTAAATTTTTTAGCCAGTTATTCATAAAATCTCTTAGTGATTATATGCCAATCCCATGGGGATTATGTACCAATCCCATGGGGATTATGTGCCAATCTTTGGTGATATCAATTATATGGTAATTAGAATGTAATAATTGAATCTCTTTGTGATTAAGTCCCAATCCCATGGGGATTATTTGTTTTTGTTCTTTGTAAATTTCTTAACCAGTTATAATTAAGTCCCAATCCCATGGGGATTATTCCAACCTTTTATGGAGAATTATGCTATCAAGCATGAAAATATACTATCTAAGCTTATCACCTGTGTATTGCAGCATTGGTTTTTTGTTTTTTGTGTTGTGTCATCAGTGTGGTGACTGGTGAGCCACATTATGCTCACCACATTATACTATCTAAGTTGTATGTTTATGGTCTCTGATATGATTTGAGCCGTTGAGTATATGATTAAACAACATTTATAATTGTCCATTTGTTGTGACCAGTATGAATTAAATAGTCATTTATTGTTTGAATCTCTTGTTCATAAACCTTGTCATCGTATTTTCAAATTCTATATGACATGTAACTAGATGTGACAATGTAGGTGGCTTAGGTAACAGTTTTGGAAATGTTTTTGTCTGAAACCTGTTTCTTTGTTTATGTAAACTAGAACAAACTGTTGAAAAGGACCCAAAAGCCAAAAAGAAGATCGTGGATGAGGTTCCAGAAGTGTTAAGTATCCATCTGAGGACAACACCACAAAATTTCTCAAGAGTGGCTGTTTCCTTAAGTGCACCTCAGAAGGAGGCAGTGAGATCATATGGTTTAGGTTCACTAATTGACTTTCAGATATTTGATCTTCCTAGCAGACTTGTTCATTATCTTGTTTCCAACTACAATCAAGAAACAAATAAAATAGAACTAAAGGAAGGTGAAATAGAAGTTGATCCCAAGAGTGTTGAGCATGTTTTCGGGATTCCAAGTGGAAATATATCATTTACTACCTTACAATCGAACCCTGAATATGTTGAGTTTTCCACAAACTGGAAGAAACAGTTTCCCAACCCCAAAAAGAAAAAAGGTAACATGCAGATCATAAGTGCCAAGATGATTGCAAACGTCTTGGTGGAATCAAGAGAGGTTGATCAGTTTTTCAAGATAAACTTTTTAATGTTGTTTCTGACTTCTGTCATACACTGTGAGAACGGTGGACGTATCGATGATTATATTTTGCACCGTGTTGGAAACAAAACAGATTTAACAACCTTAAACTGGAGTGAAAAAGTATTGTCATATTTGAAAAAGAGCAAAGCATCATGGAAACCAGAAAAATATGAGTCCTACTATTGCGGTCCTGCTACCTTTCTACTGGTGAGTTCATCTGTCTCGTTAATATTCCATTTTCTTTTTTTAATTATAACATTTTTTCTGTAATACTCAATCAGTACCTTATCAATGTTTTGTAGCTGCTGTATTTGGATCGAACAAAGTATGATCAGATGCTACTCCCAAGAGAACGCCTAGTTTTCAAAAACTGGAGCCAGTATTTGAAAAGTAGGGAGGCTTTGGAAATTGAGACTGGTCGATTCGGTTTCATGGAGATCAGGGGTCCGATGACTGAAGAATCATTGGCAATTGAGGTAATTCAACTTTCAAATTGACTTATCTGTTAATAATGTACTGATTGTGCTGAAATAATTAACATATGGCTGGCACAATTAGCACATGATTCGTATGACACTTATCCGAATTACTGTTTTATTTTATTTTCTTTTTAGGATTATGAAACCGCTATGAAGCAGTTGGTTGAGGTTTCAAAAAAGAAAAAAACGTTGTTTGAGTTTTTGAATGCTGAATCTGTTAAGGAGCCAGAGAACAAGAAATTCAAGTTCTTCCAGTCCAAAATTTCTGAAGTGTTTAGCATGCAATCTGCGTTCTATGATGAAGAGCAAACTGTTTCTGAAATGTTGAATGAGGAAAGAAATAATGAAACAACTCGTGAAGAAAGACTTGTTGTTGTTAATGAAGAAGCTGATAATGCTGTTAACCCTAACCATAAAGATTTTGAAGATGCTGTGGAAAAGGATAAAGATGAAAATGTGAATGATCCTAATGTGACTAGCAATCATCCAGTTTCTTCAGAGAAATAGGGCAAAGTGATTTCTGATTCTAATGTTGCTCCTAGTCATAGAAAGAAATTTAAGACAAGTCGTAACAAAAAAGGTCCGTCTGTTGATGAAAAAGATGTTTTTGATAATGATGTTGTCGTTGATAAAAGTTCAGACGTTGTTGTTGATAAGAGTACAGATGCTGCTGTTGAGAAGGAAGCTAATCAGGATGTTGTTGTTGAGAAGAGTTCAAATGTTGTTGTTGAGAAGGAAGCTAATCAGATGTTGTTGTTGATAAGAGTTCAGATGTTGTTGTTGATAAGAGTACAGATGCTGTTGTTGAGAAGGAAGCTAATCAGGATGTTGTTGTTGAGAAGAGTTCAAATGTTGTTGTTGAGAAGGAAGCTAATGCTGCAAACCCTAAAGGTGATCTTGTTCAAGATCCCGTGGAGAATGAAACATACTTTGTTGATGATGGTGGCCATGCAAGGAAAAAGCGGAAAATATCTTCTAAAAAGCATGTTGAAAAGGATTATGTAAAACTTCCAACAAAGATATACAAAAGTCGTTCACAAGATGACAATGTTAAGGAGAAACATGTTTCTGAGTTAAGTGTTTCTGCTTCTGTTGAGGGAAAGGATGATGATCCTGAGGGGAACATCAACATTGAGCATGACAAAGGATTTGAACAGGAAGGTCAAGCAGGTGAAAAAGAGATGACGATTGGTTCTTCCAAAAATCCTGTGGATAATCTTTTGAAGTTTTCACCAACCAAAAATAAGATTCACAGGTTTAACAAGTCATTTGATAAAAAAGATGTTGAGAAAACTGTTCATGGAGAGGTGGAGCCAAAAAAGAAGCGTGGACGTCCTCGCAAAGCTACTCCTAAAGTTGTTTAAGAGGAAGCAAATTCTGAGGATGTTCCAATTGCACTTCTGATGAATAAAGGGAGTGGGCTTCTTCCAAAAAATATTGTTGTTCTAGTTAAAAAAGTTGCATCAACGAAGACTAGTAGCTCCATGACTGGGAGGTAACTGACATTTTTTTGGTTAATGTTTTTGTTATTTGTGAAATTCAGATTATGTGACTTTTGTAACTGTTTTTGTCTTTTTTTTTTTAGTTCATGTGGTGAAAATGTGTCTAGGAAGAAATCTGATAGGGTGTTATTGATGAAGCTTGGAAAGAAAGTCATAACAAAGGATGGGAAAGGGTTGGAGAAGGAGAATCCAGTGGAGTTAAAGTAATTGTAATTTCAAACATTTTGTATCACTGCGAAACTTATCATGTACTTTATATATATTCTCGCTACTCGTCTAAACAGTATTAGAATCTGCAGTAACATATGGTAACTGTTAATGTTTTAGCTGGTTGTTTTTGGTATATGTTTGCTGGTTGTTTTTGGTATATGAAGTAATTAGAAAGTACTTTGTCTAAATAACTAGTTGATTCTTGGTTTATTTGCTTTTATTCTTCAAAAATGTTTTAACCAGTTATGGATAAAATCTCTTAGTGATTATGTGCCAATCCCCTGGTGACTAATTGCTAGTCCCATGGGGATTATTTGCTTTTATTCTTCAAAAATGTTTTAACCAGTTATGGTAAAATCTCTTAGTGATTATATGCCAATCCCATGGGGATTATTTGCTTTTATTCTTCTTAAGTTGTTTAGCCAGTTATGCTTAAAATCTCTTAGTGTTTATGTGCCAATCCCATGGGGATTATGTGCAAATCCCTTGAGGATATCAATTATATGGTAATTAGAACGTAATAATTGAATCTCTTTGTGATTAAGTCCCAATCCCATGGGGATTATTTGTTTTTGTTCTTTGTAAATTTCTTAGCAAGTTATGGTTAAAATCTCTTAGTGATTATATGCCAATCCCATGGGGATTATGTGCCAATCCCATTGGGATTATGTGCCAATCCCATGGGGATATCAGTCATATGGTAATTAGAGCAATCCCGGTGATATCAATTATATGGTAATTAGAATGTAGTAATTAAATCTCTTTGTGATTAAGTCTCAATCCCATGGGGATTATTTGCTTTTATTCTTCTTAAATTTTTTAGCCAGTTATGCTTAAAATCTCTTAGTGATTATGTGCCAATCCCATGGGGATTATGTGCCAATCCCATGGGGATTATGTGCCAATCCCATGGGGATATGTCATCATGGGATTATGTGCCAATCCCATGGGGATTATGTCAATCCATGTGATTAAGTCCCAATCCCATGGGGATTATTTGTTTTTGTTCTTTGTAAATTTCTTAGCAAGTTATGGTTAAAATCTCTTAGTGATTATATGCCAATCCCATGGGGATTATGTGCCAATCCCATGGGGATTATGGTTAAAAAATAAAGAATTACAACTTAAGCAAATATGTATTTTACCAAATGTAACAATTGTGTATCAAAATGAGTTTCAACAAACAATAAAATAAAACATCCAACTGTATATGAAGTTAAGTTTTGGGAAAGGTAACAAAGAGTAACATTAAATTCTTCAAGGCTACTTATCAGAATTTCCTTCAGCTTCTTTTTGTTTCTTTGCTTGTCTTTCGCAAGTCCTTGCATTGTGGTTGGCACCTCCACAGTTTCTGCAAACAATTTTTCTCTTTTTGCTTTGTTCTATTCCAATCTCTTTCCCACTCTTGATTCGATGATCATGATGGCATCCCTTGTAGCTTCCAACTGGTGGGTTTTGAATCTGATTAGAGTCTGGCTTCTCATACCCGATCATTGACGATATAATATCATCTTTTTTCTTTGACGGGGTGTTTGGGTTATCAGCTTCTACCTCAAGCTTCAATGCCTTGAGCTTGTTAACAAACTCCTCAAGCTTTTTCTCATTCGTCCCAATTCGTTGTTAAGAATCATCGATAACTGAACTTGCTTCATTTATCAAGTTTTGAACAGGTATGTTCTCGTCTCCATATCTGTTTCTTCTTGACCTTAACTCTGGGGGAATAACATTCTTCATCCAACGTTTCATGATGTATTTTTTGGGCAATTCATCAATTTGGAAGTTCCTCAACACCCAAAAACAATGTCTGCATAGAAGCCCAAGTTTAAGGTACTTTTTGCAAGTACAAATGATGTCACCTTCTTGTTGGTCAAAAAGTACCTTCAGCAAACACAAACAGGGAAAAAAAACAACTTTTATTGAAGCAATCAGTTAACTATCAAATTTAATCATTATATAATTTCAAACATTTTGCATGTTACAACTTGATTTTGTTTACCTTGTATTGAATCGGCTTTGATGAATTGATATTGCAATCATTGATAACACAAGTAAAAGTTTTGGTTTCATCATCCTTGCTCATCTAATCCAACGTACATTTGTAAAATGAACCTTCTATCTCCTCTTGGATGAACTCAAACATTGTATGTGTGTACACATTGGCCGCCTGCTTTTCCATCTTCAGTTGTGTTTTCAGTTGTCTTGTTTTTGTTATGGTAAAGGCATCCAATTTTGATTGACTTGATCTCTGCTTGAACATAGCAGACTCAAACCCGCTCATGAAATTCACTAAATTTGACCCGGACTTTGTGAAATGAGAAAAGAATGCATTCTCACTTTCCGATCTTGAAGTTGTTCTCATCAACCCATACATTTCTGTATCAATAAAGTATGCGGGTATCCAACTGGATCTAATTTCAAACATATGTTTGAACCAGGTATCGTTCTTCAATGAGAAGTCATTCATCAGCTTGTCCCATTTCATTTCAAATTCAGCTGGTTCAATGTGCATATTCCAAACTATGCTATCAAATCTTCTCTTGAAATCACTTTCTAACTCATCCTCTATACTAGGAATGGCATCCCTAGCCTATGGCACGTGTATATATTTCAAGATAATTAGAATCATTCAGTGACTGAGTAACAATCTTAATAAATCATTTATGCCTATTTCATAACTAAACTAGATGCAGATTGTCAATAATACCTTTGTTGGCAGCTTTTGGGTAATGTGCCACATGCACAATCTGTGTTTTGCTTTCTTGAACACAATCTTTATCGCTTTCTCCATTGATTTGTCTTGATCTGTAACCACCATGATTGGCTCTTTCTTGAATGCATCCATGAAACAATTAAGAAGCCATATGTAACTCTCTGCCGTCTCGTCACGTATCAGACCTCCCGCAAAGGTGACACATTTACGGTGGTTATCAATACCAGTGAATGGAACGAACATTAGGTTGTACCTGTCAATGAAATAATCATGTTAAGTCAATGTTATTTTTATGTATATATTTTGGTGATTCTCTGTTAGTCACATACCTTTTTTTCTGTATATGGCGTCAAAAGACATAACGTCATGGAAACAGTTGTAGTTACACTTTGCCACCTCATCCGCCCAGAAAAGTGAGTGTAGTATGTTATCTACAGCTCTGTAATAGAAAGAAAACCCTGGAACGTATTTCTTTCTTTCTAGCATTTTGTTCACAAGCATTTGCGAATCACTTTCATTGATAAACACATTCAGATCACGTAACCAATTTCTAAAGCCGACAACTGTTCCATTCACGTTCTCTTCACAACCCTTCATCTTACAGTAGAGCTGATGTGCCTTTGTCGGACCAATATTCGCCTTTGAGGCATTGTATATAAAGATTTGTTCGGCAAATTTCAGTTGTCTTTCTTGCTTTGACAGATGCTTGTATTCAGGTCTCAACAACTCATGGTTGTGTAATGGCTTAAAATCTGCTACTCTGTATTTGCAACTCCCAGTTATCTTCACAAATTTGATTTGAGCCTTACAGCATGTACGTTCCAATGTTGATTTTCTAACTGGCGGTTGACCGGTTTGCAATGTTTCCACTCCCATTGGCTTTGGATTACCATTTCTGTTACATACATAATACTTCTTCACAACAACCCCAAAGTTATTTGTTGTTTGATTTGACTTTCTGACATCAAACCCCGAAGCCAATGCATACTGCTGATACATATTCACACAATGATCTATGTTTTCCAAAACCTGTCCAACAAACGGTTTCAACTTCTTGTCAACAATTGGTTCGTCATAGCACATTCCTCCCGGTGTTTCATGTTTCTTTGTTCTGAAAACCGTTTTTGGTGTGACATTCCTACTAGAACCTGTTTGAAGTAAATAAAAAAGCACATGTCATGCATCTCTGAGAAAATCAACAACTGTTTATAGTTCAATCCAAAAGTGATTGTCACACAAAGCATCCGGACATTGCCGTATATCCACATGTATCAAATGTTAAATCATCAAGTGATTATAGCATGCAGAATCAATTAATACATTCAATCACCATAGGATTTCAGCACAAAAAAAACAAATTTGTTCTGCCTAAACTGTAATTATCTTATGCTTATGAACTGCTATACTAGAATCACCTGGTGACTGGTACATAACTAATTCAGACATGGATGTATGAGCATTCGAATTATCGAAACGACATGCATTCAGATAATCCACATGATTTGTATATAAAATCAACTACTTATTTGAAAAATAAACGTTTAGATATATGATTATGTAAGTAATTTACCTGTAACGTTTTCGATTTGGTCGATTTCTTCATCGGAAATTTCATGTTCTTCATCCATTGATTTGACGATCAATATGACGATTTACGACTATTTGATTACTGTTCAAGTAAATCTACGGCGAGCCGCTGCTATTGATTGCTTCAATTTCCGGCGAAATTGATTTTCCGATTAGGTTTTCAATTATTAGGTTTTGAATTTTCGTCGGCTTTTTGTTGTTTGATGTAGTGTTACTATCAATTTGTTGTTGCGGTTATTGATTGCGAACGATTTTGACTACAAAAACTACTTTCCGATCGTCATTGACGGTTAATCGGTTTTCCGGTGAGTTGCCGGCGGTGTTTGTGTGTGTTTTACTATGTGTTTTGTTAGAAGAAGGTGTGTTTGAGCCGTTTATATATGAATATGCTAAATGACCTAAATGCCCTTCCAGTG
This sequence comes from Erigeron breviscapus, assembly GCA_034093135.1. NCBI lineage: Eukaryota > Viridiplantae > Streptophyta > Magnoliopsida > Asterales > Asteraceae > Erigeron > Erigeron breviscapus. Next base: position 76,937,994 of record CM067171.1, on the reverse strand, counting down.
TTAATTTTGATTTGATCTTGACCATTGATCCATGTTGATCCAACGGATTTTAGCTGTTCCTTTGTTTGCACCAAAAATCCCTTGTGCACATGAATACAACTCATTCCTAATCCTATAAGACGTCTATTTTTTTAATTTACATTAAATACGCCACCATCTGCACAACCACCATAGCCATATTTTACGTCTATTATGGAAAAGGAACGATCTTACGTGCATCTTCAATTGTCCATGTATGTTTTTTTCCCATCTTTATATATAAATATTTATATTTATTTGTTTATGTTTTTTAGGTTAATTAAACTATTTTCAATCTTTTCTATGTGTTTTTAGACGGATTTGTTTGTTTGTTAATTAAACTATTTATTTATTGGTTTTGTTAATGACAGCCCTTAGGGATAAGGGCTGTCAGCATAAGTTATTTGGATGCATTAACATTTGTACTTTGTCATGCGAAAATTCGGGAAGTGGTTTTTTATGTATAAAGTACTACTTTTTATGCATGTAATAAGGTATTAATGACAACCCTTAGGGCTGTCATTATCATTTTCCTTTATTTATTTGTTTTGTAGGTTAATTAAACTATCTTCAATCTTTTCTATGTGTTTTGTTAGAAGGTTGTTTCCTTTATATATAAATATTTATATTTATTTGTTTATGTTTTTTAGGTTAATTAAACTATTTTCAATCTTTTCTATGTGTTTTTAGACGGATTTGTTTGTTTGTTAATTAAATATTTATATTTATTTGTTTATGTTTTTTAGGTTAATTAAACTATTTTCAATCTTTTCTATGTGTTTTTAGACGGATTTGTTTGTTTGTTAATTAAATATTTATATTTATTTGTTTATGTTTTTTAGGTTAATTAAACTATTTTCAATCTTTTCTATGTGTTTTGTTAGAAGAAGGTGTGTTTGAGCCGTTTATATATAAATATTTATATTTATTTGTTTATGTTTTTTAGTTAATTAAACTATTTATTTATTGGTTTTGTTAATGACAGCCCTTAGGGTAGGGCTGTCAGTATAAGTTATTTGGATGCATTAACATTTGTACTTTGTCATGCGAAAATTCGGGAAGTGGTTTTTTATGTATAAAGTACTACTTTTTATGCATGTAATAAGGTATTAATGACAACCCTTAGGGCTGTCATTATCATTTTCCTTTATTTATTTGTTTTGTAGGTTAATTAAACTATCTTCAATCTTTTCTATGTGTTTTGTTAGAAGGTTGTTTCCTTTATATATAAATATTTATATTTATTTGTTTATGTTTTTTAGGTTAATTAAACTATTTTCAATCTTTTCTATGTGTTTTTAGACGGATTTGTTTGTTTGTTAATTAAATATTTATATTTATTTGTTTATGTTTTTTAGGTTAATTAAACTATTTTCAATCTTTTCTATGTGTTTTGTTAGAAGAAGGTGTGTTTGAGCCGTTTATATATAAATATTTATATTTATTTGTTTATGTTTTTTAGGTTAATTAAACTATTTTCAATCTTTTCTATGTGTTTTTAGACGGATTTGTTTCGTTTATATATAAATATTTATATTTATTTGTTTATGTTTTTTAGGTTAATTAAACTATTTATTTATTGTTTTTTAGGTTAATTAAACTATTTTCAATGTTTTACTATGTGTTTTGTTAGAAGAAGGTATGTTTGAGCCGTTTATATATAAATATGCTTATATTTATTTGTTTATGTTTTTTAGGTTAATTAAACTATTTTCAATCTTTTCTATGTGTTTTGTTAGAAGAAGGTTGTTTCCCTTTATATATAAATATTTATATTTATTTGTTTATGTTTTTTAGGTTAATTAAACTATTTTCAATCTTTTCTATGTGTTTTTAGACGGATTTGTTTGTTTGTTAATTAAATATTTATATTTATTTGTTTATGTTTTTTAGGTTAATTAAACTATTTTCAATCTTTTCTATGTGTTTTTAGACGGATTTGTTTGTTTGTTAATTAAACTATTTATATTTATTGGTTTATGTTTTTTAGGTTAATTAAACTATTTTCAATCTTTTCTATTGTTTTTAAATTTGTTTGTGTTTGTCTTAAGTTTCATGGCTTCTTCTTCAACAACCAAAAATAAGACCACATTAGTTCATCTTGAAGATCTTAAGCCAACAAATGTTAACCATCATCTACGACTCCGTGTTGTGCATGTATGGATTGTTTCGGAGTGGAACAACCCAAAGAAAATCAAAACGTTCGAGATGGTATTTGTTGATGAATTGGTATGTACTTTTCAAATTATATATTTTTCTTTAGTTTTCGTAATTATAGTCTAAAATTGTTGTTTGTGTTTGTCTTAAGTTTAGATATAACAAACTACAAATTTTTTATTTAACTAAAGTTGGAAAAAAAGGGGTTAACTAGATTCAATATTTATATGGAGTTAATTTTCATATGTTTCCTTCTTTAGTTTTCGTAATTATAGTCTAAAATTGTTGTTTGTGTTTGTCTTAAGTTTCATGGCTTCTTCTTCAACAACCAAAAATAAGACCACATTAGTTCATCTTGAAGATCTTAAGCCAACACATGTTAACCATCATCTACGACTATCGTGTTGTGCATGTATGGATTGTTTCGGAGTGGGACAACCCAAAGACAATCAAAACGTTCGAGATGGTCTTTGTTGATGAATTGGTATGTACTTTTCAAATTATATATTTTTTTTAGTTTTCGTAATTATAGTCTAAAATTGTTGTTTGTGTCTGTCTTAAGTTTAGATATAACAAACTACAAAATTTTAATTTAACTAAAGTAACTAGATTCAATATTTATATGGAGTTAATTTTCATATGTTTCCTTCTTTAGTTTTCGTAATTATAGTCTAAAATTGTTGTTTGTGTTTGTCTTAAGTTTAGATATAACGAACTACAAAATTTTAATTTAACCAAAGTTGGAAAAAAAGGGGTTAACTGGATTCAATATTTATATCGAGTTAATTTTCATATGTTTCCTTCTTTAGTTTTCGTAATTATAGTCTAAAATTGTTGTTTGTGTTTGTCTTAAGTTTATATAACAAACTACAAATTTTTTATTTAACTAAAGTTGGAAAAAAAGGGTTAACTAGATTCAATATTTATATGGAGTTAATTTTTCTTTAGTTTTCGTAATTATAGTCTAAAATTGTTGTTTGTGTTTGTCTTAAGTTTCATGGCTTCTTCTTCAACAACCAAAAATAAGACCACATTAGTTCATCTTGAAGATCTTAAGCCAACAAATGTTAACCATCATCTACGACTATGTGTTGTGCATGTATGGATTGTTTCGGAGTGGGACAACCCAAAGACAATCAAAACGTTCGAGATGGTCTTTGTTGATGAATTGGTATGTACTTTTCAAATTATATATTTTTTTTAGTTTTCGTAATTATAGTCTAAAATTGTTGTTTGTGTTTGTCTTAAGTTTAGATATAACAAACTACAAAATTTTAATTTAACTAAAGTAACTAGATTCAATATTTATATGGAGTTAATTTTCATATGTTTCCTTCTTTAGTTTTCGTAATTATAGTCTAAAATTGTTGTTTGTGTTTGTCTTAAGTTTAGATATAACAAACTACAAATTTTTATTTAACTAAAGTTGGAAAAAAAGGGTTCTTGAATTCCAATTTTTTAACTTTGATTAATATATTTTGAGACTACCCGTTCATTGGACGGACCTGAGCACTAGTTAATATATATATAACACAATATGTTACCGTATTAAAGTGAAAAATAAATAATGATAACAAAAAGTGATGAGTATCAGTAATATTGCTACGAGTTATACATTCTTTTTTTAAATATTAGATATATTAATTTAAGGGAAATGATAAACACAGCCTCCGGGGCTATGTTTAACAGGTTATTATAACCACCTCCTATATTTACGGATTGATATCTATTGTACAACTTTTGATGCATGTAATAACGTATTAAACATAGCCCCGTGGGCTGTGTTTTTAATTTAAAAATTAAATATTAATGCCCATAATTTTTTAATAATAACAATTATCTTATGAGAATAGAATATCGCATAGGAGGTTATTTTGGTAGAGGTGAGTGGAGAGAAATATTAGGAGGTTGTTAGTGGTGAGAAATCAAAAACTGAGTAATGGATTCTGATTACCCCCAAATTACTCTATAATGGATTATTACCCACTTTTGGTATTGATTAACCTCTTTTTTTCTAACCAAGCATAGTATTTTATTATCATTACCATTCCTGATGTGTGAAATCGAGTTTAAAATTTATAAACAAGAATTACCCTAAAACTGACTACTACACACTAGCGGGCAGTGGACCCGTTCGTATATAGTATAGCTCAAAGGTAAGTCCGAATTCGTTCACGGGGATTGGTTTTGAAATAATTGTATGCTAAAGCAGTTTTGGAAACAGGATGGAACCGTAGCCGAATTGCTACCTCACTTTGACAATTTGAATTTAAAGAAATTTAAACGACAATACAATTTAAAAGTAAAGAAAGTTCAGACAATATAAATAAAGATCATCCACTTCGAATCCACTTGACTTCAGTTATGATTGCACATGTTAAAGATCAAATTATTTAGAGTTGACAAGATAATCGTGAAAGGATAAAAATGCTCGCGTGGTACCACCAACCGCTAACAAATCACCCAAACACCTAAGTTGCTAGTTTAATTACCCAAGCCGGTACCACCAATGCCTAGAAAATCTCCCCAACAATTAGTTTGCTTGATTATCCAATTACCAATTATGCCTATGTGAATGAAAACGTGGTACCACCAACCGTTTCTAAACACGTTTACCGATTATTCCTATTATAGATTTGACATTCACCGTCATACCATGAACCGGTGACAAACGACCATAGACAATCGAATTGAAACGATAAACATATTCACCTAGTACCACTAACGATGAACACATAAAACATCAACATCAAAAGAATAAATCACAAGGAATTAATTGATAAAGATCACGACACAACGATAATTGAATCAACTCTTGAATTAAAATATTGCAATCATATCATTTGTCAAGATTCATCAAAGTGGATGATTATAAATCTAGCCACTCATGCTAAATTGAAAATAACAAACGGAATAGAAAGAGAACATATTGTACCAATATTCGTTGAATGTAAATTGCAAGACAGAAAATTAGATACGATCTAGATGGGTGTTCTTGAATCTTCAATGAATCAAATGATGAAATCTGCGATGATCCGTCAAAGACTCGTGGTAGAACAACTCCTAGAAAGAAAAACTTGGATACTTGGGAAAATAGGGTTTTTTCCTTTATATACCTCCCCCAAATCTGATGCAAAAGAGGTTGTAACCTAACTTCCCCGTGCACTCACTGCGCCGCAGTGGGCATGATGCGCTCCCACTGCGGCGCAGTGGGGAATAATCTGATCATAAGGTGACTACGGCGCAGTGGGGAATAAGTCTTTCCACTGCGGCGCAGTGGGGAATAAGTCTTCCCACTGCGGCGCAGTGGGGAATAAGTCTTCCCACTGCGGCGCAGTGGGGAATAAGTCTTCCCACTGCGGCGCAGTGGGGAATAAGTCTTCCCACTGCGGCGCAGTGGGGAATAAGTCTTCCCACTGCGGCGCAGTGGGGAATAAGTCTTCCCACTGCGGCGCAGTGGGGAATAAGTCTTCCCACTGCGGCGCAGTGGGGAATAGCTTCCCACTGCGGCGCAGTGGAAAGTCCCTGGAATTCTGATCATAAGGTGACTGCGGCGCAGTGGGGAATAAGTCTTCCCACTGCGGCGCAGTGGGGAATAAGTCTTCCCACTGCGGCGCAGTGGTAAGTCTTCCCACTGCGGCGCAGTGGGGAATAAGTCTTCCCACTGCGGCGCAGTGGGGAATAAGTCTTCCCACTGCGGCGCAGTGGGGAATAAGTCTTCCCACTGCGGCGCAGTGGGGAATAAGTCTTCCCACTGCGGCGCAGTGGGGAATAAGTCTTCCCACTGCGGCGCAGTGGGGAATAAGTCTTCCCACTGCGGCGCAGTGGGGAATAAGTCTTCCCACTGCGGCGCAGTGGGGAATAAGTCTTCCCACTGCGGCGCAGTGGGGAATAAGTCTTCCCACTGCGGCGCAGTGGGGAATAAGTCTTCCCACTGCGGCGCAGTGGGGAATAAGTCTTCCCACTGCGGCGCAGTGGGGAATAGCTTCCCACTGCGGCGCAGTGGAAAGTCCCTGGAATTCTGATCATAAGGTGACTGCGGCGCAGTGGGGAATAAGTCTTCCCACTGCGGCGCAGTGGGGAATAAGTCTTCCCACTGCGGCGCAGTGGGGAATAAGTCTTCCCACTGCGGCGCAGTGGGGAATAAGTCTTCCCACTGCGGCGCAGTGGGCATTAAGTTTTCCCACTGCGGCGCAGTGGAAAGTCCCTGGAATTCTGATCATAAGGTGACTGCGGCGCAGTGGGGAATAAGTCTTCCCACTGCGGCGCAGTGGTAATCCACTGGAATATTTTATTCTTTCTCGACCTTTGACTGCGGCGCAGTGGGGAATAAGTCTTCCCACTGCGGCGCAGTGGTAATCCACTGGAATATTTTATTCTTTCTCGACCTTTGACTGCGGCGCAGTGGGGATAAGTCTTCCCACTGCGGCGCAGTTAAATCCTGCTGGAATCTATGGTTCTTCTTTATCAACATCACTCGAACACTCGGGTAAACTTCTTGTGCAAAAATCGTCAGAAAATGTACCAAATGGACGCGCAACCTGCTAAGAACCTGAAAGCACTAACAAACACCATAAACGCGCCAAATGCATACAAAATCGACTCAAAACACATACGAAGAAGGCCAATAATGATGTGGGCGATCTATATAAATTGGTCACATCAAATCCCCCACACTTGAGCGTTGCTTGCCCTCAAGCAAATCTGGAAATTAAGCAAAAAACATTCCTTGGCACGAAGCTACATAAAACACATTACAAATTTCCAAAAAGAAGCCAAACCAAGTATGTCGATGACAAGGACTTTGGTGAAGCAGTTTTAATCTTAAATGAAAATCCGAAATGTTTGACAATATCTGAACAATCCACAAGCCTCAATAACACGACTAAGCACAAGTGAAACAAATGAGCCTATCAAAATCATCCTACTCCAACGAACTTACTATTGGGGTTGAATATATATGAATAATCACTCATTGCACGGTCGTGATGCATATCTTACCATAGGCTTGAACAAGGATCATAGCTTCACCGACGTGGCGTGAGCACCAAGTACATCATCAAAATTTGGCATATAAGTCGGTTGTAAAGTTAGGCTAAGGGTATTTACAATGTGTGAAGTCCTTCACACGATGGTTTAACCCACGAGTGTAAAATAACAAGTCAAGTATGAACTAGAATCAGACTAGTATTACTTTAAATATAAATGCAAGAATATAAATAAAGCAATAAATGACTTAAGCAATATTTAAACAAGTAAATAAATGATGGAACACGAATGTAATTTCAAGTGTATTTTCTTTATTGATGATAAACAAAATACAAGATTGTTGCGGAACCTAGATATTACAAGTATGTAACTATCTAAACAATCTTTGAATTACAAGTGATATATACTTGCTAAATAATCTCCTTAGATCGATATACTTAGAGTTGTGAAGTATAACTGTTTAGATCGAGAGTATTTAAGCAAGTTCACCAAATTGCTAAAAAGTGATTTGAACGAGAAATATGACTTTGTATTTATAGGCAGATAAATTCAACAATGAATTTATTTGCCGTACAAATATGGTTGCATGCATTTAATGAACCGACAAGGTTATTAAATGCATTGGTTAAGGTACAAGGATAAAGTCCTTTTAACCAACCACCTTTACACACGTATGTACTTTTATCAATAGACAATTGGGATGTCCGGGTAAAAGTGTGTAAAGGCATAAAGTCAATTCCTCGATATCAGTGTTTAGACTTGTAAGGTCTAGAACACTAATAAAGGCTCCAGTCGGGAGATCTGGTAAGACTATCAGTGGGCTCCACTGTTTGTCAGTCTTCTTTCTTCAGACTTCAGTCTTTGACTTCAGTGAGAATTTCTTCAGTAGAATAGATCTGGAATGGGGTGAAGTCCAGTGAGCTAATCTGGAGGATTCCAGATTACCTATACAAGTATTTTGCTCACTGGTCTTCCATTATTTCTGAACAAATCTTCAGAGGGACTCCAGATTCCAAGTCTGGAGTAGGTCCAGTAATATACCATTTCTGGACAGATCTTCAGTAAGGCTCCAGTAGTCGAGTCTGGAGCGAGTCCAGTAAATCTGGACTAAATCTGGACCTAACAAATTCCCCCTATTTGTTTAGAAATAATGCAAGTGTTTTTGTGAGTCCCTTAAGTTCGATGGTTAACCAGGAAAGTGCAAAATACAACAAGTCTAATAAGCACTAGAAAGGACTAGTATTACTTTAATATAAATGCAAGTATATAAATAAAGTAATACAAGACTTAAAGCAATAAACAAATAAAGTGGAACATTATGTATTGTTTCATGGGTATTTATTTATGATGTTAAATAAAACACAAGGTTGTTGCGGAATCAAGATAATACAATTAAGTATGTATCATAACAACCTATGAGTTACAAATGATCTATATTTGTCAAATAACTCTTTAGGATCGAGATACTTAAAGTTGTGAAGTATCCCTGTTTAAGATCGAGAGTATTTGGACAAATTCACTTCAATGCAAAATGAATGCTTTAAAAGTATTTTTGTCAAGGAAATGACTTTGTATTTATAGGCAACAAAATTCACCAGTGAATTTTTTGCCGTACAAATATGGTTGCATACATTTAATGATCCGACAAGAATATTAAATGTATTGGATAAGGAATAAGGATAAAGTCACATCAAGTGCAAGTGTATCCTTTTATCCAACCACCTTAACACACGTATACTTTGGTAAAGAACAAGTGGATTGTCCTTTGGAAAGTGTGTAAAGGCAAAAGTCAATCCTTGATATCAGTGTTCAGACTTGCAGGATCTAGAACACTAACAATCCTCCAGTGAACAGATCTGGTAAGACTTTCCAGTGGACTCCGCCATTTGTTAAGTCTTCTTTCTTCAGACTTCAGTCAGAATGTCTTCAGTAGAGTTGATCTGGACTGGGGTGAAGTCCAGTGAGCTCATCTGGAGAATACTCCAGATTTCCTATACAAGTATTTGCTCACTGGTCTTCCATTATTTCTGGACAAATCTTCAGAGGGACTCCAGATTCCAAGTCTGGAGTAGGTCCAGTAGAACACGTTTCTGGTCAGATCTTCAGTGAGGCTCCAGTAGTCAAGTCTGGAGCGAGTCCAGTAAATCTGGACTAAATCTGGACCTAAGAAATTCCCCCTATTTGTTTAGAAATAATGCAAGTGTTTTCAAGCTTGAATCTATACATTTTGTAAGCTTGAAAAACACAAGTTTCGATTTGTCTAAAAATTTAAGTTACTGGAAAACACTTTATAGATCATGAGTGTTTTCAGTTTCATCAATTAAGTTCTAACTTAGACTAAATCTGGTCATTTACTTATAAAAATAAAAAATTGCAACTATTATTACATTTATCAACTGATAAATAGTATACAATTTTCATAAGACAATAATTTACAATAAGTAAACAATAAGAGTTAGGCCCTTCTTTTCGATGTCCTTTCTGGAGCATCTTCAGTAGCCTTTCTCTTTGGAGAAGGAGAGGAAGGTAGTGAATCTGGTGATCTTAAGCCCAATGCAACTTCCATTTGTTGCTTCCTTCTGAACACCTTTTCAACCCTTTTCAGAAATCCTTTAACATCAGTCGACACATCTGTCTTCCCCCTAAACGTTAAAGCGATTTCCTTCAGTTCACTCAAACCAAAAGCTTGAACTGAAGTACTTTTCCTCTCATCAGTAAAGTTACCCTCTCTGGTCAACTTTACTTCAAATTTTGACATGCCTTCATGATCTTCAGCCAATTTGATTTCAGCACCAGTGATCCTTCTAGCATCAGCCCTGAAGTTCATCATTTCATTGTATTTTTCCTTCAACTTGGCTTGCTGGATCAAGGCATCAGTATCCTTGGACACTCTCCTTTGCTCTACAGCAGATTGGAGTTCTTGATGATTTATTTTTCGAGAAGTGTCCAGAGGAATGAAATTGCTTACATCAGCGTCTTTGATTGCTTTGATCTGTCTGGCAGTCAACTTAGGTAAACCAGTAAGTCTCTTTCTGTACTCTATCTCCAGAGCACCAGCATTCTTTCTTATTTTCTTCTGGAGACTTACCAGTTCATCTTTTCTCTGTCTGATGAGTTCTGGTACACTCACGCCATAAATAAGTGAATCATAGACTTTCTCTTCTTCAGCGTAGAACGAGCGTACATGAACATCATCTAATGCATTTAGGCATTGATGAACTCTGGGGTCATCTTTCATCCTTTTATAAACTTCAATGTTAATGCCTAACCTTCCAGCATTGTAGGAGTCCAGAGTTCCCATTGTTGCCATCTCCCTTTGATGGGCCAACAGTTCATCCTTTTGATTTCTTTTAAAAATCTCAATCATGATGCATTCTTGCTCTAACTTCCTTGAAGTTTCATTATCAAAATCTTCAGTTTGTTCTTCCTCTTCACCAGATATAACTTTTTCCTTTCCTTTAACAACCTTCAGTGTAGTAGGAATATCTGGGAAGGTTTCAAACTGGGGCTCACTGGCTTCAGTACCAGTAGCTTCTTCAGTTGCATCTTCAGATGGTGCAACTGGTGACTCCGGCGCACAAGGAGTAGGTTGAGATTCTGAAGGTTGATTGGTTGTAGGAGTGAAGTATTGGGTGTTTTCTGGAATTGAAGGTGGTGGTGGTGGCATTTCTTGATTGTCCAGTGGACCAAAAGATGTACCTTCTACTGGAGTTGTTTCAGACACAACTTTCTTAAGTTCCTGCACTTCCTTCTGAACATTTGCAACAGCTTTAGGCAAGTGCTTTGGCAACTTCTCATCCAGTAGCTTTTCTACTTGGGGTAACACCCCATCATAAATGCTACGAAGAACAGTCCCAGAAACTTCTTCACATAATTCTTTCAACATGTTGTTTCTGAACTTCCTTGTACATTCATCACTTATAGTGCTAACAACTGCACCCTGTTCCAGTGTGGGCCTACTCTCCAGAGAACTGACCCTGAAGACCAAATTCTGAACATCTTCTTTCAGACCTGCCAGTTCGCCAGTGACTGCAGTCTGAATAGAAGTAACCAACCTATTCTCTAAGCCCTGGACTGCCACCTTGATCTTTTCAGTGTTGGTGTTTGTGGCCAGTACCAGTTCATCCAGCTTCTCATACACCAGTTTCTCATTTCCAGCAAAGACATTCATCTCAGATGCCAGGTTATTTGATAATAAAGACTTGAAGTCCGAAAAAAAAAAAAAAAAAAAAAAAAAAAAAAAAAAAAAAAAAAAAAAAAAAAAAAAAAAAAAAAAAAAAAAAAAAAAAAAAAAAAAAAAAAAAAAAAAAAAAAAAAAAAAAAAAAAAAAAAAAAAAAAAAAAAAAAAAAAAAAAAAAAAAAAAAAAAAAAAAAAAAAAAAAAAAAAAAAAAAAAAAAAAAAAAAAAAAAAAAAAAAAAAAAAAAAAAAAAAAAAAAAAAAAAAAAAAAAAAAAAAAAAAAAAAAAAAAAAAAAAAAAAAAAAAAAAAAAAAAAAAAAAAAAAAAAAAAAAAAAAAAAAAAAAAAAAAAAAAAAAAAAAAAAAAAAAAAAAAAAAAAAAAAAAAAAAAAAAAAAAAAAAAAAAAAAAAAAAAAAAAAAAAAAAAAAAAAAAAAAAAAAAAAAAAAAAAAAAAAAAAAAAAAAAAAAAAAAAAAAAAAAAAAAAAAAAAAAAAAAAAAAAAAAAAAAAAAAAAAAAAAAAAAAAAAAAAAAAAAAAAAAAAAAAAAAAAAAAAAAAAAAAAAAAAAAAAAAAAAAAAAAAAAAAAAAAAAAAAAAAAAAAAAAAAAAAAAAAAAAAAAAAAAAAAAAAAAAAAAAAAAAAAAAAAAAAAAAAAAAAAAAAAAAAAAAAAAAAAAAAAAAAAAAAAAAAAAAAAAAAAAAAAAAAAAAAAAAAAAAAAAAAAAAAAAAAAAAAAAAAAAAAAAAAAAAAAAAAAAAAAAAAAAAAAAAAAAAAAAAAAAAAAAAAAAAAAAAAAAAAAAAAAAAAAAAAAAAAAAAAAAAAAAAAAAAAAAAAAAAAAAAAAAAAAAAAAAAAAAAAAAAAAAAAAAAAAAAAAAAAAAAAAAAAAAAAAAAAAAAAAAAAAAAAAAAAAAAAAAAAAAAAAAAAAAAAAAAAAAAAAAAAAAAAAAAAAAAAAAAAAAAAAAAAAAAAAAAAAAAAAAAAAAAAAAAAAAAAAAAAAAAAAAAAAAAAAAAAAAAAAAAAAAAAAAAAAAAAAAAAAAAAAAAAAAAAAAAAAAAAAAAAAAAAAAAAAAAAAAAAAAAAAAAAAAAAAAAAAAAAAAAAAAAAAAAAAAAAAAAAAAAAAAAAAAAAAAAAAAAAAAAAAAAAAAAAAAAAAAAAAAAAAAAAAAAAAAAAAAAAAAAAAAAAAAAAAAAAAAAAAAAAAAAAAAAAAAAAAAAAAAAAAAAAAAAAAAAAAAAAAAAAAAAAAAAAAAAAAAAAAAAAAAAAAAAAAAAAAAAAAAAAAAAAAAAAAAAAAAAAAAAAAAAAAAAAAAAAAAAAAAAAAAAAAAAAAAAAAAAAAAAAAAAAAAAAAAAAAAAAAAAAAAAAAAAAAAAAAAAAAAAAAAAAAAAAAAAAAAAAAAAAAAAAAAAAAAAAAAAAAAAAAAAAAAAAAAAAAAAAAAAAAAAAAAAAAAAAAAAAAAAAAAAAAAAAAAAAAAAAAAAAAAAAAAAAAAAAAAAAAAAAAAAAAAAAAAAAAAAAAAAAAAAAAAAAAAAAAAAAAAAAAAAAAAAAAAAAAAAAAAAAAAAAAAAAAAAAAAAAAAAAAAAAAAAAAAAAAAAAAAAAAAAAAAAAAAAAAAAAAAAAAAAAAAAAAAAAAAAAAAAAAAAAAAAAAAAAAAAAAAAAAAAAAAAAAAAAAAAAAAAAAAAAAAAAAAAAAAAAAAAAAAAAAAAAAAAAAAAAAAAAAAAAAAAAAAAAAAAAAAAAAAAAAAAAAAAAAAAAAAAAAAAAAAAAAAAAAAAAAAAAAAAAAAAAAAAAAAAAAAAAAAAAAAAAAAAAAAAAAAAAAAAAAAAAAAAAAAAAAAAAAAAAAAAAAAAAAAAAAAAAAAAAAAAAAAAAAAAAAAAAAAAAAAAAAAAAAAAAAAAAAAAAAAAAAAAAAAAAAAAAAAAAAAAAAAAAAGACTTGAAGTCTGAAATAACCTGAGATGAACTCTGGAGTGATCTCTCTAGGTCCGCCACCTTATTTAAAAGGCCTTGGACCTCGGTTAAAGAAGAAGTGGAGAGACCAGTGGGAGGTTCAAGTGTTGAGGGTAATCTGGTCATTAGAGGAACTTGTGCCCAGTCCTCTTCAGTTGCATCTTCAGATGGTGCAACTGGTGACTCCGGCGCACAAGGAGTAGGTTGAGATTCTGAAGGTTGATTGGTTGTAGGAGTGAAGTATTGGGTGTTTTCTGGAATTGAAGGTGGTGGTGGTGGTGGCATTTCTGGTGTAGGTGTTGGCATTTCTGGTGGTGGCATTTCTGGTGTAGGTATTGGCATTTCTGGTAGATGTTCTTCTTCTTGTACATCTTCACCCAGAAAATTCATGTTAACATCAAAGCTTCCAGACATTGGGGAATCAACATCATCCCATTCTGGATCAGTCCCAACTGTCTGTTCACCAGACTGTTCACCAGTTTCTAAATTCACCTGTTCACCAACTTCAACATTTAAATCAATTGGAGCCTCTTGCTCACCAGAAACATGTTCTTCAGTCTGAACATCTTCAACAACTTCCTCAACAACCTGGGCAATAATATCAGCTTGTTCATCAGTTTCCTGCCCAACAACTTCTTCAGGTTCAAAGATTGGTGACCCATCCAGATTCATAACATCACCTGGATGTCTTTCTGGATTCACCTGGATTCCAGCTCTCATCAGACGCCTATTAGTTCTAGGTCGTCTGGAAGGTTCAACAACTTCTTGACCTTGACCTTCTGGAGCAACTTGTCTTATGGGTTGTACAACCTCTATTATCTGTACATCATCACCAGATGGTCCTTCAACATCTTGAACTCTAACTGGACCCATTTCAACTTCTTCCCTTTGGAAGGAAAGCATGGACTGAGGAATATCTACCTCATCCACTGGAGACCTGAGGTTGACTAGGTCCCTCATATACTCACTCACAGAAAAGTGAGTAGTATCCATATCATACTGGTCGCCAAGTGCATTCTTAAACATCAGTGAAAGGAATCGAATATAAGGAACAAATGGCTTTCTTCCTTTCACTCTTAGGCGCTCAACCAGGTCATCAAAAAGGATTTGGGCAAAATCCACTCTAAGCCCAAACCACAAGCAATAGGCAATCTGGAGGTGTGTTTGATTAATCTGGTCTAATCCTCCAGAGCTGCCTCCTAGACACTCAACAATATGTGTAAAGAAATATCTCCATAAGTCTGACAGCTTGCTCATGTAGATAGTCCCTTTTCTGGATAGCTGGCCATGCGCATCCAATATATCTGTATGCCCCATCAACCTGCATACTTCCCTTGTGTTGATACCAGTGGGAAGTTCGATAGGCAACTCATTCTGTTCATGATAGCTTAACTGGAGAACAGACCTGAGAAGACTAGCTGTGAAACCAATGGATCTGGTACCTCCCTTGAGAGTATAGTTGATCGATGAAGTTTCATCGTCATATGTTGCTGTGTACCAGAATTCACACAAATATTCATGGTACATCCTTCCTGGATTCAATGTTAATGCACCATATAGTGGGCAAGAAAGAAAGAGAGAATTTAATCTCCCAATGATCGATTGGGCATCATGAACACTGGACAGAGAGAGTCTTGTCATCCAGTTATTCATATTAATTCTTATGGCACTTGCCTCAAGATTGATATGAGGTGCCCTATCAACATTTTCCGAAGGCATGTATTCATTGGCAAGCAGATTTTTTGTTCTTGATTGTCTAGGTGCCATTTATGAGGAGTAGATGAAAATGAAATTGAATATGTATAGGTTATGATGAAGATTTGATGAAAGAATTGAATGGAATGGAGTAAATATGAGAGATAAATATGATTGGAAAATGAATGAAGAGAGAAATAAATGAAGGAATTTGAAAGATTTGGGAGTTATGTTCGAAGTAAATGTCATTGAAATTGAAGGTGGGTATATATAGGAGTGACAATGTGGAACTCAAACGGTTTGATTTGAAATTATCAAATTAAATTTTTGATTGGGTTTGAGATCCGCATTAATTACATCACATCACACATAAATGCATGACGGTTTACAGCCCAAGGTAAAAAGACCATCATTGCGTTGAAAAATTTACATGCCACGTAGGATAAAAATATCTTCAAAAGGATTTGCTTACGTGGCACACACAAAGACCAAGTATTTAGAAAATATTATGACATATTTCAGTGCATCTGGAGGTTGACTGGACACTCCAGTATCACTGGTGGATTAGTCCAGTGAACATGTACTGATGGTACACTGGAGGGACACTCCAGTAAAGTACCAGTGAAAACCAATTTTTGAAAGACTGGTAACCTCAAACTTGCACGTCAACTAATACAGACAAATGAGAGGGACACATTTACAAGAAGACATAAGTCAACTCAAACACGCACTTCAATCTGTCCATTTACCAGTGAGAGGGACATATTTACAAAGCACCAGTAATATTTTCTGAAGAATTTGTCCAGTGAGAAAATAAATTCCCCTTGAACTTAAAACATTTTAATAGAAAATATTTTTCAAGTCTTCCCTGGAATGTTGTTCCAGAAAATCTAATAATGCAAAGATAGTACACAAAGGCGTTCAATATCTGAGCAGTCACCAGATTTAAGGATTTAACATTCCCAACTCACCAACAAGATATTCAAAAGTTTTGACATCCAGAGGTTTGGTAAAAATGTCAGCGAGTTGTTTGTCAGTGGGAATAAAATGGAGTTCAATGTTGTTTTTCATAATATGATCACGAATGAAGTGATACCTGAGGTCAATGTGCTTCGTTCTGGAGTGCATGACTGGATTGTTTGAGATAGCGATGGCGCTGGTATTATCACAAAAGATTGGCGTCTTTGAATATTTAATACCATAATCAAGCAACTGGTTCTTCATCTAGAGTATCTGAGCACAACAACTGGCTGCAGACACGTATTCAGCTTCAGCAGTGGACAATGAAACTGAAGTTTGCTTCTTACTGGTCCAGCTGACCAGTTTGCCACCTAGGAAATGACATCCACCAGTTGTGGATTTCCTATCTATCTTACAACCTGCATGATCTGAATCTGAATAACCCATTAGATCCATGCCTGAGCCTTTGGGGTACCAAAGACCTAGACTGGGGACACCTTTAAGGTACTTCAGTATGCGCTTTACAGCAAGCATATGACATTCCTTTGGATTAGACTGATATCTGGCACATAAACATGTTGAAAACATAATATCTGGTCTACTGGCAGTTAAATACATCAGTGAACCAACCATGCCTCTATAGACAGTGGTGTTCACTGGTTTGCCATCTGGATCAGAGTCCAGTGTTAGTGGTGCAGAAATTGGAGTTGGTTTAGATGGTGAAGAGTTCATATCATATTTCTTTAAAAGATCTCTAACATATTTCTCCTGATTAATAAAAATGCCATCTTTGTTTTGTTTAATCTGGAGTCCAAGAAAATATGTTAATTCACCCATCAGACTCATTTCATATTCAGTAGACATGATTTTTGAAAATTTCTTGCACATGTTTTCATCAGTAGACCCAAAAATAATATCATCAACATAAATTTGTACCATTAACAGATTACCTTTCTCATGAAGAATGAACAAGGTATTGTTAATTGCACCTCGTTTAAAACCATTTTTCAACAAATGTTTAGTCAGAGTATCATACCAGGTACGTGGGGCTTGTCTGAGGCCATATAGCGCTTTGTCCAGACAATATACCCAATGTGGATGCTTTTCATCAACGAAACCTGGAGGTTGTCTGACATAAACTTCTTCTTAAAGCTTTCCATTCAAGAAAGCACTCTTTACATCCATCTGGTAGACCTTGAACTGATGATTAGCAGCGAATGCTAAGAAAATTCTGATCGCTTCAAGTCTAGCCACTGGAGCAAATGATTCATCAAAGTCGACATCTGACTGGCAGTAGCCTTGTGCTACCAGTCTGGCCTTGTGCAGAATGACTCCAGAGTTGCATTCTGGAATTCTGTTCCATTGTCACTTCTTAACTGACACACTTTTCGACTGTACTTGAGCTCAATTTGCTTGATAAGACTGATGATTTCAGCAGCAGCTTCACTTTTAGACCTTAGAAAGATCACCCAACAATATCTGGAGAATTCATCTACGATCACCAGGGTGTATCTTTTACCAGCACGAGTCTGAACGTTCACTGGACCAAATAGGTCCATATGAAGCATATGAAGAGGTTCAGAAATGCTGAAATTCTGTCTGGTCTTGAAACTGGTACGTTTTTGCTTACCCATCTCACATCCTGGACATGGCCTTTCCTTTTTGAAGGAAACTGAAGGTATCCCATCTGCAAGTTGTTTTCTGGACAACTTGTTAATGTTTTTGAAATTTAAATGGGATAACCTTTTATGCCATAACCAGTTTGTGTCTTCATCAGCTTGAGTATAGAAACACTGCTCTGAAGGAGAGCTTTCCATATCCATCACGTACACATTCCTTTTTCTGGGAGCAATCAACACTACCTTCCAGTCCTTGTTGAATACGATGCCCTGAGCAACATTGAATAAGACTTGATAGCCATCGTCACACAGTTAGCTTACACTGATCAAGTTATATTTCAAACCATTCACAAATGCAACACGTGTGAACTTGACTTGTCCATTGTTCAGAACACCATATCCCTCAGTCTTTCCACAACCATCATTTCCAAAAGTGATGGAGGGTCCATCAGAAATGGTGAACTCCTCCAGTAGGGTCTTACATCCGGTCATCGTTCTGCCAGCTGCACTGTCAAGATACCAGATATATTTCTTTCGATCGCCCTACACATACACCAGATATTGATCAGTTAGATTTAGGAACCCATCGACTGATGGGTTCACTGGACCCTCCCTTATAGGTCCCTGGGGCAATCTGGTCTAGCTCACTTTCTTCAACAGTGGTCTTAGATGAAAAGACCACTGGAGTTGATAGTTTTAAAACCTTTTTCTTTTTCTCAACTGGAGAGATAGATTTGTCTTTCTTAGCAAAAGGTTTTGTGTTTTGTCTAGGGCCAGATGAAGTACCCTCAATAAAGTTTAATCTTGCATTAAAACTTTGTAATTGACGAGTCAGAATTTGAATCTGGCTCTCTAACCTGGACAAAACATTCTCTTCAGATGATACCTTAGCCTTTCCAGTCCAAGGCTTTGGTAGGGGATTGGTCCTGAGGCAAAGGTTTATTCCGATAGACCTCTTTAACTGGAGCAGCCATCTGGAGCGCTCCAGTCTTAACCTCTGGGGATTGAACTGGGTAAAAATTGGTCTTAGGAGTTATAGGCTTATCATAAACAGTGGTTGGCCTGAACTCCTCTGGTAATCGATCGATTACTGGTATTAATGATGCTATATGAGTATTTCCATCTAAATATGCACGTTTTTGAGCAGGAAATTGTTTTACTGCAGCATCATATGGCTTTTTGGTTTCTAGCCATGACTTAATCACCAGTTTTTCTTTCTCTAAAATGATCTCAAGATCTTGTTTTTTCTTGAATCAATTGTTCAGTTACCAGAACCTGGCTTGATTTTAAAGCATTTATTTCAGAAGAATCTGTTTCTACAAAAATCAAATCAGAATTTAAAGCTTCAGCAATGTCTAGTTTTAGTTCTTGGTCAGTTGCATTATCATAATCACTAACCTTCTTGATAACAATGTCCACCCATCGTCCAGATGTGACATTTTCTTTCACCAGGAGCTCTTCGTCTGCCAGAGCCATGTAACAGCAATCTCTTTCCTCTTCTTCATCAGCAGATGATTCATCAGATGGAACCCACTTCTA
>CM067171.1:76871128-76917888 GCA_034093135.1 Erigeron breviscapus | reverse complement strand
CTGAAGGATTTGAATATTATTGTCAAAACCCCTGTTGATTTAATCTGTGACAACAAGTCTGCTATTCAAATTGGTCTAAATCATGTCTATCATGAGAGAACCAAGCACATTGAAATTGACATACACTTGGTAAGAGAAAAGGTAAGTCTGGGAACTATCAGATTGCTGAAGATTGACTCCCTTGATCAAAATGCTGATATCTTCACAAAAGGATTGGGTATAAAACAACACAACTATCTTGTAGAGAAACTTGGGTTAATTAATCTGTTCCAAGGTTAGGATTCAGGGGGGATGTTAAATTATATAGTTCAATCCTGGCTTGGTAATATTTCTTCCTTATTTACTTATTCTGTATGTTGAGCTTGTGCAGGATATATTTTTGGAAGCTTTTATATTTGGAGGGTAGAAAGTGTCATTACAAGGAAGCTGTTGTTTGTGGACTGGATTTACAACAAAAGAAAAGAAGAAGGACTTGAAGAAGATTTTAGTGCAAAATATCCTCCTTGGATCTAGGGCTATGTCAGTCTATAAAAGAAATCCTTGTATTCAGTATCAATTATCTTTTCAGCCGTTATGTTCTTTTTTCTGACCGTTATGAATATTCTATCCTAGGAAAAGATCCTCTGCTTTCAATCATGTGATTGCAGTGTTATAATTTTATGTCTCTGTTTTATGTTTATCATGTATGAAGAAAAACCCTTTTCTATTTTAATCAAATAAATCATTTACAATGAAAATCTCTCTTGTTCTGGTTATGAATCTAATCTTGAAATTATTTATATCGATTATTAAGTATTTTATCACATACGCTAGGCCACTAAAATCAACTACAAAGTTTGTACATCGTGCCTTCTATTCAATGCATACCTGTATCTATATTAATAAGAGAACTTACCTTGTTAATGTTGTGACCTCCTCTTATGTATTACCTACTAGTCTTAATACCCGTACGATGTACAGTAGCTATATAGATTGTATCATAAAGAAATTCGAATATGCCTCATACATGATTCGTGAATATGAAATAAATTGTAGTTAAAGTAAATCAATTATCGAAGCTAAATTATAATAAACAGTAACTATAAATATAATATATAAAGTTAGAGTTTTGGATTTACCTTAAAATTTTAGAATACATCAAAATCGAAACTTGTAAGCATAGTAAATAATGACAAATAACCTTGTGATTTCGGATCGTAAACTCACATTTTTGAAGCATTCATGTTAATAACTTATTATGATTAATATAAGTAATAGGAGTGAAGAATTGAGAAAGAAAAAGAGAAAATTTATTAATGAGAAAACAATCAATCAAATAAGTTTATAATGTCTTTTGTATTAATAAGCCAAGAGTTAGAGTCTAAGTCTAAGTCTAATAAGAAAATTGAATTTATGTACAACTAAAAAAGCTAATTTAACAAAATAAATAAATTAAAAGGACACGTGTCGATCAAGAATTACGACACGTGTCGTTTCAAGAACATGTCAATCCTGTTTTAGTTTATTGGTAGATATTAGATAAGTATAACCTTATTCAACTCAACTTGTTTTCAATTTCATTTTCACTACTAACTGAGAAGTCCTATAGTTTTGGCCATTTTCACTTTTTAGTGAATTCCATTCAATCCATTGTCAGAAAATCTTTTTTGTCAAGTTTCTAATAAAATTTCTACGTCAAGTTCAATATACTTCAATTTGACTTTGTGAAACTATAAATTTCAATTCCAATTAGAATATCATGTTATTTACATCAATTTAGACCCAATTTATCTAAAATAACTATCATAACAATTTTGTTATATCAAATTGATCAAAACCTCCAAATTTCTAATAACTTCAAGAACCCTATTGATGATATACGCCTCTGATTGGCTATATGTGGGGGAATGCCCACGAAACCTACACACAAAGGATACGACTTAGGTCCAGGGGTGGTTAAATAATTAGAGATACTTAAATCCTTTCTAAAGATAAAGAAATATTATACAATTAATTAATATATATCTGATCAAGATAGATAGCTATTATAAGAAACTAAATCAGATGATAAACATCCTAGATACACCGGAACCATAAAAGGAGGTTAAAACCTTAACTTTCCCCCAAGACAAACCTTTCCTATAAAAGGAGAGGTCATTCCCATTACATGGCACGATTTGATATACACAAACCAAAACACATTTGATATACACAAACACATATTACGCTTACACGATTTGGTGTCAATCAACTATATATTAATATATATTGGCATTTTTGAGTGGAAATATTTAGTTTGACTTTTGACAGTCAAATTGAAAGTTGTTGAACTTGGCATTGAACCCTTATGAAATATGATGTTATTTACATCATATCGTAGGTTCGTAATAACATCCTATCAAATGTGTCAAAATCTTCAGATTTCTAATAGTTTTAAGAACCCTAAATCAAAAACAATACGAAGAATATGCATTTATACCTCAAATAAAACTAGTGTATAATTGATGATTTGATTCTATCACATGCGACCCAAAAGTTAATTCCATTTTATCTTTCTCCCAAATTTTTTGATCAAAACACCAAATCCAACTAAATAATCATAACTTTCATTTCTTTAGGGATTTTTTTTAACTTCTCGGTTTAAGAAGCAAAATCACGCGTAAAACCATAAACACGAACAACACCAACAACAATAATGCCCAATCTCGTTAAAAGACAGAGACGTTACAACACGAACAAACATGGAAAATGAGGTTTGAGAGCGTGTTTCTCCAATCCAGACTCTTATCCAAGTTTTGCATAATACTCATTAGCTACTAGGTTCTTTTCTCAATACATTGTATATCCTTTTTAACCTACCAATTAACATCTTTATAAAACATTTATGATACATTATATTGACATATAGATAATACGAGTAACTTTTAGAAGTCGAGGTGTTAGTGTGTTACAACCTTACTGGAGTCTAAGGAGACATGGCACTGGTGGGCATATGCTAAAGATGGAAGAAAAATATGGCCAGGTGTTAGATTTCGAAAAAAATATGGCCATGTGTTGATTTTTTGATATTAATACAGGGGAATAACCAAGAAAAATAAAACAGTGGAACTTGCTTACAGAGATAATATAATAAGCACTAAAAAAAAAGTTTGGCCTGAGAATTCTTGTTGGGCTTATAGAAGTTGCTTCAAGTAGTGGGCTTACACCTTTGTCCGTTCCAAAATCCAAACCCATAGAAAAAAAAGGCTCTATATATATACTCCCTCCGTCCTATTTTAGTTGTCCACTGTTGACTTTCAAAGTCTTTTTGCTTCAACTTTGACCGTAAATAGTTTTATTTGTATTATATAATACTTGATGAAAGTTATATCATTGAAAAGTTCGTTTAAAATCAAATTTATTTATATATTTTATATCAAGTGTTATAGAATATAAACAAAAATATTCACGGTCAAAGTTGAAACAAAAAGACTTTGAAAGTCAACAGTGGACAACTAAAATGGGACGGAGGGAGTATATAGTAATATAGAAAAATGAAACTCTTTTTCTTTTTAACTAGATACATTTCGAATGTATTGATCTTTTGCAAGACTTGTTGCATAAAACAATGGATCATCTTTGTGAATTAAGTCAAAAGATAGTTAAATCTAGTGAAATCATGATATTCATAACAATTTAATGTCCAATTTGTTGATTACACTAAAGTTTAAAATGTGCGAGTTTACTAATTAAAATGAAACTAGTAATTTTACCCGCGCTTCGCAGCGGGACGAAATATTTTAAGTAGTTGAGTAACAAAAGTGTAACATTAGTTAATCCTATATACTTAACGGCCGTTAAAGCTATTAATTGTTTTTGTTTTATGTATGCTTTGGGGTGGTTGTACCTTGTGTTGAGCCGCTTGTACTTTTAGCTACAGTAACTTTCCTCTCACAAAGGAAAGTTACTTTTTAGTATAATCAAAGTTATGGTGCAAAAAATAGAAAAAAATTTAAAGTTTTGTAGCAAAAGTTAAGAAAACCTGTTATAGGTTAAAAACCAAAGAAACTGAAACTTTGGTTGATAAAGGTAAAAAACTCGAAGTTATGCGAAAAGAAGTAGCGAAGATGAAACTTTGGCGGCAAAAGTTTGAAAACCAAAAGTTATGCGGTAGAAAACAAAACAAAAGAACGAAAACTTTAAAACAAAGCTTTCGTGACAAAATTTAAAAACTCAAAAGTTATGTGGCAAAAAGTAAAAAGGGGAAAAGTAAGAAACAATGTTTCCGTGACGAAAGTTTAAAAAGTAAAAGTTCCGTGGTAAAAATAACAAAGGAAAACATTTTTTTGCAATATATATGCTTTAGATGGGTTGTACCTAATGTTTAAGGAGTTGTAATTTAAATATGAAAGTTGACGGACGTTAAAAAAAGGACCGGATTTGTAATACTTTTGTGAGTATACTTAACGGCTGTTAAAGCTATTAATTATTTTTGTTTTATGTATGCTTTGGGGTGGTTGTACCTTGTGTTGAGCCGCTTGTACTTTTAGCTACAGTAACTTTCCTCTCACAAAGGAAAGTATACTTGAAAACAAAGTTTATCTGGCGAAAGTTTAAAAAACAAAAGTTATGTGACAAAAAGTAAAAGCGAAAATGTAAATATAAAAAGTTTTCGTGACGAAATTTTAAAAAGTAAAAATTATGTGATAAAAATAAGAAAGAAATAAACTTTTGATGTGAAAAGCTTAAAAACCAAAAGTTATGTGGCAAAAAGAAACTAAAGTAAAACTTTGGTGGCAAAAGTTAAAAAACGTAACTTGAAAACAAACTCCGTTAAATATCGTTTTGTAACTACCGTTAGTTTGCCAAACAACACTTAACGGCCGTTAATTATTTGGATATGCAAAAGCTACTTGTACCTTATGCATCTAGGGGTTGTACTTTTAGCTACAGTACAACCCCCTCACAATCCAACTTTGCTTTTTAATATATATATATATATAATATATAATGGGTAAATAATACCCATATTCGTGTAAGAGTTATTTTACTCAAGTATTTCATTTTTATAAAGATATGATTATTTTAAACATAAAGGTTATGGTTAACGAGTAATATGAATTTCAGGGGTATTGTCTTTAAACAAAAAATGTACCCTTACGGCTATGTGCTATTTATAAAGCTAAATTTCTGTCCTCCGTCTGAAATTTAATATGAACGTACAAAAGTTAAATCATATGTACCACTTTTTATTTAATATCAGACATCTTGTATTTCTTCTTCCAAAAATTAAAAAGAAAAAAAGAGTCAAGAATGCATTTAGTTGTTGATGATTGTTAGTGAAACTCTAAAATGGTGTATTAAAATATCATTATGTGAACATAAGTTGTTTTGGTTTATATCAATATGAGTTAAACAGGTAACACTAAGGGGTTGTTTGATTCAAAAATTCTACTCATGGAATTTCATCGAAAGGAATTTGGAAATTCCCTTACTTGTCAGGTTAACATGACAAGTAACGAAATTTCAAGTTCTCTATGTTCATATAAAACTCTATGTTCAAAACGAAAGCATTATGATAGCAAGTTATTTATGCTTCGAGTCAACCTCATGTCGTTTAGGAG
Organism: Erigeron breviscapus; assembly: GCA_034093135.1. Classification (NCBI taxonomy): domain Eukaryota; kingdom Viridiplantae; phylum Streptophyta; class Magnoliopsida; order Asterales; family Asteraceae; genus Erigeron; species Erigeron breviscapus. The sequence goes on along the minus strand of CM067171.1, from coordinate 76,912,306 downwards.
ATTTATCCACCCTGTTTTCCAAGTAGCTTGCACCACAACTCGAGACAAGAGCGGTTTTAGGACGAACACGCCTATGGGTCCCATCTTCCAACCCTCTCTTCTTTTTTGGGTTCAAAAGTCCACTGGCAAGAGCTTCCAATGCTTTTGTGGTCAATGGACGGTTTCTTGTACTTTGTCTTTGACCATTAGCACCATGATTCCACAACTCAGGCTGCTTGCTTGTTGTTTCAGGGGAAACCGACTCTTTAGCAGAGCATAATGAGTAGTCCAAATCGGAAACTGGAGCTACTCGAGGGCTGTTCAAGTCTATCACTATACTTTTGTGCTTCTTTTTAGGACGTGGATCTTGCATAGTTTCATCTTCAAGTCTTGTGCAATCATTTCTAGTAGTAGTAATATCAGGAGGCTTTGCTGTTGTTTTAAATATCAACTTTAGTTTTCTTACTGGTTTTACATTGGTAGTTGATTCTGTCTTGTTGTCTCCCATTTTTGAAATCACTGGATCGAGATGGTCGCTCATGTCCTCGTCTGTAGCACTAGTTTCACAATCTTGTAAACTAAGGGCACCAGAGATTTTGGCACTATTATGCTGCACATCTTCATTTTGTGATTCTACTGTTGTATCAAGTTCAGTTCCTCCAGAAACACTCGATAATGCTTGCATATTAGTTGATTTCAAAGCAGGTGAAGTGATCTCTTTTCTTTTAATAGGCCCAACTATACTGGTATCCACAATCGTGAATTTGATCATATCTTCTTCATCATCCGATCCTTGTTCAGCAGGCGGCTCCACCAAGCTGTCTTTGTCAGGTTCGTGCCCAATAAGATGTGGTTCCAATGCAACTTTATTTAACACTTCGGTGAATGAGTCAAAGTAGTGACTTCCTTTCTCCAGGCTTCTTCTTGAAAACTTTACTACCCCAGGTGCAAGAAACACCAAAGAATGGTTTGTGTTTTCCAACAAATAGTTTCTAGGCTGCTCAGAGTGCCATCCTCTTGCTAAAAGACGAGGCCAAACAGCTTCCCAAAAGAGCTCATCTAACTTTGATTTGCTTAATCCGATGCGATCCTTCAACATATTGACAAGTTCTTCTGTTTCAAGAGACGCACAATCAGAGTGAAGCTTCTTGGTTTTCACTTGTTTATTGCTTCTCGCTCGCTTCTTGACTTTGACAGCAAGGTCTTGCTTCTCTATGCCAATACCTACGGCTTCTACAAGAAGATGGATTCCCACTGCATCACTCAAAGTAAATAAATACTTCTCAAAGGAAACTACTCCCTCGTCGAATGTACCACTGGCCTGAAAAGGAAATCATATCTATTTTAAAGAGTAGTTTGTGTAAATGAATAGATGTTTGTAGTATATAAAGGACTTCCTAACCAGCTAACCGAACCGAACATTATAGAATAAATAACGAATACGAATGGGACAGTAGGAAAAATACCTCAGTCAAACGAGTTTTGCATTCATCTGTCACATGAGGCAGTAAGCGAGACAAAAGCTCCTGTCGCCTCCACCCCTTGAAAATGTTTTTTCCTGGCATGGACTTTCTGCCTCTCTTCTTCAGATACATTGACCACTTTTGGTGTTCACCGCTTCTATAGAATTTTCCATAGTAATAAGATATTACTTCTGAGATTCCATTACTCCCCATGAATCTGTTCACTAGACGAAGATTTTTGCCAAATATGTATAAACCAAGAAGAAAGCTTTTATGATCAATTTCACTCCAAGATTCTTCCCCAGATGAACAAGGAACCGGAAACAGATCAATGCCTGTTCCAGAACCTAAAATACCAGATTTACCCTCTCCAGATTCCATGGTTTCTTCCTTAATTTTATGTTGATTATGAACCCAACTGACAGGAATTGGCAGACCAAAGACAAAGTGATTTCTAACATCAGTCTGCTCGGCATGACCAAATGTGAACTGTATGAGCTGCACACGCTCGTTTTCAGTCATCAAAGATGGGATTTGGGCCTGGTAACTATCTCCAACTCCACAAGTCTTTTGTGGCTCTCCAAAGATGTCACCAGCAGCAGAATACTGTTTGGAATGGAGCCACTGGACACGTTTATCAACATCTTCCATATCTTTATCCATCTGTCAACAACCACACAAGTAAAGACTAAATTTTATAAACCAATCCATTCTATCAGAGTAATCTAGCATAATGACTTTGATAATCATCAAACAAGAACAAGAGAACCTATTTGGAAGCACATTTTCCCCTTAAAATTTACTCGTCTCATTGACTAAATCAGTTAGGTTCTCATAAACAAAAACTTTGTGAAGAATCAACCAAGAAATTCATTAAATTTAACAAATAAATGGTTGATTGTTCTTACTTATGTTCAACTACTACAATATTGGTACTTCATTCTTTAATCTTTTCATATATATGTAGAAGCAAAGAAACAAAGGCATACAAATGATTAACACTAAAATGAAACAACGGACCGAGAATCAAAGATCCTTTTTCGTTAAAGTTCAATAAAATTCACACCTAGAGAAAATCAAGCTCAGATTCAAAAATCATAACATAGTGGTAACCACTCACATATATAAACCATCAAATGGATCATAAACAAACACATTAAACAAACATACTTATACATATATGTATATATATTGCAAATTAACTTTCCTCTCTATATATAGCGTGACAGAAACAAAATTAAAAGCATTTGTGACGAACATGGAGATTATCAGATTATACCTTGATAAGTGATGATCCCAATTTATATACAACCGGCCCGACCACTATAAAAAGAATCCATAAAATACAAAGAAAATTAACAAAAAAAATGATGAAGTTTAATAAAAAGCTCGCTAAACTTTGAATAATATCTTAAACAAATTGAATCCCATGTGATACGCATAGTTAAACAAATGAGTGTTGAAGTTTATACATCAAACTCCATAGTTTTCACTACATATTACATACAGATTCTATATATAATATTAAATTATAAAGAACACAGAAGGGATATATATAACTATGAATAGGCAACTCAATAAAATATAATGCAAGAAACAAATATATATATATATATAGTGATTGATATGATGAAGAGAAAGAGATGATGGTAATTCTTTCTGACCTTAAATTTGAAATATGCAGGTGAAGATGAAGAAGTTGCTACACCAACGTGAACACTGGGCCAAGACAAGAATAGCGAAAATAAATTTTACTGAAAAAAGAGAAAAAAAAAAAAGAAACAAAAACTAACAAAAGAGAAGCTATATAAGTGTTGGGTTACGTTGTGCTAGATATAAATCCGTAAACGAGATGTGATTCTGTGTTTTAAATCGTTTTTCTTTTAAGTTAGTTAAAGAGGGAGGTAACTCGAAGACCGTCTGCGAAAGTATATCGATTATGTTCAGTTGGGAAGATTGGTGTATTTTTTTTCTTTCTATGCAACCGTAAGTGATTATAATCGTTATGTGGTTTTGGATTAATGTGGCTAATAAAGTAGTTACTTTTATAAAAAGTGTTTAAATTTGATACATGATGACTTTCACTTCGAAGTTAGATTGAATCTGGTAAAGTGTAATACGAATGGATGGGGGGTATGTATAGCTGACCATCATTTTAGAAATGAGAATGGAGTAAATTACATAAAGGGTTAAGTGCACGGAAATGTAATCAACTAAGACCGAAAAGTTATTGTGTACATGAACTTACAAAAGGTTTATTGTATACATGAACCCTGAAAATTTTCTATTGTATAACGAAACCGGCTAGTGTTTGATGTGGGCCCGGTTTTGATGACACTTTGGCTATAAAAACCCAGATTTCCCCCCTTTTTCCCCATAATTTTTTTCCCTCCCCTTTTTTTCCCGCCCTTCTTTCTTTCTCCCTCTTTCTCCCGCTCTGAAGCTTCACCCATCACCACCATGGCATCTTCTTCGTCATCATCGGCTGCTACAAATCGAGGAGATAGATATATACTTTGTCATTGTGGACAAAAGATGAAACTCATGACATCTTGGACCAACAGAAACCCGGGGAGGCGTTTTGTTCGATGCCATAATGTAAGAGTTCGATTTTTTTCCGGTTTCATCATATAAAGGTTGGTTTCGTATATTGTCATCATGTTGTTTATTTCAGGTTAAAACCCGCTACTGTACCACCTTCAGATTCATTGACGATGAGCTTCCTAGTGAGTACTACAAAGATTTATTGTTTGATCTTCACTCACAGAATCGTATGAAGGTGGAAGCTGTTATGATGGAAGAGGAGGAGGTGTCTTCAGTGAAATCAACGTTTGGTTGCTTTGAAAGATTTGTGTATGTTTGTACCGGATTTATGGCCATGTTTTTCCTTGTCCTAGCTTTTGTTTTGATGAAATAATGGTCATGTTAAATTGTCAAAGTAATATGCATGTATTTTAGTTACTTTTGTGTTTTAATGGGCTTTGATTAAATAATTGATGGTATCTGTTTGTTTGATTGATTTATAAGTTTGCCAATAGTGTTTGATTGTGTTTTGAATGCAATATAATGGCAGCAGTTTAAGCAATCAAAGAGAAAATACTTACATAAATAAAGGCAAAAGATATGTAAATAAGCTAATAACTGCAACTGCATTACATATCATGGCTTCATCAAACCATGACATACAAAAGATTAGTGTTGTCACATGTTAGGTACATAAAACCCAACAATTAAGTGTTTTTGTTACCTGCACATATGCAGAAGTACAAGGCAGTTTGTTACAAGATACACAAAAGAGAAGTTACACAAAATGGTAACAAACTGCCCAAACCATCCATCTACACCTAAATATTACAGTAAAAAGTTACATCAACCAAAGTTACATAATTTAGAACCAAATTACGATATACTAATAGCATCATCTTCTGTGAGTCCAGGGCGATCATCATTCTTCTTCCTGCACAGTTTCTTCTCCAATATTCTCTGGCTTGGAATCCTTCTCTTCAAAGGTGGTTGTTGCTTCTTGGGTGTTGCTTTTTTACTTGTGCCTTCATTCACTGACTCCTGTGTCCCCACTTGTGGTTCAGCCATCATGGTTGGTGCAGAAACTTGCTTCCTTGGTTGCATTTTTCTCCTTATTGTAGAAAAAGTGACTTTCTCAGATGTACCCACCCCACTACTTAAACATGGCATTGTCCTTCCAAATGCAACTCTTGGTCCACCCCTTCCTAACCCTAAGGTTCCACCACCCCTCTTAGTTTTTGGAACTCTAGGAGGTAGTTTCTCAACACAATCTATCAAAAAGGTCATTGCATATTAGTAACAATTTTCTTAACTATATTAAACTTTGAAAATGCATATCACATAGCAATTACAGAGTCAAATTGAAGCAATATTAGTTTTGCATACCTGCATTTTCTGCCACAGGAAGAGGAAACCTGTATCCTCCTTTTGTAACTCCCACTCTTCTGCCTGGACTCAGTGGTGGTGAAGACATACTTGCTTTGGTCTGAACAGGTTCTTGTGTCTCTTGAGTTGACTGAACTGGTGCCTTACCATTACTGTTTGATTGACTTTGTTGATTTGGTGGATTTTGACTATCTTCAAACAGTCTCTTTTTGACACTAGAAGTTTGACTTGCATTTTGTGGAACAGCAGTGAAAGTAGTACCCTGAGGTTGTGGTCCCTGGCTAGGTATTTGGTTGTCCTCACTCATTACTTGTGCACTTGGTCTCTGACTTGGACCAGCATTGCCATAACTCATGGTTTCACTAGCTTTCTGCTTTGGTGGCCTCCCTTTGGTCTTTGTAACCACTGGTTTTTCAACTTTTTCATTCTTACAACCTCTAGCATTGTGGCCCTTCTGCAGACAGTTGGAACAACTCATCTCTACCCCATGTTTTGTAACCCTGGAACCATACACTCTAGGTTCATGTGCTGCCCTCATCCTTTTCTTTTTGGGCCTTCCAGGCATAGTTCTTGCCCTGGGTGGCAATGGCACAACTGAACCTGGAAATGATAACCATGTGTCCATTCCCCCAACTGGATTCAAGTAGTGCTCATATGCATACATAAAGTGAGACTTCCTGAACCAAATGGCTAAGAAATCCTCTAGATTCCTGTTCATCTTATACATTGCTTGCATTGCATGAACACAAGGTATACCACTCAACTGCCACATTCTACAATCACAAGTACCCATGTCTATATCCACACCATATGCATATCTATAGTTCCTAGTCTCAAGTTTGTTCCCACCAGCATGTATCACTAACCAATCTGCCCTTCCACTATTGATTATTTCTAATTTTTTTCTTATAGCAGGACAAATATCATGTTGCCAAAGTGACCATTTATCTCTAATTGTTTCTAACCTAATAATCACAATGACTCTCAATGCTTCTAAGAGAGTAATAATTGGTTTGGTTCTTACCTTAGTCAGCACAGAGTTCCAGCATTCACTGAAGCCATTCTCAACAGATTCACAACATACATTACTCTTGAAAAATGCCCTGCTCCATGACTTTGGGTTCCTTTCCATCAAGTACTTGAAGGCATTTGGGTTAGCAGCTTTAATGTCTTTCATCACAGAGTCAAATTGTGCTGGGTAACTACTTTTAGCAGCTCTCCAAAACAAATTCCTGAATTCAACCCCACTGTATAGTTTCCTGAAGTTTTCGTATATATGCCTTGCACACTGCCTGTGCTCAGCTGTTGGCATCACATCTTTCACAGCTTCAATCAGTCCCTGTACATATATACATCATATAAGCATTCATTACTATACTTGTAAGTAGCATAAAGGTAAGTAATTGCATACCTTATGTCCATCTGACATCAGTGTGAGTTCAAATCCTTTGGGGGCAGCTAGGTCATTGCTCAGTAGTGTAAGAAACCATGTCCAATTGTGCTTGTTTTCCACATTGACAATTGCCCATGCAATAGGAAATATCTGGTTATTTCCATCTCTCCCTACTACAGTCAATAACTCACCTCCACATGATGACTTCTAAAAACATCCATCTAAGGCAACTATTCTCCTACATCCCTTCTTGAACCCTTCCTTGAGACCAAACAGGCACACATAGAACCTATCAAAGTAAATCTTCCTATCTGGATTTGTGGTAGTACCTAATTGCACAGTTGACCCTGGATTTGTCCTTAACAGTGCATCTCCATAAGGCCTTAGCATTGCATAGTGCTCCTCCAATGACTTCTCATACTCATTCAATGCCCATGCTCTAGCTCTTTTTACTTGTTGTTGTGTTACAAAACATTTATATTTTTTCATTACCAGTTCTTGAAGTAGAGAGCATTTGATATCAGGTTGTTGTCTAACTCTGTCTGCAAAGTGTCTACCTATCCATTTGTAGTTAATCAAACTGCCATACTTGAAATTCCTTGCACATGTATGGGTATCAACCAGCTTCTTTACTTGGAAAGATCTTTCTGAAGTCATCCATGAAGCAGACAACCTCCAATTGCATTTTTGTACAAGGGGCTGATATCTTCTGTTCTTTCTCTGTTTGCCAAGACTGGGATCTTTTATCCTTGGTGGCCTAACTCCACATCTTGCAATGATGTGAGTTGTGGAAGCCCTCTCATACCACAGTGAATAACCATTGGCCAATGCGTAATAAGACAAACATTCTTTCAATTGCTGTGGACCCTCATACCTCTCACCAAGCTGTGAAATTAAATTAGTTTCAAGTTATTAATGATTTTTGACAAGAAAAAGAATAAAAAGATACTAAAGTTTTCAAGTATTGGATACCTTGGGTTCCTTCAATCTCCAATGGGTATCTTTGTCATGTATGGGAAAGTTTGGCACATCTTCTTTGGGTGGTTCCAATGGATCAACCCACTCTGAGTTGCTATCATCTTTCAATGCATTCACTAGTTTGGAAATAAAATCATCATGTTCTTCATGTAGTACTGTCCTGTCCTCTCTATGTTTAACACCACCACCAAGTTTAGGCAATTGTTTACTTGTGGGAATCCTAGCAATAGGATTACCCCTTCTAACCTGTTCCAGTTCTTCCTCACCCTCACTTAGATGATCTAAAGAAGCAAGAGATTCAGCATCAGATTCATCTGGTTCATAGTCCTCATCTTCAGAATCACTAAAGTTGCTATCTTGTGGTTGTTTGCTAGATTAACCAGACTCAGGAGTCCTAAAAGAGTCATCTGGTTCATCCACATGTGGAGGCTGATCATCATCATCATCCTCAGGGGGAGGCTGATGATCATCATCATCCTCTACCAACTCAACCTGCTCTACAACTTCCTGATTATCATCATCTCCTAACTGATCCTCAGGTGCATCAGGGACATTATTTATATATTGTTCTAAGTTTATATTATGGTGATCAACATAAATATGCATGGTGCCATAGCTTTCACCAACATCGTAGAATACATCCAAATCATCATTTAAAAGTAACCTCATTATAGTACCAAAATCACCACTAGTTAAAAGGTAGTAAATGCCAAATATAGGGCTACCTGTTTCAGCTTCAATGTAACTTCTTAGCTCTTCTAATGAAACTCTTGGAATGTTCAAGAATTTGGTTATCCCAGCTTCATAACGAAGTGGCATGAACTCAAACACACCATCGTGGTGTAGAGTGATAGGAAACGGTCCAGGATATACCATTTCTACAAAATAAAACTAAAAATAATTAATTATTATTGCAAGAAATAAATTATTCAAATAAATCAATATTATAATCAGAAAATGCATTTTCCCCAATTTTTAACCCTAATTTATACGATTTTGTGTTACTTACATCGATACATTATGAATATTACAAGAAATACAAGGTAAATAACATAATGGCAACGAAAAAAGCAACGATTATTATGGTTTTTCTGAAGCAATATTCAACCCTAAATTTTACTGTTTCAATTTAGGGTTTTCTGAAGCAAAAAACAATTACTGAGATCGATTATTAGCATAGATAGTGATAAAATACCTTAGATTGTGTAGATAAAATGTTTTATGTCATTGATCGGACCGGAATTCTGGATTTCAAGCCTCAAAACGAACGATCGCGTTTTAGTGTGTGTTTTGTGTGTGTGTGTAACTATGTGTGTGAATAGCAGTATATACATATTTATATATCTTTCGTTTTTATTAATTTATTAAAATATAAACGTTGTGCGGTACACGTAAGCAAAAATTGTGGGAAAATGTAAGGGTTACCGGCTAACGTTATAGCAGGTAAAACGTGTTTTCTATAACCTTTTTTTAAGGGTTCATGTATACAATAAACCTTTTGTAAGTTCATGTACACAATAACTTTTCGGCCTTAGTTGATTACATTTCCGTGCACTTAACCCTTACATAAAACATCCCCATGTTTTTTCATTTTTCCACAACCATCGCTTTAAAAGTTTTACAACACTAGACATCATTATAATTGTCGTTTTTTTCTAAAAACATCACTGAGTATAACTCCATTATTCCATTAATATATTTCGACATTTTGTTGAATACCTTCATGTGCTTAAACATGTAGGGGATATACATCCCAAAACTATTTAGATCTCCAACGACATAGCTATGTGGAAAAATGAGATGATGTATAGGTGTTTTAAAAAGTAAATAAAGGATTACATGAATGTTTAAAATAACTAAAATACTGAAAATATAAATCCGTTTTATAAATTTGTGTTAATAGCACTTAAATTATGTACTACTATATATTATTCTCTTTTTATATAGAAAAAATAATAATATGACAATATTCAAAAATCGTCAAAAGTATATAACAATACACATAAATACTCAAAACCCATCAAAAATATATGACAATATTCATAAATACTCAATCGTCAAAAGTATATGACAATAGGCAACTCTCTTTTGAGTTTTCACAAATACTTGTCAAATCGCAAACCATGGCTTGCAATTCTTGATAATCCATGGCTTACATTTCGCAAAATTGCAGATCATGACTTCCTTTCACAAACATCAACTCAACTAAAAACGAAGATTTTTAACTGTTAGCATGTCAATACCTTCTAATAAAATATAGAATATATAAATGAAATTTTATATAATGTGTTCATTAAATTAACATAATATCATTATCTCTCTTTTCTTAGTGCTTATACAATTATTAGAGGTTACCATTTATTTCCACACCAATTATTGTATTATCATGGCTATAAGGTCGAAAAGGTGGAAGGTCTTGCATCCGGGGTAATTAAAGTAGATGATTACAAGAATTCGTGTTGTGGTTACGGGGTGGAAGGGCTTGGATGGACTGGTCCACCTTGGAAAAAAATAGCGTGGACAAGGTCGAAGCTAATATCTTTTTTTATTGGGTATTGAGGTAATGTAAGGTATAATTTTTCGGTGTTGTGGGGTCCAATTTTTGAAATAATTATTACAAACTAGCTTTATACCCCGGGCGTTGCCTCGGGAAATATAACTATGCTTAAAATCTGCAACGTAGATAAGACCAACGATCGATACATTTGATAAATGCACATTACAAAAAGTGTAGCATAACGATAATAAAGTCATGTAAAAAACTATTTAAAAGATAACGTTTTTGTCATAGCAGATGTATTACACTATATGTTATACTCATCTCTTGGTCTGTGATTAACTGGTCGTTGATCATGGGTATGTAGCACCCTTCAAGTTAAGATGCTTAAAAATTAAATTACAAGTACGTAAAGATATATTCTCCAAGTAATACTCCCTCCGTCCCATTTTAATTGTCCTATTTTGACCGGTCAAGTCTTTTTCTTCTGACTTTGACCGTAAATATCTTTGTTTGTGTTATGTATTAGTTGATGAAAGTTTTATCAATGAAAAGTACATTTAAAACTCAATCAATTCATATATGTTATGTCGAGTGTTATATAACACAAACAAAATTATTTACGGTCAAAGTTGGAAGAAAAAGACTCAAAAAGTCAAACTTTGACACTTAATATGGGACGGAGGGAGTATACTTAAAATTTTATTTTAAAAAGTTATGTAGAAAAAACAAATTCAAGATTGTTAAAAAAACATACACTTAATGAAATGAAAATTAAAATTGAAAATTTTGAAGAATACATAATTCTATTTTTTTACTATATTTGATGTTTTCATGTAGGAAAAAAGCCAATTTTACTTACTATGTTATAGAGTTTACTTACATTTGTTAGTTGTGGTTCCGGTGTTGGCTTATAAGAAGTATACAATGACATGAAGTTGTTGGTCATCAAAAGAAAGAAGATAATACAGTATGAGTAAGTAAAAAATCCAAGATAAAGAAGATGTTTAAGTGACAAAATATAAAGAAGACCAAAGTTTGTGGGTAAAGCCAAGAAATTCAGAAGTTTAAGGGGTAAAACATAAATAAATCAAAGTTTGTGGTCAAAGCCAAAAAATCAAAAGTTTAAGGGACAAAATATAAAAAATCAAAGTTTGTGGTCAAAACATAAAAACTAAAAGTTTGATGTTAAAATGATAAAAACAAAAAAAAGTTACTATACCTAAGGTTACTTAAATTGTTATATATAATGTGAAATGGTTATAGTGTGGTATTTATGTGACAATGCTATGGCACACTATTTTGATGTGGTGGTACACTCGTATGGCAAAGACTAAAGCTTTAAAGTTAGTTAAAAAAGGTGCATAAGTTTTGCATACAATTAACAAGTTAGCCTTATTGCAAGACATCTTGATATATGCCGTTTAACTGGTATTCGAGTGGCCTAAGCTTTTTATCTTACTAGGCCAAAGTCTAGAAAACAACCACATGAATATCGATTAGGTCATATTATATGTATTATGGGATAAACTTATATGTTTTTTTCTCATATCATGAGAAGGGATATCTAACTAGATACCACTAGAATCGTATTAGAGCACTCCCAATGGGTTGTTCCAATACACTCTAATACACTGTCAACTCAGCGCCACATTTGCAAAACCTATTCAATACATTTCCCAATTCACACCCAATACCTAATACATCCAATACATTCCAATACCTACCATTTATATAAATATATACTAATTATTTGTGAGAAAAAGAAATAAAAAACCCAATACGAAGCTACAATTTTCGTGGTCAGCATCACATTTCTTCCAATACAAAATCCAATACACTACATCCCCAATGGTGTAGTGTTGAATACTATGGAATACAAACTCAATACACTCCCATTGGAAGTCCTCCTAGTCATCTATAACATCTTATAAAGCAAACTAGCTTTTTCTATTTTAAGAAATTTAAGTACTTCAGTATTTTTAATACCCATACTGATTCCCTCTCCTTTTCGGCCTGAAAAGTTGTTAATATATTGAACTTTCATATTACTCCTATACTTCTATATTTATACCACTATATAAAACTATTCAGACTTTGATATGACCATATTACCCTTCTTTTTTATTCACAAATGTAAACCTCTTCACCTTATATAACTATACTTGTAACACCCTAAGCTAGGCTCAGAATATTACTGAAAAGATATAGCATATGCATGGGATTATCGTAGAACATGAACTATATGATTAAAAGGGATTCGGTGAATCCAACATCAACAACAAGAACATAATGCATAATACAACATAAGGGGGAAATGAATCCTAGATCCATGTAAGTCCAAGCCCAAGTTCTAGCGCAAGCATCAATCAACCATCACATCTTGGATTCACTTGATTACCTGAAAAGTGTACTAAACAAAGTCAACACTAGGTTGGTGAGTTCGTAGGAATGAACGACAAAGATCTAATGTCAATCCATCCACAATATGATCAAGGATAAAAAGGGCAAGTAAAACACTTACATAAAAAGGTATGCAATAGAGGTTTGCTTATAGCACAATCTTATCACACATGTAATCATGTAATGAACTACATAAGATAGTTAGCATACATGCAATAAACAAGAACAAATAATGACGATGACAAAAGTATCGTACAAGCTTAATAATGTCACCATATCAACCATGTCCATCAAAGTCCATCACGCATGTATTCACATAATGAACTACTCAGGGTAGTTAGAATATGCATAATATGCAATAACAAGTAATAATGATATCAACAAGGTATCGTGCAAGTTCTATAATGTCAAACATGCCCATCAATGTCCTCCAAATGTTCTCATGTCCTCCAAATGTCATCAAGTACGTATAGTACCCGTATAATGTCATCAAGTACATAGTACCCGTATAATGTCATCAAGTACGTATAGTACCCGTATAATGTCATCAAGTACATATAGTACCCGTATAATGTCATCAAGTACTTATAGTACCCGTATAATGTCATCAAGTACTTATAGTACCCGTATAATGTTATCAAGTACTTATAGTACCCGTATCAATCACAAGTCCATCAATCATCAATCCATCAACCAATCAATCAATACGTACATACACTTAGGAGGATTCTACTTTCAACGAGTCCAGATGCTTATATATAGGGTCACCCGCAGCCTTCCCACCACATCCAAAACCCTTTGAAGGCATAACCGACTTCCATGTATGTACGACTATCCTAAATAATCACAATATCACAATCATATGCGTAAACCATCCAACAATCAATCAAAATCATCCGTCAATCAACAATCAATAAAACAATCAATAAGCCATCAATCAAATCGACCAAACAATCAAACAAACACGTATGTGTACACTTTTCAGCCCGAATCTCAATTGAGTAGGGAGCTACGGAACTCACCTGACGCGTGCAATACAATCCCAAGATGAAAGGAAGTAGAACCGATGCCCACGATAGCCGAAACCTATCATACACGTATCACATTAATCCTAAAGCATCTCAAAGTTAAGGTCTCCTAAATATTGACCTAATATTACTATAAAAGCTTTATTATGTCCATTTTATAAGGCTTTGATCCAACCAAGGTGGAATCGTTACGTTTTGCTTCACAATGACTCGCCGGGACTTGACCACTGTTGCTTTATCGAAACTTTTGGTTTGTTCAAACTAGGTTTTGGACTCAAAGGCCTATACCATTAGAAAGTAGACTCATTTACGCTTCCGTGGCCGCTTGAATCGTCAAAAACGGACTTACGGTTCAAAAGTTATGATCGTTACAAGAAAGATGAGTTCTGGCGTAAAGTGGGGCGTAAACAGAGGTTTTCTGGCGTAAGGTAATATTGGACTTTCCAGAGGGGCGTAACTTACGCCCCAGGGGGCGTATCCAAATCGACCCCAAACTCATTTTTGACCATTTAGGAACCATTTTGAAGCTACACAACATGTTACTAACATAATTTGACCAAAACCCACCACTCAAACTCTTCCATAACACAATTAAACACCAATTCATACCCCAAAATCACTCAAAACCCTAATTTACCCAATTAATTCGGTTTGTGATGATTCTAATCCAATTGTTCATAGGGCTATTCATAATTAGACATAATTAAACATATCTCTTTCCCCAATTTCGTTTTGTAATGCCAATTTGTGCCCAATTCATCTTTGACCCGTTTTGACTTTTGACAAAAACCCTAATTGACTCAAAATCGGATTTTGGAGCTTGGATTCGTTTTGGGAAGCTTGTATGGACATATTTAGACACAACCCACTTCAAAACTCAACTCATAACCATAATTTCATGCTTAAATTCGGATTTGACCTAGTTTACCCATTGTGTAACCCTAATTTTGACCCATTTCGGTTTTGACCTACAAATTGGACTCAAGAACACTTGGGTTTGACTAGAAACATGTTAATAAACATAAAATGATGAATTTGAGTGAAATGTAACTTACCAAAATCTTCTCCGAGTGCTCAAACCCGAATTTGACCCGAAATGGTGTTTTCTTACACTTTGAAACCCAAAATTTTGATATGTTATATATTTGATGAAGATGTTTATGTTTCTTGTATGGATCTTGCTTCAAGGATAATAAATGTGAAGATTTGCTAGAGAGAGAGAGAGTGAGTTGTTTGTGTGTTCTTACATTTGTGTGTGTTCTTACATTTTGAGAGAAAAGGGGGAAGAAGAGATAGGATAGTGAGAGAGAGTTAGTGAAGAAATGAGAGGAGGAAAGGAAGGGAGGGGGGTTTTGTTCTCCTCTTGAGCTCTCGCGACTAGTTCTGGTTTCTCCCGGGAAATGATTCGTTTCGTTAAGACTTCTAACACGAGACTCGTTCAAATTGTTTGTTGACAAAATCAAACATATTTTGGAATTACGCTTCTAATGACTATTCACATGCTTACCTTTTCATTACAAAAGTTTATTTCCTTCAATTTAACTAATTTCCATTTTACGAGTTCGCTAGCGTTGACTGGTGAAAATGGCGGGTGTTACATCATTCCCCAGTTAAAAGAATTTCGTCCTCGAAATTACAACGGTTCCCACTCTCATCACTTGTAGCACGTGGCTCCGTTTAGTATCATAGGATAGCCCAGGTTCCCATTCACATGTCGTTCACATCCTGATCCTTCCGTTTCACACACGCCATGGTTGATTCCCCAGTTAAGAAGGAATCTTCCCGGACCAAGGTCTTACTTTGACGCCTTGGGGAATTCCCCAGTTAAAGGAATTCCCCTTCACTTCAAACTTTACTTTTCTTAATCCGATTTCGTATGACTCAAATGTTTACGTTTCTTCTTGTCTATATTCATTGGGTTTTTTTTTTTATCGTTCTTAGTTGTCATCACATTACTTGTTCAAACGGGGATTTTTTTTTAACAGTCCTCATCTTGTCACTCTTAACTTAACATTCACACACTCTATAAGTTAAAACCGATTCTCATATAAAATCGAGAATCCTCAAGCTTTTGGAATAGAATGTAATTAATAAAAGTCTTTTCATAATTTACAATTTGTTACACAATTTGATTTTGAAAATCACTAAATACATTTACCAAGAATTCATTGGTCATTTTCATTTAAAATTCCTCACATATGTCTAAAAACATCTTACTATTATATTAGAAAAATCCATACGATTTTAGGAGCCGTATTATGTAACAAGTTGTTAGTTTATAACTCGTTAGATTATTTAAAACCGGGTGACGTCGTACGCATCCTTCATACCAAGTGTTAAAATCTTTTGCCATGACTCATCGATCTCCGGGTTATAATTCCATTTCCTCAAACGAGTTTATTGCCAACTTCCAGTAATTTATTATTTATTATTATTGTATATATATAGCGGTTAACATTAAGTGCAATTAGTTGTAAACATGTAACACTTATTATGACGATTTGACTTATAGTCAGCGCACTCGTGACGTGTTTCACCCATTGGTCGGTGGCTCATTCGCTGAAATAACGTGTTTGCTCCCACCTCTGGCCATCTGTCTGACAATGGAAGGGTTCATGTCCACGACATCCAATCCTGACGGCACCTCATTCGTGTGATAGACAACGATCTAGCGATCCGTTTAAGGTCGAGAAAATTTGAGAATTGCACACTGTAAACACTCGAGCTTCTCACATCTTACGTGTGACTCGCACTACGGCACTCAACTGGCTCATCATTTCCATGCTTATGAACTCTCGGTTCTGCGTTAAGCTAGGCGTTCAATTAGATCAACTTTCACCAATCGGATTCGTGAATATATACCACCCAATACCGTTTACACCTCAACTCTATCTCTGCGACGTTCGTGTTTGCGAAATTTTACGTGTTGGGTAGACTTTTAGATTTCAATTTATCTGTTCAAGTTTAGGTCGTTCCTCCTCACTCAATAAAGTTTACAGTTGTATAACAACTCAAAATGAAATCATTACGTCCCGTTGTCACCATCGCTATTGACTTCGCGGTTACTCCACTGTTATTCGTTTATTCTAATCACCCCCCCTAGTTAACTCAGGCATTTTCCTAGAGTTCAATCTTAGGGGCGTATAATACAATGAGGTTCTCATAATCATAATACAACTATACTTATAATCTCTACGTTGCTGACTAAGTTATGAAGTAACAGGAGGGGGAAGTAACTCAGTCAAGTAATTCTTTAATCGCCTACCTAATTTATACATACTATTGTTCACAAAACCATTTACATCTATGCATGCATCTTCAATTCCTAACTCTATATTCAATAAGTAAGTTAGGCAACAAGATTCCGATATATTCAAATAATTAGGCTAGCATGGCAACCTATGCATACAATTTCTCAAGATTCCAATTTCCTTTACGCATGTATTACCAAGTCTTATCGATTTATTTCACCAAATTAGTCGGGCAACGAAATTTAAGCATATTCAACAATTAGAATATCATGACAACCCTATTTGTTCTACCCTCATCTCCTAACAATTCATCCACATAATCAAGTAGGAGGTAAGATTTTTGCATGTTCTATCAACTAATCCTGCAAACCAAGTCATACTTACGGTTTCTCATACGTTATATACAACTATGCATGATTTTTCAATTATTACCGATTCGTTCTTATAACTAAGTTAAGAAGTAAAGTTTGGGCATACTCAAAATTTAAACATGTCTACCATTCTTATTCATCTAATTGTCCATTGATTACATATTTATACATGCATCACCGTATTCGCTTATCTCATGTATACAATTTAGCTTAACAACATAATTTTACATGCCAAATTATCAAACTAGTAAACCAATCCTTTCATGAAAGTGTTCGTTGATTAACACACCTACACATGCATTATCTATTTCCATTACATCATGCATAAAAATCACGCTTAACAACATAGTTTCTCATACTCTTGCCATATAACTAGTATGTTAAATCGATTCATATAATTCTCCGTTGATTAATACATTTTACACATGCATTACCAAATATCTCATATCCTGCATACAACTAAGTTTAACAAGGTCTCATGTATGTTCAAGTTCACATACTATTAAACAAAACATCCTCATTGTTCACCACAATGTCAACCTTAGTCCAAATCATGGATGTCTAGACAAATCAACACTAAATTCCTCAGCAACTAAGCGATTCAAATTGCACCTAAAACATTTAAAACATCAACATGACCACTACGGGACATACATACATACACATCACACATGCATAACATACATGTTACTCAATCATACGAAACAACATGTCATTCCATCATCAAATTTCCAACCATAGTAATAGCCCTAGAGTTTATGACCCGGAGAGTAGCTTCACAATTGTTCTCGTGTTAGTCGTACTAGTAGTTAGTGCTTTCATGTCGACACAATACACATGTTCAATGTCTTTACACTAAGGCCAACATATAAATGTTCTCAAGTAACTATCATATATCATGCTATCATACCAACATATCATACATGTTTCATATCACTATACTAAGGACAATATACCAAGGTTCTCAAGTAATCGTTATCTATCATGTTCTCGTGCGAAGTTCACAACAATTGTCCACCATCAAAACCAAGTACTCATATTCAACACATCACATCACAAGCAACTAAAACAAGTCAACTAAAACAAGTGGTTTAAAGTATAATCCGAATCCGATATGCTCTCTAGTTATTGACCGGGTATGTATACAGGGTGTACCAGCGGCTAACCCTCCACCCAACCGACTCCCATTAAGCATATCGGTTATTATACTCTAAGCCAAACCTGTGCAATCTGTGATGTCATTAACTTGTTATAATACCGGGTGACCATAAAATAGTTGATCATGCTCTTTTAGGGTTGCCACAATATTATACTAAGTTAATGCCATAACTTCATTTTGCCCTAAATCATCAAACTATCATCAATCAATAACAACAATCCATCTCAACCACAATCAAACTCAAATCAATGTACACATTAACCACATTGTACTCATCACACATTTGTCACGTTGTACTTGCCACTACATAACACATTGTCCACCTTGTACATATCACAAAATAACACGTTGTCCAATTGTACTCACATTATCACATAAATGGTCCCGTCTACGAACTCACAATGCAAAAATTTTCAGGGTTCATACAATTTCACGTTGTACACAAAATTCCTAACCATGCATGATATATGAAGAGTTTTAACTTAAGCCGTAGTCTAGGTCAAACCGCCTAATTCTCTACGACCAAGCATGGGCCACCATTCTGTAACACCCTAAGCTAGGCTCAGAATATTACTGAAAAGATATAGCGTATGCATGGGATTATCATAGAACATGAACTATATGATTAAAAGGGATTCGGTGAATCCAACATCAACAATAAGAACATAATGCATAATACAACATAAGGGGAAAATGAATCCTAGATCCATGTAAGTACAAGCCCAAGTTCTAGCACAAGCATCAATCAACAATCACATCTTGGATTCACTTGATTACCTGAAAAGTGTACTAAACAAAGTCAACACTAGGTTGGTGAGTTCGTAGGAATGAACGACAAAGATCTAATGTCAAGCCATCCACAATATGATCAAGGATAAAAAGGGCAAGTAAAACACTTACAATAAGCCCTTAAAAAGGTATAATGCATGCAATAGAGGTTTGCTTATAGCACAATCTTATCACACATGTAATCATGTAATGAACTACATAAGATAGTTAGGATACATGCAATAAACAAGAACAAATAATGAGGATGACAAAAGTATCGTACAAGCTTAATAATGTCACCATATCAACCATGTCCATCAAAGTCCATCACGCATGTATTCACATAATGAACTACTCAGGGTAGTTAGAATATGCATAATATGCAATAACAAGTAATAATGATATCAACAAGGTATCGTGCAAGTTCTATAATGTCAAACATGCCCATCAATGTCCTCCAAATGTTCTCATGTCCTCCAAATGTCATCAAGTACGTATAGTACCCGTATAATGTCATCAAGTACGTATAGTACCCGTATAATGTCATCAAGTACTTATAGTACCCGTATAATGTCATCAAGTACTTATAGTACCCGTATAATGTCATCAAGTACTTATAGTACCCGTATCAATCACAAGTCCATCAATCATCAATCCATCAACCAATCAATCAATACGTACATACACTTAGGAGGATTCTACTTTCAACGAGTCCAGATGCTTATATATAGGGTCACCCGCAGCCTTCCCACCACATCCAAAACCCTTTGAAGGCATAACCGACTTCCATGTATGTACGACTATCCTAAATAATCACAATATCACAATCATATGCGTAAACCATCCAACAATCAATCAAAATCATCATCAATCAACAATCAATAAAACAATCAATCAACAATCAATCAAAATCATCCATCAATCAACAATCAATAAAACAATCAATAAGCCATCAATCAAATCGACCAAACAATCAAACAAACACGTATGTGTACACTTTTCAGCCCGAATCTCAATTGAGTAGGGAGCTACGGAACTCACCTGACGCGTGCAATACAATCCCAAGATGAAAGGAAGTAGAACCGATGCCCACGATAGCCGAAACCTATCATACACGTATCACATTAATCCTAAAGCATCTCAAAGTTAAGGTCTCCTAAATATTGACCTAATATTACTATAAAAGCTTTATTATGTCCATTTTATAAGGCTTTGATCCAACCAAGGTGGAATCGTTACGTTTTGCTTCACAATGACTCGCCGGGACTTGACCACTGTTGCTTTATCGAAACCTTTGGTTTGTTCAAACTAGGTTTTGGACTCAAAGGACTATACCATTAGAAATTAGACTCATTTCCGCTTCTGTGGCCGCTTGAATCGTCAAAAACGGACTTACGGTTCAAAAGTTATGATCGTTACAAGAAAGATGAGTTCTGGCGTAAAGTGGGGCGTAAACAGAGGTTTTCTGGCGTAAGGTAATATTGGACTTTCCAGAGGGGCGTAACTTACGCCCCAGGGGGCGTATCTTACGCTGGGTGCTGGTCAGCTATGCCCAAGAACACTCAAGAACATCAAACACGAACCCAAACACCTCCAAATCGACCCCAAACTCATTTGTTACCATTTAGGAACCATTTTGATGCTACACAACATGTTACTAACATAATTTGACCAAAACCCACCACTCAAACTCTTCCATAACACAATTAAACACCAATTTATACCCCAAAATCACTTAAAAACCTAATTTACCCAATTAATTCGGTTTGTGATGATTCTAATCCAATTGTTCATAGGGCTATTCATAATTAGACATAATTAAACATAACTCTTTCCCCAATTTCGTTTTGTAAGGCCAATTTGTGCCCAATTCATCTTTGACCCGTTTTGACTTTTGACAAAAACCCTAATTGACTCAAAATCGGATTTTGGAGCTTGGATTCGTTTTGGGAAGCTTGTATGGACATATTTAGACACAACCCACTTCAAAACTCAACTCATAACCATAATTTCATGCTTAAATTCGGATTTGACCTAGTTTACCCATTTTGTAACCCTAATTTTGACCTATTTTGGTTTTGACCTACAAATTGAACTCAAGAACACTTGGGTTTGACTAGAAACATGTTAATAAACATAAAATGATGAATTTGAGTGAAATGTAACTTACCAAAATCTTCTCCGAGTGCTCAAACCCGAATTTGACCCGAAATGGTGTTTTCTTACACTTTGAAACCCAAATTTTTGATATGTTATATATTTGATGAAGATGTTTATGTTTCTTGTATGGATCTTGCTTCAAGGATAATAAATGTGAAGATTTGCTAGAGAGAGAGAATGGGTTGTGTGTGTGTTCTTACATTTTGAGAGAAAAGGGGAAGAAGGATAGAGAGAGAGAGAGAGTTAGTGAAGAAATGAGAGGAGGAAAGGAAGGGAGGGGGGTTTTGTTTTCCTCTTGAGCTCTCGCGACTAGTTCTGGTTTCTCCCGGGAAATGATTCGTTTCGTTAAGACTTCTAACACGAGACTCGTTCAAATTGTTCGTTGACAAAATCAAACATATTTTGGAATTACGCTTCTAATGACTATTCACATGCTTACCTTTTCATTACAAAAGTTTATTTCCTTCAATTTAACTAATTTCCATTTTACGAGTTCGCTAGCGTTGACTGGTCAAAATGGCGGGTGTTACAATACTAATCCTTAATGAAATAATTTAAAACATAAATCCTCCAACCCTTAAATAACTATACTAATCCCTCTTACATCAATTAATTTTACATTCACCACCACACCACCACCGCCGCCACCGCACATCGCCGCCACAACTGCCGCCGTCGCCACAATCGCCACTGCATCGTGCGTACATACGTCTAGTCCCCATTTATCGTATCAAAATACTCAATTTTTTAAAACAATAATCTAAATAGAGATGCTGTCTTTGCTTCTACAAAAGCTCATGACTCTCACAAAGACACAAAATACTTGCTAGAATCAATCAACCCGAACTGAAAGTCATCTATCTACAACTTTTTATATATTTATTATATATTTAATTCATATCTATTTTAAACACACACCCAACACTTTAATTGCTTTGAGTTTTGTTTGTGTGTTCTCTTTCTTTGAATCATATACATTTTCTCCCCTCTTGTCTTCCCCCAGTCTTCACGTTCACTTGCAATATCATTAACATTACCATTTTCTCAAAGGTACATGTGAATTACTAACATCTTAAATTTTGATCATTAATTTGTTTCTTGCATTTTATCATTCTCATTATATTATGTTGCTTGTTCATATTCATAGTTATATGATATCCATGTTAGTATATTTATAGAATCTTGTTTATATATTCATCAATAAAACTATAAATTTGATGTAAAAACATGAACACCCATTTGTTTAACATAGCGTATTCACGTTGGATTCTTTTACTTCATGTTTTTATACAAATTTCAGCAAGTTTTTTCTTAATAATTTCCTTCTATTTTGTTACCAATATCTTGCTTTGTTTTTGTAGACATAAAAACACTTATCATTAGTGGATTCTGTTTAGCGAATTCGGTTGTTAATTTACATAAACGTATCAGGTTTTAATCTAAGTATCTAATAATCTCCATGTTTGTCGCTAACGCTTTTAATTATGTTTGTGTCACGCTATATATATGTTTAATGTGTATTTGCTTTTTGCTTCATCTCATTATTCATTCATTGTTGTTTTTATCATTGATATGTATGTTTTTGATCCATTTGATGCTTTATATATATGTGAGTAGTTATTATTTCATGAAGATATGTGGATCTGAGCTTGTTTTTCTTTCTAGGTGTGAATTTTGTTATTCTTTTTTTTTTAACTATTTTTTACGGCTTTTATTTGAACCCGCAAACTCTTGGTTGAAAATTTACACCGCTAGGCCAAGGCCCTTTGGTTTTTTTAGGTGCTAATCATCTGTACTGTATATATATTTTTAATTATTTGCTTGTAGTTAGTAAACAAATGCATCCAGATCAAGAAATAGTGATTGGAGCAATTGGACATTGGTAGGGGAAACAGAATCAACTATTTAGTTGTTAATTTTGACGAAATTTGTGATTGATACTTGGCAACATTTTTGTTTTTGGGTTCCAAAAATGGCTGTAGTCAATGTAAGTAAATATTGGGGGAAAAATTTGCTCCCAGAGAGGTTTTTTTTGTTCATGTTTGTTATGTATAATATTCCCATTGTTTGGTTTATGGATCGGTTTCAGTAATTATCGCTTCTATATGCAAAAACAATCGATATCTAATTGTTATATTGTTTGGTTGTGGATAGATGGGTAAAGATATGGATGATGTTGAAAAACGAGTCGAGTGGCTCCATTCTGAAAACTACTCTGCTGCTGGTGACATTTTTGGAGAACCACTGAAGACTTCTCGAATTGGAGATAAATACCAGGCACAAATCCCATCTTTGATAACTGAAAACGAGCGTTTGCAACTCATTTGTTTCCCATTTGGGCATCATGACAAGACTGATGTTCAAAACCAATTTGGGTTTCGTCTGCCAATTCCTGTCACTTGGGTTCAGAATCAACATAAAAACAAAGAAAAATCTGCAAAGGGTAAATCTGGTATGTTAGGTTCTGGAACAGGCAGTGATCTGTTTCCGGTTCCTTGTTCATCGGGTGAAGAATCTTGGAGTGAAATTGAACATAAAAGCTTTCTTCTTGGTTTATATATATTTGGCAAAAAGTTCTGCCTAGTGAACAGATTCATGGGGAACAAAGGAATGCAAAATGTGATATCTTATTACTATGGAAAGTTTTACAGAAGCGATGAACATCAAAAGTGGTCAATGTATCTGAAGAAGAGAGGCAGAAAGTCCACACCAGGTAAAAACATTTTCAAGGGGTGGAGGCGACAGGAGCTTCTGTCTCGATTACTTCCTCATGTGACAGATGAATGCAAAACTCGTTTGACTGAGGTATTTTTCCTACTGTCACATTTGCAAAATCATATATTATTCATATTCATAATTCTACAATGCTTGGTTAGCCGGTTAGGAAATCTTTCATTTACTACAAACTACTCTTTAAGATAGTTTTGATTCCTTTTTTAGGTCAGTAGTGCATTCGACGAAGGAGAAGTTTCATTTGAGAATTATATAATTACTTTGAGGGATGCATTGGGAATCCATCTTCTTGTAGAAGCTGTAGGCATCGGCAGAGAAAAGCAAGACCTTACTATCAAGGTCAAGAAACGAGTGAGAAACAATAAACAAGCGAAAACCAAGAAGCTTCACTCTGATTGTGCGTCTCTTGAAACAGAAGAACTTGTCAATATGTTGAAGGATCGCATCGGATTAAGCAAATCAAAGTTAGATGAGCTCTTTTGGGAAGCTGTTTGGCCTCGTCTTTTAGCAAGAGGATGGCACTCTGAGCAGCCTAGAAACTATTCATTGGAAAACACAAACCATGCTTTGGTGTTTCTTGCACCTGGTGTAGCAAAGTTTTCAAGGAGGAGTCTGGAGAAAGGAAGTCAATACTTTGACTCGTTTACTGAAGTATTGAATAAAGTTGCGTTGGAACCACATCTTCTCAAAATCGAATCTGATAAGGACGGGTTGGTGGAGCCACGTGCAGAACAAGGCTGGGATGATGCACAAGATATGATCAAATTCACAATTGTGGATACCAGTATTGCTGGGCCACTTAAAGTAAAAAAGATGGCAAATTTCCCTGTTACAAAATTTACTGATATGCAAGCTTCGTCTAGCATTTCAGGAGAAACAGAACATGACACAACAGAAGAATCACAAAATGAAGATGTGAACCATAATAGTGCTGAAACCAATGGTGCTTTTGATTCAGGAGATTGTGAAACTAGTGTTGTGGACAAGGGCATGACGGGCCATCTTGATCCAATGGTTACAAAAATGGAAGACGAGAAAACAGATATATCCACCAATGTACAACCAGTAAGAAAGCTAAAGTTGATATTTAAAACAAAAGCAAGGCCGCCTCAGATTACTACTACTAGCAATGATTACGCAAGTTATGAAAATGAAGCTATGGAAGATCAACGTCCTGAGAAGAAGCATAAAAGTATAGTGATTGACTTGAACAGCCCTCGAGTAGCTCCAGTTTCAGATTTTGACTACTCATTATGCTCTGCTAAAGAGTCGGTTTCCCCTGAAACAACAAGCAAGCAGCCTGAGTTGTGGAATCATGGTGCCAATGGTCAAAGGCAGAGTACAAGAAACCGCCCATTGACCACAAAAGCATTGGAAGCTCTTGCAAATGGAGTATTGAACCCAAAAAAGAAGAGGAAAGAGTTGGTGGAGCGGACCCATAGGCGTGTTCGTGCTAAAACCGCTCTTGTCTCTAGTTGTGGTGAAAGCTACATTGAAAACATGGTGGATGGAGTCTCCTAGTGACATAGGTTGACTTAAAGTTTAAACTGCTTGCTATTAAATGTTTTTTTGAGTCTGAATTTGGTGACATTGTGATAGAGTTTTATATATAAGCATATAGAGTTTGTTACTGATACCGCCTTGTATCATGTTTGATTTTGATTTTTGACACATGTATTCATCTTATATTTAAGCCCATTTTAGGCCTATATGTTAATCTATCAATCATTTTTCGAGATATAAACCATTTCCCTCGATTATGAACTTCATTGTTACATCAAGAGGCATATGCAAAATGTTAAACAAAACCCAGGGCTCATCAAAGAACTTTTTGTAAATTAATTCCATGCTTCAGAACAGATAGATAATAGATTTAGGTATAAACACAGTAGTGTTTATCAAAAACTGAACTTTAGGTTTGGAATGAATGAGATATGTAGCTTGATTGCTTGAAAACAATGTATTATATGTATTGATAATTGTATTTTAAATTCAAATCACCAGCCTCTAAAAGATGTAATACTACTTACTAATAGCTCTCAAGTCTAAGGTTATCATTAGCAAATTCTAATGAATACCAAGATGAAATAACCAAAATGTTCTTTTTTCCATTATGATATATATATATACTTTTATTTAGTAACAAGAATTTTTAACCCGGGCGTTGCCACGGAAGACATATCGCCGCCGCATCATGCAAACATACATCTAGCATTACCCAAAAGTTTGGACACTTAAAGTTTACTATAAGAGTAGAAAGTAATGGATAGATAAAGTTGAAAAAACCGAGAGTTCGATGGTAAAAGTTAGAAACCTTATAATAAGAGATAAAAAGTAAAAAATAAAGATTTGATGATTAAAGTTAAAACCCAAAAGTCAATTGGTAAAAATTAAAAACTTTGTTACTTAAGTTTGTATAAAAATGTTAGACTAAAGTTAAAAAACCTAAAAGTTAAGTGGTAAAAATAAGAAACTTTAAAAGCATACTATGGTAAAAAAAAAAAATCAAGAAAAAGACAAAATTGCTGACGTCAGCATGGTACTGTAGTTAAGGCAGGTACTGTAGCTAAGGGGTTTGTGAATTGTTATATATATAATATAATATAATTACTAAATTTATAATATAATATAATTACTAAATTTACATTATATAATGCAAAACAATTAATTCTGGTCTGTAATACGTTCTTGCAAAAGATTAAACGATCACATATTTCAATTTATTTATATCTTAATCTCAAAAGACTTGTCATCTATGATTGAAGCACAACCAAAATATTCAAATCGTTTGTAGTAAAATTCAAACTACCTTGTCGGTCCTCATATCTTTTTATGAGGTTTTAGGTTCGAATCCCATTAAGTAACATCGTAACTAAGAATTCGGAATTGGTCACGTTGTAACATGGACTTGCTTTTGTCAGGTGATCTGAGTATAAAAAAGCTCGTCCCTGTTGTACTAAAATTTTAGTTTTTCTCCAAGTAGTTTTCGACTTATTTGGGCTTTGGCCTTTTAATTTATGGGTTTCGCCTTTCGCATACACAAAGCAGTAAGCCCTATCTTTTGGGCGAAGTGGAATGCGTGTCCTATCTCTTCTGTTCAGCGAATTTGATGTCTATGCGCGATCGGGTGTTTTCCTTGTGGTCTTTGCTCGTTGCCTGGTCATGTGGTTTGGTTGTTGCTTTGGCATCGGGACTAGTTTGGGATTGCACCAAAAACACCACGAAGTGAAAACCGATAGCTTGGTCTTTGCTGGTGGAGTTTTTATCTTGTGTCTCGGATTCCCGTAATCCTATCAGTTATAGTTCCGAGTAGATATAATTTGTGTAAAGCCATATATCTAGATCTTTTTATTATACTGTATTGTACTAATTGACCTCTAGCACTTTGCTAGTTGGACTTTTGTTTATATATAACTAGAAGAGTACACACGCGATCCAGCGGCAATGACGTGTGGTGGTGACGGACAACTGGACTAGTGGTGGTGGTGACGGCGGAGAGTAGTGTAGGTTATGATGTGAAAGAGGTAGTGTAGTTATTTAAGGAGTTAAAGGTAGATGTTGTAACTGATTTCATCAAGGTATTATAGGTATTTCAAGTGGAGATGTTAAAAATAATAAATAGAAAGGGGGGTTATTTTGAGATTATAAAATACTTAGTTGAAAAAGAAAAGAAACAAATGCTTTATAATGTAATATAGAATTTCCGTGGTTAAAAAAAAAACAATAAATCCACTTGCAATGATAGAAAAAGTAAAAAACTAAACACCTAATAAGACATATCTTGCGATGAAATGGATTTTTTTAATTCAACATCAATAACTCAATAAGTATCTCACCATCAAGCCCTGAACGTTTTACTCTAGAATGAAAAACGTAAACCATCAACCGTTACAAGTAATTCAAAGGAAAAAAAAAACCCCGAGATGCTTTACTCCGGAGAATCGAACCTCTAATCTGGGATAAAACCGGGAATGAATCCAGTCCGTTGATCTAGTTTTCATTGTCTACCATGAAATGATATATGCCTAAAATTACATTTTTCCGAAAATTTTGTATCACCATCGGTTATGTGCTTTTGTTAAAACTTATTTTTATTTATGAATAAGAGTCATATCTTTAATTTTGTTTTAATACATAAATATTTTTTACAGAACGAGTCGGGTAACCAACAAATATATCCTACTTAATATACTTGTATTTTGTTAAGTTTGTTTCTTAAAAAGTTAGTTTAATTTCAATTAATCATTCAATAAATTTGTCATAACGTCATCATATATTTATAAGTTTGTCGTAACTTTAAGATTTATTCTATGTACTAGAGTAAACAACTTAGGGGGGTGCTTGGTTTAAATACGGTAATGGCAATGGAAAACATAATGAGAATGCTAAGTAATGCAATCAAAGTATTCCATTATATTGAAGTTGCTTGGTTAGTAATACTATATATCAAGTTGTATGTATTTATAGATATACAATTTGTAAAAAAATTTATATTATATAACTGTATTAGTTGTATATATCTAAACCTATATACAATATAATAAAATAATATAAAATTAGTAAATATTTATGGATTATATTATATATATAATTAAGCATTACTATCTATAATCTATAATATAACTAAAAGAGTGGGTTGGGGTACACTTGGCACCCCTAATCCCCTCCTTGAGCCTAAAACTCCCTCCTCATTAATCCTCTATTTTTTTAATATTTTTTTAATTATTAAATCTATAGGCCGACCTTATATTATTATTATTAAATCTATATATACATCCTAGTGGTTTATTCATTTGCAAATGATAGTTTAAGTGAAAATGAAGGCACAATTTGTGACCATTAGATTAGTGTGATCTACGGCCCAGATCTAATTTGATCATCGTTTAGAAAATAAACACGGAGGGGCAAATTGGTCATTTTGCCCAATATGAAATCCCCAAAACGCTCCTGCTTCTCTCCCGCCCACGCTTTTCGTTTTCAATCAAACACACACAAACACACACAGTCACACACATACTCTACCTTCTCCGGCGACTGTTCAATTTCCGGTAAGTGATACCGGTTAGGTTATTTACACACACAAAAACACGCACAAACTCTATCATTTTCCGTTGACGGTTACAATTCCGATCATGTTATTTCAAAATTTCCGATTATATCCGTTTTGTTAACTGATTCCGATTAGATTATGTATTCGATTATTCTATTTTACGATTATCTATCATATTAGTTGCTGTATTTTATTTTGATTTCGATTTTTACATTTTTCCGATCAGATCCGTGTTTTAACCGTTTCCGACGAAGTATTTGGAAAAGTTCCGGCGGCTATTGGTGATGCCTAACCTTAAGCGTAACCGTTCCATAGTTGTGAAACCGGAGGTCATATCGTTGAAATCTTCTGCGGATTCAGGTTATTAAATCAACTTCGTTGTATTTTTTGAGTTGTTTCCTTCTTTATCTATGAATTGAGTGAGTTTGATTTGATGTATTCAAGTCGTCTGTTCATAATAATCAGTTTGTGTTTAATGTGATGTTGATTTAATGTATTAACTGATGGTAGATGTTATAATCACGTAGTGTTTTACTTAGTTCTTACATGTAGTGATACATCCAAGTGCGTATGGTTTAGGTTTGAAGCATTAGATTATTATTGCAGTTTA
Source organism: Erigeron breviscapus (assembly GCA_034093135.1). Taxonomy (NCBI): domain Eukaryota; kingdom Viridiplantae; phylum Streptophyta; class Magnoliopsida; order Asterales; family Asteraceae; genus Erigeron; species Erigeron breviscapus. Next base: position 76,882,554 of record CM067171.1, on the reverse strand, counting down.
GATTCAAATAAATTGGATGTTCTGTGTCTTAGTCATTTGGTTATTGAAGGTATTAATTGATGTTGCATGTTAATATTCCCATGGTGATTAGTTGTTAAAAAACACAAACAGATTTGTTAATCATTTATGTCATTTTGTAATATGTCATTTATAGGTTGAGTTTTCGGTTGATTATGAATTGTTTTCTGAGATTGTGTTTTTGTTTATTCAGATGTTTGTAAAGCTTTTGTTACATCGAATAAGAGGTGTAAGTTGTCGCAGAATGAACAAAATCCGTCTTTGAAGACGGAGTTGGATGAGGAAGATGGTTTCCGTAGAATGAAGGTAATGAGTTCACCAAATTAACTATGTGTTGCTATGACCGGTCTTAGTCAAATTAAGCAGCAGGCACTAAGAGATGTTGGATTTGGATCTTTATTGGGGTTTAATATAAGTTCTTTACCAGGAAGGTTGGTTTACTATGTAGTTGACAGTTTCGATCCGGAAAGCATGGTTATTAGGACTGCTAGGGGTGATATTCCTTGTGATAGAGACGCGGTCTATGACGTGTTTGGAATTCCAAAGGGTGAGACTTTGATACTTGATACTCCATCACTTGAGAAATCCGATTTTGTTAGCCTATGGTCGAGACAGTTTCAAGTTAGTACCAAATGTGTTAGGAATAAGATGATATCTTCTAGGATAAATGGGGATTTTACGGCAGACAAGGTTTTTATAATGAACGTGCTCATGCTTTTTGTGAATACAATGGTGTTATTATCGGTCAATGGATATAATCTTGATGTGTTGCATCATGTTGACATTGATGTTGATCTGCGGTCCTATGATTGGTGTGGTTATCTGTTACATTATTTGAAGTTAAGTAAGGAAAACTGGAATCAGGACTCTCCAGATAGTAATCCTTATTCTGGACCTGCAACCTTTCTTTGTGTGAGTTTACTCTTACCAATTCTACATATAGTTTTCCTTGTTTATTATTATTTTTTTTAATTTATGTGCTCATTGGGTATATAATCACTTGGTGATTATGTGCCAATCCCATGTGGATTAACTTTCTTTGTAAATTTCTGACCCAGTTATGGTTATAATCTCTTAGTGATTATGTGCCAATCCCATGGGGATTAACTTTTAAAATACACAAACAGAAATGATTGGGTATATAATCACTTAGTGATTATGTGCCAATCCCATGGGGATTAACTTTTAAAATACACAAACAGAAATGATTGGGTATATAATCACTGGGTGATTGTTTTGAAATTCATTTGTTTCTATTGAATCACATTTTGTCTTGTTTATGTATTCTTTGTTTTACCTAGTCATTTGATGATTTATCAAATACTTGTATTTTTCTTTGTTACAGCTGCTGTATTTAGACCGCACAAAATGTGACTCTCTTCCTGTTATTAGAGAGCGTCCCATATTCAAGAATTGGGTTGGTTTAATGAAAGCCAGAGAAAACAAAGAAGTTGCAATGGGTTCATTTAGGCAGTTGGATCTCTTTCTCATTGTTGATGAAAAGGAAGAACAGGAAGGAGAAGCTGAGGGATTTTTTGCAAATGAAGAAGTGAAGGATGTCAGTAGTCATTCAAAAGAGGTATTATTTTTGTGAAAAATTAGGTCTATATGTGCTTCATTCACTTAATTTATCGTTCATTATTCATTTTTTTAATGGAGATGTGTATTACAATGCAGGAATATTATCAGTTGCTTAGTTCGAAGATTGAAGACGCATTGAATATAAGAAATCTTCTGTTTAGTAGCATCAAGGATGCCTTGTCGAAGTTTCCTGGAGATGTAACCCTGACAGGTTATCACAATAAGATCTGTGAGATATATTTGTCGAAGAAAGGAATTTTTGAGGATGAAAAAATTGATGTAAAGCAAGTTATTGGGAGCGTGTTGGAAGGTATATCTAATGATGTTAGATTGGAAGGTATGAATGGTGATGATTATGATGATTTTGATCAGAACACAGAGGCATTGCATGTTAACCTGGATTTAGATGATTATTATGCTAGTCCTTATTTAGATGTCAATTTGAAATGTGTCAAAGAAGGAAAGAAGCTGAACGTCGATTCTGAGGAGACGTTATATCAAAGTTGTGAGAAGAAGTCTCCTGTTGATGGGATGAAGAGTAGTAACAAAGATATTGTAAATGATGATGATGTTTGTGATAATGCTTGTAGAAGATCTGAAGCAGAGATTGTCACTGAAGTTGCTAACAACAAATCTGATTTACTACTGAAGGGCGTGGATGTTTGTAATGATAATAATGTGGTGGATGATGTTATCAAGAATGTTAACGACATTACTAATGATGAAAATCAGGTGGTTGTTTCTACGAATGAAGATGTTAATGTTGATAAAGTTTATCAGGGTAACAAACAGAAAATTGTTGTTGATACTGTTGCTGGTGATGAAGCAGTTGATGATGTGAAGGAGAATCAGGATGTTGTTGGCCGGGCTGTAGAAGATGATAAAGATCAAGTTGTTGATTTTGAAGTTTCTAAAGAGCAAGAACTAGAATATTGTAGTCAATGGTGGACCGAGAATGCTGATGAGATATGTAGAACATGTGATATGTCATTGTTAAATTTGAAGAGACAGCAGCTAGAGAACAGTTACAATAGGCAAAAACTTTTTACCATTGATGATGCACCGAGTTTTGATATTCTAACCCCAACTCCTCCAAAAAGATCAGAATTATTGCCTGAAGTTTCTGGTATTTCCTCTACTTCTCAAATTGTTGAAGCATCTTGTATAAAGAGATCCATTAAGCATCAATGGTTCTTAAATCACCATATGTGAGTCGTACAAGTATTGTCTCGGAGCGTCTGTCAGGATCTGAGTATGCTGTTGCTAACCATCTGTTTGCATGTTTCGGACATGGAACGTATGTTTCTATTATACATCTTTCATTTCCATTTTGTTTCTATTGAATTATATGCTGATTGGATAAATAATCTTTTAGTGATTTTGTTGAAATTCATTTAATTATCTTATGTCTTTATGACAGGGATACTGTTTTCAAATCAGAAGATGGAATAGTTGCAGTTCGAGTTTCGTTGGAAACTTTATGTCCCAACTTGATGATAGAGGCTTCTGTGGTTGATTTGTGGGGAATTCTTTTGAATTATGAAGAGAAGTCAAGAAAAGTCCACCCGGTTCATAGGTTGTTTCTTCCCACTGGTGTTCTTGTAAGTTTTAATTCCTTCATTTATAATTCCAAGTTGACTTTAAGTGTTAATTTTTTTAATTTTTGCTTTAATAACTTTTTTGACAGCATCATGATGTCCTCAATTCTGATAAGAGAATAACCTTGAAAGAGAAAATGCATGAGCATTTTCGTAAATCTTTGGATCCTTTATTCTATGCCAACAAGTTTGACTTGAATAAAATAGATCTGGTATGTTTTTGTAACTTTTTTTGATTACTGTTAAGTTTTTTTTATTACATTTAATTTTGTTCTTCATTTTAACTATATTTCTGTTATACGCATACAGGTTTTCCTTCCTGTGTGTAGAAATCGTCACTTTTTCCTCTTTGTGTTTGACCTTCGAAAACCTCAATTGTCTATTATTGATAACATCTATTCAGGATCAGACTTCATCGCTAAATACCAAAGGGTCATGAATTATTCAGTAAGTTTCAATGAAGTTGTTATGTGTTTATTTTTTGGATTGTTAGTTTTTTATTATGTTTTGACTAAATCATTTTTACAGAAACAATGTATGCAAAACCTTCTGGTAGAATTTGGTCACAAACATGCTGAAGCTATGGGTCAAGTGAAGCATCGTCTATTTAAACTCAATTGGCAAACAAAACAAAACAATCTGGATTGTGGAGTTTTCATTATGCGACACATGGAGACTTACATGGGACAGGATGAGAGTAGATGGGATTGTGAGTTACCCAAGGAGTCCAATGAACAAAGAGTTAAACTGAGGAGGTTAAGGAGCTGTTATAACACGATTTCTATCACCGAATTCAAGTCATCAATGGCGGTTTTGGTGAGTGTGTGTTCTTGGTGTTTGTGTGTGTTTTGAGAGAGAAAGTGTGTGTGTATGTAAAAGTTGGTGATTTTGTATTAAAAATTATGCAGGGATTAATCAAGGTTCTTCAAAAGTTATGATCTCTAAGGTATGAGAGGGGTATTTATAGGCTAACTATACAATTATGCTAATTTATCACAATTAGCCCCTCAACCTTAGTGATCATTTACCTATGACTTAATAACAAGAAAATCCTCTGATCTAAATTATAATTTATCACTATTTTTGGATTTCTAACATTCTCCCCCTTAGTGATATATTGTAATGAATGAAGTACGTGTTATCTTGTCTTGTAGGAATGAATTTGATGAGCCCGGTGGTGAAGACAATTGATGTGTTGAAACAAGTCTTCAAAGTTTTCTCTTTTGTCTTTGGAGAACTTGATTCAGTCTTGGTTTTGGACTTCTTGAAATTAAATCATGTGTTGATTCTCAATGTTCTTTAAGAACAGAGAATAATGAATGCGTGTGTCTTGAATCTTCGAGAATTGTTGAATCATGAATCAGAGTTGTCTTTTGAAATGTGGAAGGTATGAATCTTGGTTTTGAGTTTTCAATCTTCGATTCTTGAGTGAAATTCAACTTTTCGATTCTTCAGTTCTGATTCTTGAGTGAATTTCATCTTCTTGAAATAAAGTTTCATGAATATGTACTCTCCCCCTTGATATATGCATTGGAGTTTTTTTTTTTTTTTTAATAAAATGTTGTTGTATGAATTGAAGATCTTGACTGAAGTGTGTTTGATGAAGACTCTTTTGAAGCTTTACTTCTTTGACTTGAATCTTCTAACCAATCTTTCAACCTTTTTGAAGCTTTGATCTTTTTCACATCAACTGAACACTTTGGAGAGTAAGCATTTGAATGAAGTTTGGATGAAATTCTTATGAAGTAATCATGCTCCCCCTCAATCCATGAGTATAAACATTTTTGGAGCGTCTTTGGACTTTTGAAGCATCTTGAGTGAAAATCCTTTCATCTTCGGTTTCATTCTTTGTAACATCCGTGAATTTTGACCATTTGACTTTACGTGCAATTTGACTAACAATTTAAGTTAATGAAATAGTTGGGTCGTTTTGGTGATTAAATGACAACGTGGTATATTCGCCGGGTCGATAATATGTTTTAATCGGTGTTTAAATGCCTAACGTTTGTAATTTGGCTTGGGATGAGAAGCGGGTCGGCCCGTGGGTAGCCCACAACCCACCAGCCACCCAAGACCCAATCTCCCTCCTTATCCCTTCTCCCCCTCTCATTTTCTATCTATCTTTTTCTCTCTTTTCTCCTCCAAGAAACACACACAAACACACATCTCTCTCTCTCTCTCTCTCTCTCTCTCTAGATTCTATCTCACATATTGGGAATTAAGCAAGATTTTGTTTGGGGTTTTCATCATCGACCTCATCTTAACAACATATCAAGAATTTGGGTTTCAAAGTGCAAGATTTCTAGCCATTTCGGGTCAAATTCGGGTTAGAGACTAGGTGAAGGTTTTGGTAAGTCAAATTCGTCCCATTTATGCCTATTTATGTTTGTTTATGCATTTCTAGTCATCTTGAACAATTTCAAGTCTTGAATCGAGTCGAAAGACGATTTGGGTCAAATTAGGGTTTCGATTAGGGTTAGAGCGATTTGTTATGATTTTGATGTTTTGGGTCGAATTTATGGATTGGGTTATGTTTATTTATGGTTAATGGTGTTTATTTATGCTTCAATTAAGTTACAAGTTCCTACAAATCGATTGGTTGGTTTGGGTCGAGTTTTAAGGGTTTTGGTTGTTGTTGCTGCTGCTGGTGCTGCTTGTGGTTCTGGCCAGAAAAGGGCCACTGCGGCGTAGTGGCTTAGGCCTAGCCCACTGCGGCGCAGTGGCTAGGTCCTGGTCAGTTCTGGTTAGCCCACTGCGGCGCAGTGAGCTTGGCAAAGGCTCACTGCGGCGCAGTGGTTAGTCACTGTGAATCTTGCGCGTCGATTTTAAACGTCAATAACTTTTGAACCGTAAGTCCAATCGAGTCATATGACCTATCGTTAGAATCGTAGGAGAGTCTAGTTTCATGTTATGACACTCGTTTTATATGAACCTTCTCCCATTTCAAAAAGTGTCGAGTCAAAGTGTCTTATTCTTGCTCGTTTAAGTTGTAAAGGCGTTTAGGGTTTGCGATTTGACCTAATTGTGCTAAAACCTACTGGTTTAAGATTGTATAGTTGACATTATGGTATTATGATGTATATTTATAGGTTGTGGCCGTGCGGATCCTACTACTCGCTATTAATCTTTATTACTCGACTTAAGCTTCTTTGCCGATCAAGGTGAGTTTCGTATCTCCCTACTCACTTGAGATCCGGGCTGAAAAGTGTAAACCTGGTGTGTTTACTTGCATTTATTGATTGATTGATTGATTGTTTTAGTTGTTGGATTGGTGTGATGGTTCCTTTCGTTGATTGGTTAAATGGTTTGAGTATTGAATTGTTGAGATGATTTTCACGTTCGAATGACTTAGTTTATATTTGTTAAGTATCTAGTAATAGTAGGATAGATGTACATACATGAAAGTCGGTTATGCCTTCGTCGGGTTTTAGATGTGGTGGGAAGGCTGCGGGTGACCCTATATATAAGCATCTGAGACTCGAAGGAAGTAGAATCCTCTGAAGTATATGTACGTATAGTTGGTAAATTGTGGTTGGTGGCTTATGGTTGTCGAATGTTGATTAGTGGGTTAAGATTGACGATTATTGATTATTAGTTTATGGTTCATCATATGTTGATTGACTTGGTTAAGATTTTGGTTAAGTATTAATGGCTGATGTTGATGAATGGTGATTATTGGTTTATGATTGACGATTATTGATTGATGGCTCAGGTTTGGCGAATATTGATTATTGATTCATATTCATCGTATATCGATTGTTGGTTACGATTTATGCATTTACATTTGATTGTAAGCATTGCATACATTATTGTTGGACCCTCGGCAGGGGATTTGCCGGCATCCTGGTGCATAGATTTATGCACCCATTTTGGATGTAGTTCCTGACCCCGAGTATATAGACATATATATCTCGATGATTTTTGAGATACAGCCTTGTCCATTGCGATGGCAGAAGGGTATCGTTGCATACGTGATTGAAGGTCACGCTTAGGAGAGGCATGTTTGTTTATTCATGCATTCCGGCACTTGCATTGATACACATATCATTTATGCATTCCTTATTTACACATTTACTTGTCTTGTGTAATCTTGTTGTTGGGCGATGTTGTGTTATGTAGAGGCTCACTGTAAGTCATGTCCAGCCTCTATTCTTATATTGTGATTATTGATGTTGGTTCTTTACGAACCATTACTACGAACTCACCAACCTTGTGTTGACTATGCTTAGTACACTTTTCAGGTAACCAGGTTATCCAGGACGTGGAGTTTGATTGTTTGCTTACTGTTGAACCCGGACTGGACTGATATGGATCAAGGATCCATTTGCCTTACGTTGCATTGTATTTAGGATTGATAGCCTTCTTTTGTTGTCGGTTGTAATCTTGATGTTTACTCGCTCCTGTTGTACTTTGAGACTTGTTCCCCTTATTGTATGGATTCACTGAATCCTCTAATTGCATTTAGTTTGTTCTATTGTAATTCCACCTGGTGCTATGTGATTTCCGTGATATTCCGAGCCTCGGCTTGGGGTGTTACAGAATGGTGGCCCATGCGTGGTCGTAGAGAATTAGGCGGTTTGACCTAGACTACGGCTTAAGTTAAAACTCTTCATATAGCATGCATGGTTAGGAAATTCGTGTGCAATGTGAATTATGTGGATCCCCTTGTGAGTTCGTAGTTAAGACCACTTATGTGATGGCTTGAATCCAACGTGATGAATGTGGAATGGATACAATGTGGTTAATGTGTGCTTTGATTGAAATTGATTGTCATTAATATGGATTGTTGTTATTGATTGGTGCTAGTTTGATGATTTAGAGCAAAATGAAGTTATGTTATTAACTTAGTATAATATTGTGGCAACCCTAAAAGAACCCGATCAACTCTTTATGGTCACCCAATATTATAACAGTTAATAACATCATGGATTGCGCATGCTTGGCTTAGAGTATAATAAGGAACCGATATGCTTAATGGGAGTTGATTAGGTGGAGGGTTAGCCGTTGGTACACCCTGTATACATACCTGGCCAATAACTAGAGAGCATATCGAATTCGGATTATACTTTAAATCACTCGTGTTAGTGACTTGTTTTAGTTGCTTGTAATGAGATGTGTTTAATTCGAGTAATTGGTTTTGACGATGGTTAATTGTTGTGAACTTAGCACGAAAACATGATAGATAACGATTATAGAGAACTTTGATATACTGTCCTTAGTGTAGTAATGTGAAACACGTATGGTATGTTAGTATGATAACATGATATATGACAGTTAATTGAGAATATTTATGTGTTGGCCTTAGTAAAAGACATTGAACATGTGCAGTGTGTCGGCGTTAAAACACAAACTAATAATACGGCTAACATGAGAGAAACGGTGAAGCTAACCCCCGGATCATAAATTCTAGAACTACTACTATTATTGATTTAGTAGTGGAATGACATGTTGACTAGTATGATTTAGTAACATATATGTTATGCATGTGTGATGTGTATGTATGTATGTATGGCCCGTAGTGGTCAAGTTGAAACCGTAAATGCTTTTGTTGTAATTTGACTTAAAACGTGTTGATAAACGGTTAGGATACAACGTGATGGATATGTTGATATGCACCCTAAGAGAGTATCGAGGTTGTAAACATCCTAACTCATATGTATTATAAACGAATGATTTTCCAACACTAATGATGTTAATCGTAATCGGTGAACAATAGGGATATGTTGCTTAATGGTATGTGAACTTAAAAACGTATGAGGCATAGTTAAACTTGATTGCATGCGGGTTAGGGGATAACTGGTAATGCACGTGTAAAAGGTATTAGTAGACGGGCGATTGTAGGAATGAAGTTAACAAGTTAGTTTTATTGTATGATGTATTGACATGATTACATGAATTAAAGATAACCAATGGTAATGAACTTAACATGATAAAATAATAAGTAACAATTTCATAGGATTCTAACACTCTTACCTTAGTGTAATAACATGAAATGAGTATGTTATATGGTATGAGAGCATTAACTACTTGTGTGACTAATATGTGGGCATTGTGAGGCTAACTTTCGGGTCAACGCGTTACTTACCTTGTAGAAAATGGTGAGATCAAGAAGGAATACGGCTAGCCATAGCGATGAGCCGGATTTAGCAACCGTGATTGCCCAAGCGGTGGTAAATGCCATACCCACTATCGTAGCCCAAGTCACGGCAAGCCTCCAAGGAAACAATGAGACGCGTGGAACTAGAGTAATTATGGGTGACGAGAAGGTGGCGGGTAGAGCCTCATCAAAAAGGAAAGAAATCGGAGAACCTAGTGAGGCAAGGAAAGCGGGCAGGTGTGACCCCAATGGTCATAATAAGGGTAGATTCAGGACGGCGATGGGCCCGGTGAGGAAAGCTTATGTTGGACCTCATCCGTTATGTGAAAGATGCAACAATCACCACACCACCAACGTTCAATGAAGGGCGTGTTTTAATTGCAACCAAGTTGGCCACATGTCCAAGAATTGTAGAGCCCCGAGAACGGGCCCAACGAACGTGACTCCTATTCATGTCGTCCCTCCCCAAGGTAATCAACAAAAGGCGAGTGTTTTGGATGTGGTAGTCGTGCACACTACGTGAAAGATTGTCCGAAATGGATTGGACAACAAGCCGAAGTAGCAGAGCCGGCAAGGAAAACTTACTTAGGATCTCACCCCTTGTGTGGAAGGTGTAATCGCCATCACTCTCCCACTAACCAATGTGGGACTTGCTTTAATTGTAATCGGCGCGGGCACTTAGCTGGGAATTGTAGAGCACCGATAGTGGCACCATTGAATGTAGTACCCCCTTCAAACCATTCATCCCCAAGGCAACTTTCCATGGAGTACGTGCTTTAAATGTGGAAGCCCTGATCACTACCGAAATAATTGTCCGCAATGGATCGGACAACAAGTTGAAGTGGCAATTCCTCGTAATCAACTACAAATAGTCATTTATAACCAAAGCCGTGGCAGCAAGACCATCAAGTTCAACTTCGTAGCCGAGCTTTTGCAGAGAATGGCAGAGGAGACCAAAGTGATCCTAACGTTGGTTAAGGTACATTCCTCCTAATGGTTGTTATGTTACTACACTATTCGATATCGAAACCGACTATGAATCTCGTTTACTCTAACGTTGCTCCTTTGAGTTACATTCGTTCGTGTGTTTTGAAATCATATGTTTGCAATTTTGACTGTTTAGCGACTCACTAACTAAATTTATTCAAATACCCCGTGTATCTATCTCGACTCTAAAGACGACAAAACTCCTCATTTACTTGGTGCCTATGATATAAAGATTCTTGGCGAAAAAGTGAGTGTAATCTGGATGCCACCGGGTAAGACAGTTCTAAAGTTGTGTAGTAGGGTTACCAGTGTAAAATATCTAACGGTAGGATTCTTAGGGCCCCGTGTAAGTCTTCCAACTCAGGCGTCCTTAGAGCTACTGTCTTAAGAGTCTGAAAAACTAACGTTGTCCCTGTTAATCTTGAGTCTCCCGAACGCTTTTCCGGGTGACTTATCGGGCTTGTCCCATCTCGATAACTTAAATTTCGTTTATGCTCACTTCCCAACATCGCGCGCGTAGTCAAAGCCCTTATAGACTTCTGAGACGTGAATAAGCATGTAGTGAAAGACGGGAGAGCGATTGGAAGAAAAACGAATTGGAATGGACTTCGCCGTGAAGTCGCCGACGACAAGAAGTGATCATGATATGACGAAACCGGTAAAATTTGACAACTTGGCACATTAGTATGTAGAAGAAATGGGTTAGGTACACGAAGATTCGATTTCTGTCCTTCCAGATAAAGAAAGTCGCTTAACTCCAATTCAGGGAGCCATCCAATGAGCAACGGGCACTCAACCCATCGTGAGACTTGATCACATGTGAAGATAATGTACTTATAACCATGGCGGAAATCCTGTACAATGATGGTTGTTACGCGAGTATTCGAATGTCACTAACCGAAACACTAAGTAGTAGAGATGTTATTCTCCACTGGGACGAACCAAGAAGCAAGGAAAGCCAAAGTAACGGGTCAGGATTTCTAATAAGAACGACAAGAACAACTTCTCAAGCTAAGAGGATAGCCCAGCTAGCTCACATGCTAAGTAAGGAGTATGCCGATGTGAGGCTGAGACCGTTAGAGTTGAAAGTGGGTGACTTGGTACGTTTGAAAGTATCACCGGGGAAGGCGTCATCCGATTCGTGA
>CM067171.1:76808769-76870128 GCA_034093135.1 Erigeron breviscapus | reverse complement strand
AAGGAATTCTACCTTAGCTTCTAATTTCAAGAAGTTTCCAACTCCAACAAGTGATGAATTAGATATTCTTTTTGAAGAATTCTATAATTCAAAACCAATTCATGATCAAGAACCTCAGGTCATCGTTGAACCAATTCAAAACAATGAACCTCTTCATAACAATGATCCAATTCCTAACATCATTCATGAATCTTCATCAAGTTCTTCAGAGCAAGAATCCTCTCCTGATAATTCTTCTCAAGTGAATGTTCAAGAACAACCTTCTCAATTACTCAGACAACAAATCCATTGAACACTCCAAATGTGTATGTACCACTTGACTTTGATCATCCAGCTTATGAGGAAAGAGTTATACCAAGTTATGATTCCATCTCTCAACAAAACTCAAGTTAATGATGGTGATGTTGATCTTCAACAACAAGATCCTCTTCCTCATGCTCACAAGTGGACACGAATGCAGAAAGACCATCCTACTGATCAAATAATTGGAGATCCACAAGCAGGAGTAACTACTCGTACTCAGTAAATGAGTGTCTTGTTGCACTTTCTCTTAGCAATATCGAACCCAAAACAGTATCTGAAGCTCTTCATATCCAGAGTGGGTTAAGGCAATGCAAGATGAACTCGCACAATTTGAAAGACTAAAGGTATGGAGATTAGTTCCAAATCCTAGAAAAGATGATCCAATCGGTACAAGTGGATATTCAAAAACAAAAAGGATGAGAATGGAGTTGTAGTAAGAAATAAAGCTCGACTTGTTGCAAAGGGTTATTGCCAACAACCTGGTGTTGACTTCGACGAAACTTTTGCTCCAGTTGCAAGGATGGAGGCCATTCGAATATTCTTAGCTTATGCCGCATTCCGAAACTTTACTGTGTTTCAAATGGATGTGAAGACTGCTTTCTTGAATGGTGACCTCAAAGAAGAAGTTTACGTTGATCAACCAGAAGGTTTTGTTGATCCTCAAAGGCCAAACCATGTCTACAGGTTAGACAAGGCTCTCTACGGTCTTAAGCAAGCACCCCGAGCATGGTATGATTCTTTAACTACTTTTTTACTAAGAGGTGGCTTTACCAAAGGCACAATTGACCCTACCTTGTTCATTCGCAAACAAGGTAAGCATGTTCTACTGTTCAAATATATGTTGATGACATTATATTTGGGTCGACCAGTCAAACATTTTGCCGAAACTTTTCATCTCTTATGGTTAATCATTTTGAAATGAGCATGATTGGGGAAATGAATTACTTTTTGGGTCTTCAAATCAAACAATTACCAACTGGTATTTTTATATCACAAGGTAAATACATAAATGACATGTTGAAAAAGTTTGATATGACTTCATGTTCTTCAAATTCTACCCCAATGGCTGCTCGAACAAACATAAATGCTGATACAAATGGGAAACCATTTGACCAAAAGAGATATCGAAGTATGATTGGTTCGTTGTTGTACCTAACAGCCTCTCGCCCAGATATAATGTTTGCAACATGTATGTGTGCTAGATATCAAGCTGCTCCAACTAATTTACATTATCAAGCTGTGAAACGAATCTTTCGTTATTTGAAGGGGACACCCGATTTAGGTCTCTGGTATCCAAGGGATACTGGATTCAATCTAACTGCATATTCAGATGCAGATCATGCTGGTTGTAAACTTGATCGCAAGAGCACTTACGGTACTTTACAATTTTTAGGCGATAAAATTGTGAGTTGGTCTTCCAAGAAACAGAATTGTGTGTCACTATCAACGGCTGAAGCTGAATATGTGGCTGCGGCTAGTTGTTGTGCTCAAGTTTTATGGATGAAGACACAACTAACTGATTATGGTCTTGAAATATGATCATATCCCTATCTATTGTGATTCTCAGAGTGCCATTGCCATTGCAGTCAACTCAGTAAACCACTCTCGATCAAAGCATATTGATGTTAGATATCATTTTCTCAACGATCATATTGAGAAAGGTGACATCGAGCTCTACTTTGTGGGTACTGACTTTCAACTGCAGATTTGTTCACAAAACCATTGGATGAAAGAGGTTTAACTTTCTTATCTCCAAGCTTGGTATGTTAAATCTTAAACCTTAACTCTTTTTCCATTTGAAGGAATTCTTGACACATTCCAGAAAAACAAAATACAAAATTGCAAATTTTCAAAAATAAACAAAAAGATATTTATTTCGGTGGCTTGCATATTCTATGTATGCAACCCGTTCTTAAATGATATATTTATTTTTAGAGTGTTTATACATTCTAAGATCTTGTTATTATACATATAAATTGATATAAGATAACAAGGAATCGAACGCCTTTGTGTACTTCCAAGTGTTCTTATATGAATATGTATGTGTAATAGCAATCAAGTTTTTTTTTCAAATAAAACTTTCAAACTCTCAATTGTTGATATGAGAAGTGAAGGATCGAACGCCTTTGTGTACTCCCTTACTGTCTCATCTTGAACAATTGATTGGATTTTCATTTGCTTAAATGTTTTAATTGCCTCCAACTTGTTGATGTAAGATGCGACGGATTGAACGCCTTTGTGTACTCCCTAGCTGTCTTACTCTCAACATTGTTGTTGACGCAAAACTTTGTGTTTCTCAAATAAAAATCTTGTTCACAATAGACTCTCAAATTTTCCGAAAATATCAAAACAACAAAGATTTTACTCATTTTGATCTCACAAAAACAATGTTTGCTCCACCTTTCTATGAAAATTTTTGATCAATTCTTGCATAGATTAAGGAGGAGTTTGTGATTTCAAAAAACTTTCAAAACTTCAAATGTGTTTCAAATGTTTTTTCATACACACATTTGATGTTTTTCCAATGATTTTCAATCAAATGGAGTTCGGAGATTAGTTTGCACATGAGTGATAAGTTTTTCTCAAAATTTACTCCATGAGTTTCATCATCGCCGATGAGTTCTAACCCCGGAGTATTCACTTCTTTCATTAGATAGTGAGGGTATTTTGAGTGCTGTTGTTTTCGTGCAAATAGGATGGAGGGAGTAAAGTCGAAAAGTGAGAGGTTACGGTGAATATGATGTGAGAAAGGGCTAAAAGAAACAAAAGCCCTCCCCAAATTCTCAAAAAGCCGGTCAACACGTTCCTATCGGTTTTCATTTGTTGATTTCTCGATATTGAAGAAGTCTTCATGGACCCAGTGAAGCAATGCACATCTTTCCTAACCACTCAAGTATTTCTTAACAAATGCTTGTTTTATTTCTCACGGAGATTTTCACATTTCTATTGACTCTTCATTTGGAAGATGTTGATATTGAAAAAGGGCGACATTTTGCTCCAGTCCCCGACTTCATTTGATCACGCTGTGTCTAGAGCTATCTTGATTGGTCATTATTTGATCATCATTCATTTTTTAGAACACATTCGAGTCATATCTTTGTGATATTATTGCTTATCTTTGTGATATAGCCGGAACATTCGTAGTGATATCTTAATTGATATTCCACGATGATCGAATGGAAATCCTACCAATGCTAACATCTTTTCCAACGTTGAAAGTAGGTCTCGTGATTACATTTATGTGATTATTGAGTTAACGAGAAGTCTAAGTGACCTCGGTTTTTCCCTAAATAGTCTTTAAGGATAAAAGATTGTGGTTATCAAACGCTTCGGCAGTACTAACCATGATTTATATTCTTTGAAGCAATCTCGTGGTTGCAAAGCCGCAGATCGAACTATGTTAGAGAATTGTTTTGTGCATATCTCAATGATACATAGGAAAACCGAAATATGTTATACATTTCAATCGGTCATTTCATTAATCCTTTCGATTTTTGAACATGCTAACGGATCATTCTTATCCGGTTTCATTTCTCATCACACAAACACAGAAAACACCAACACCATGATATAACGTTTGTACCAACAACTTCGATCTTACATTTTAGTCACCCCTAGGATTTCTTGGGTTGGGCTAATGGTTTGGGTTGATGTTTGATGGTTGACATTTCTTCATGTGATCATGTTATTCCTTTTGACATTTAATCAATCAAATGTGTACATAATGACATTGGTTCCCAATTTTGTCATTATGAGGGGGAGAAAATATTATGATTGATTTACTGATTGATAAGGAAACAAGGAGAAAAGTTTGTGTTTGGTTGTCTCAATAGGTTTTAGGCTTATCAAAGTTCTAGGCTTATCAAAGTTTGTGTATAGGGGGAGAAAATTCTTCATGATGTGTCAATAGTCTCTTGTGTTCAGATTTTCACTAGATTTCAGTTGATTGAGATTTTGGTTTTAAAAAGGGGGAATCTGAATTGACTTCAAAGATAAGAATGAAACCGAAGATGAAAGGATTTTCACTCAAGATCACTTCAACAATTCAAAGATGCTCCAAAAGATGTATACTCATGGATTGAGGGGGAGCATGATTACTTCATAAGAATTTCATCCAAACTTCATTCAAATGCTTACTCTCCAAAGTGTTCAAGTTGATGTGAAAAAGATCAAAGCTTCAAAAAGGTTGAAAGATTGGTTAGAAGATTCAAGTCAAAGAAGTAAAGCTTCAAAAGAGTCTTCATCAAACACACTTCAGTCAAGATCTTCAATTCATACAACAACATTTTATTATAAAAAAAAAAAAAAAACTCCAATGCATATATCAAGGGGGAGAGTACATATTCATGAAACTTTATTTCAAGAAGATGAAATTCACTCAAGAATCAGAACTGAAGAATCGAAAAGTTGAATTTCACTCAAGAATCGAAGATTGAAAACTCAAAACCAAGATTCATACCTTCCACATTTCAAAAGACAACTCTGATTCATGATTCAACAATTCTCGAAGATTCAAGACACACACGCATTCATTATTCTCTGTTCTTAAAGAACATTGAGAATCAACACATGATTTAATTTCAAGAAGTCCAAAACCAAGACTGAATCAAGTTCTCCAAAGACAAAAGAGAAAACTTTGAAGACTTGTTTCAACACATCAATTGTCTTCACCACCGGGCTCATCAAATTCATTCCTACAAGACAAGATAACACGTACTTCATTCATTACAATATATCACTAAGGGGGAGAATGTTAGAAATCCAAAAATAGTGATAAATTATAATTTAGATCAGAGGATTTTCTTGTTATTAAGTCATAGGTAAATGATCACTAAGGTTGAGGGGCTAATTGTGATAAATTAGCATAATTGTATAGTTAGCCTATAAATACCCCTCTCATACCTTAGAGATCATAACTTTTGAAGAACCTTGATTAATCCCTGCATAATTTTAATACAAAATCACCAACTTTTACATACACACACACTTTCTCTCTCAAAACACACACAAACACCAAGAACACACACTCACCAAAACCGCCATTGATGACTTGAATTCGGTGATAGAAATCGTGTTATAACAGCTCCTTAACCTCCTCAGTTTAACTCTTTGTTCATTGGACTCCTTGGGTAACTCACAATCCCATCTACTCTCATCCTGTCCCATGTAAGTCTCCATGTGTCGCATAATGAAAACTCCACAATCCAGATTGTTTTGTTTTGTTTGCCAATTGAGTTTAAATAGACGATGCTTCACTTGACCCATAGCTTCAGCATGTTTGTGACCAAATTCTACCAGAAGGTTTTGCATACATTGTTTCTGTAAAAATGATTTAGTCAAAACATAATAAAAAACTAACAATCCAAAAAATAAACACATAACAACTTCATTGAAACTTACTGAATAATTCATGACCCTTTGGTATTTAGCGATGAAGTCTGATCCTGAATAGATGTTATCAATAATAGACAATTGAGGTTTTCGAAGGTCAAACACAAAGAGGAAAAAGTGACGATTTCTACACACAGGAAGGAAAACCTGTATGCGTATAACAGAAATATAGTTAAAATGAAGAACAAAATTAAATGTAATAAAAAAAACTTAACAGTAATCAAAAAAAGTTACAAAAACATACCAGATCTATTTTATTCAAGTCAAACTTGTTGGCATAGAATAAAGGATCCAAAGATTTACGAAAATGCTCATGCATTTTCTCTTTCAAGGTTATTCTCTTATCAGAATTGAGGACATCATGATGCTGTCAAAAAAGTTATTAAAGCAAAAATTAAAAAAATTAACACTTAAAGTCAACTTGGAATTATAAATGAAGGAATTAAAACTTACAAGAACACCAGTGGGAAGAAACAACCTATGAACCGGGTGGACTTTTCTTGACTTCTCTTCATAATTCAAAAGAATTCCCCACAAATCAACCACAGAAGCCTCTATCATCAAGTTGGGACATAAAGTTTCCAACGAAACTCGAACTGTAACTATTCCATCTTCTGATTTGAAAACAGTATCCCTGTCATAAAGACATAAGATAATTAAATGAATTTCAACAAAATCACTAAAAGATTATTTATCCAATCAGCATATAATTCAATAGAAACAAAATGGAAATGAAAGATGTATAATAGAAACATACGTTCCATGTCCGAAACATGCAAACAGATGGTTAACAACAGCATACTCAGATCCTGACAGACGCTCCGAGACAATACTTTTACGACTCACATATGGTGATTTAAGAACCATTGATTGCTTAATGGATCTCTTTATACAAGATGCTTCAACAATTTGAGAAGTAGAGGAAATACCAGAAACTTCAGGCAATAATTCTGATCTTTTTGGAGGAGTTGGGGTTAGAATATCAAAACTCGGTGCATCATCAATGGTAAAAAGTTTTTGCCTATTGTAACTGTTCTCTAGCTGCTGTCTCTTCAAATTTAACAATGACATATCACATGTTCTACATATCTCATCAGCATTCTCAGTCCACCATTGACTACAATATTCTAGTTCTTGCTCTTTAGAAACTTCAAAATCAACAACTTGATCTTTATCATCTTCTACAGCCCGGCCAACAACATCCTGATTCTCCTTCACATCATCAACTGCTTCATCACCAGCAACAGTATCAACAACAATTTTCTGTTTGTTACCCTGATAAACTTTATCAACATTAACATCTTCATTCGTAGAAACAACCACCTGATTTTCATCATTAGTAATGTCGTTAACATTCTTGATAACATCATCCACCACATTATTATCATTACAAACATCCACGCCCTTCAGTAGTAAATCAGATTTGTTGTTAGCAACTTCAGTGACAATCTCTGCTTCAGATCTTCTACAAGCATTATCACAAACATCATCATCATTTACAATATCTTTGTTACTACTCTTCATCCCATCAACAGGAGACTTCTTCTCACAACTTTGATATAACGTCTCCTCAGAATCGACGTTCAGCTTCTTTCCTTCTTTGACACATTTCAAATTGACATCTAAATAAGGACTAGCATAATAATCATCTAAATCCAGGTTAACATGCAATGCCTCTGTGTTCTGATCAAAATCATCATAATCATCACCATTCATACCTTCCAATCTAACATCATTAGATATACCTTCCAACACGCTCCCAATAACTTGCTTTACATCAATTTTTTCATCCTCAAAAATTCCTTTCTTCGACAAATATATCTCACAGATCTTATTGTGATAACCTGTCAGGGTTACATCTCCAGGAAACTTCGACAAGGCATCCTTGATGCTACTAAACAGAAGATTTCTTATATTCAATGCGTCTTCAATCTTCGAACTAAGCAACTGATAATATTCCTGCATTGTAATACACATCTCCATTTAAAAAAAATGAATAATGAACGATAAATTAAGTGAATGAAGCACATATAGACCTAATTTTTCACAAAAATAATACCTCTTTTGAATGACTACTGACATCCTTCACTTCTTCATTTGCAAAAAATCCCTCAGCTTCTCCTTCCTGTTCTTCCTTTTCATCAACAATGAGAAAGAGATCCAACTGCCTAAATGAACCCATTGCAACTTCTTTGTTTTCTCTGGCTTTCATTAAACCAACCCAATTCTTGAATATGGGACGCTCTCTAATAACAGGAAGAGAGTCACATTTTGTGCGGTCTAAATACAGCAGCTGTAACAAAGAAAAATACAAGTATTAGATAAATCATCAAATGACTAGGTAAAACAAAGAATACATAAACAAGACAAAATGTGATTCAATAGAAACAAATGAATTTCAAAACAATCAGCCAGTGATTATATACCCAATCATTTCTGTTTGTGTATTTTAAAAGTTAATCCCCATGGGATTGCACATAATCACTAAGAGATTATAACCATAACTGGGTCAGAAATTTACAAAGAAAGTTAATCCACATGGGATTGGCACATAATCACCAAGTGATTATATACCCAATGAGCACATAAATTAAAAAAAATAATAATAAACAAGGAAAACTATATGTAGAATTGGTAAGAGTAAACTCACACAAAGAAAGGTTGCAGGTCCAGAATAAGGATTACTATCTGGAGAGTCCTGATTCCAGTTTTCCTTACTTAACTTCAAATAATGTAACAGATAACCACACCAATCATAGGACCGCAGATCAACATCAATGTCAACATGATGCAACACATCAAGATTATATCCATTGACCGATAATAACACCATTGTATTCACAAAAAGCATGAGCACGTTCATTATAAAAACCTTGTCTGCCGTAAAATCCCCATTTATCCTAGAAGATATCATCTTATTCCTAACACATTTGGTACTAACTTGAAACTGTCTCGACCATAGGCTAACAAAATCGGATTTCTCAAGTGATGGAGTATCAAGTATCAAAGTCTCACCCTTTGGAATTCCAAACACGTCATAGACCGCGTCTCTATCACAAGGAATATCACCCCTAGCAGTCCTAATAACCATGCTTTCCGGATCGAAACTGTCAACTACATAGTAAACCAACCTTCCTGGTAAAGAACTTATATTAAACCCCAATAAAGATCCAAATCCAACATCTCTTAGTGCCTGCTGCTTAATTTGACTAAGACCGGTCATAGCAACACATAGTTAATTTGGTGAACTCATTACCTTCATTCTACGGAAACCATCTTCCTCATCCAACTCCGTCTTCAAAGACGGCTTTTGTTCATTCTGCGACAACTTACACCTCTTATTCGATGTAACAAAAGCTTTACAAACATCTGAATAAACAAAAACACAATCTCAGAAAACAATTCATAATCAACCGAAAACTCAACCTATAAATGACATATTACAAAATGACATAAATGATTAACAAATCTGTTTGTGTTTTTTAACAACTAATCACCATGGGAATATTAACATGCAACATCAATTAATACCTTCAATAACCAAATGACTAAGACACAGAACATCCAATTTATTCGAATCTAAACTGCAATAATAATCTAATGCTTCAAACCTAAACCATACGCACTTGGATGTATCACTACATGTAAGAACTAAGTAAAACACTACGTGATTATAACATCTACCATCAGTTAATACATTAAATCAACATCACATTAAACACAAACTGATTATTATGAACAGACGACTTGAATACATCAAATCAAACTCACTCAATTCATAGATAAAGAAGGAAACAACTCAAAAAATACAACGAAGTTGATTTAATAACCTGAATCCGCAGAAGATTTCAACGATATGACCTCCGGTTTCACAACTATGGAACGGTTACGCTTAAGGTTAGGCATCACCAATAGCCGCCGGAACTTTTCCAAATACTTCGTCGGAAACGGTTAAAACACGGATCTGATCGGAAAAATGTAAAAATCGAAATCAAAATAAAATACAGCAACTAATATGATAGATAATCGTAAAATAGAATAATCGAATACATAATCTAATCGGAATCAGTTAACAAAACGGATATAATCGGAAATTTTGAAATAACATGATCGGAATTGTAACCGTCAACGGAAAATGATAGAGTTTGTGCGTGTTTTTGTGTGTGTAAATAACCTAACCGGTATCACTTACCGGAAATTGAACAGTCGCCGGAGAAGGTAGAGTATGTGTGTGACTGTGTGTGTTTGTGTGTGTTTGATTGAAAACGAAAAGCGTGGGCGGGAGAGAAGCAGGAGCGTTTTGGGGATTTCATATTGGGCAAAATGACCAATTTGCCCCTCCGTGTTTATTTTCTAAAGGATGATCAAATTAGATCTGGGCCGTAGATCACACTAATCTAATGGTCACAAATTGTGCCTTCATTTTCACTTAAACTATCATTTGCAAATGAATAAACCACTAGGATGTATATATAGATTTATTAATAATAAGGTATAAGGTCGGCCTATAGATTTAATAATTAAAAAAATATTAAAAAAATAGAGGATTAATGAGGAGGGAGTTTTAGGCTCAAGGAGGGGATTAGGGGTGCCAAGTGTACCCCAACCCACTCTTTTAGTTATATTATAGATTATAGATAGTAGTAATATTGCTTATATATATATATAATATAATCCATAAATATTTACTAATTTTATATTATTTTATTATATTGTATATAGGTTTAGATATATACAACTAATACAGTTATATAATATAAATTTTTTTACAAATTGTATATCTATAAATACATACAACTTGATATATAGTATTACTAACCAAGCAACTTCAATATAATGGAATACTTTGATTGCATTACTTAGCATTCTCATTATGTTTTCCATTGCCATTACCGTATTTAAACCAAGCACCCCCCTAAGTTGTTTACTCTAGTACATAGAATAAATCTTAAAGTTACGACAAACTTATAAATATATGATGACGTTATGACAAATTTATTGAATGATTAATTGAAATTAAACTAACTTTTTAAGAAACAAACTTAACAAAATACAAGTATATTAAGTAGGATATATTTGTTGGTTACCCGACTCGTTCTGTAAAAAATATTTATGTATTAAAACAAAATTAAAGATATGACTCTTATTCATAAATAAAAATAAGTTTTAACAAAAGCACATAACCGATGGTGATACAAAATTTTCGGAAAAATGTAATTTTAGGCATATATCATTTCATGGTAGACAATGAAAACTAGATCAACGGACTGGATTCATTCCCGGTTTTATCCCAGATTAGAGGTTCGATTCTCCGGAGTAAAGCATCTCGGGGTTTTTTTTTTCCTTTGAATTACTTGTAACGGTTGATGGTTTACGTTTTTCATTCTAGAGTAAAACGTTCAGGGCTTGATGGTGAGATACTTATTGAGTTATTGATGTTGAATTAAAAAAATCCATTTCATCGCAAGATATGTCTTATTAGGTGTTTAGTTTTTTACTTTTTCTATCATTGCAAGTGGATTTATTGTTTTTTTTTTAACCACGGAAATTCTATATTACATTATAAAGCATTTGTTTCTTTTCTTTTTCAACTAAGTATTTTATAATCTCAAAATAACCCCCCTTTCTATTTATTATTTTTAACATCTCCACTTGAAATACCTATAATACCTTGATGAAATCAGTTACAACATCTACCTTTAACTCCTTAAATAACTACACTACCTCTTTCACATCATAACCTACACTACTCTCCGCCGTCACCACCACCACTAGTCCAGTTGTCCGTCACCACCACACGTCATTGCCGCTGGATCGCGTGTGTACTCTTCTAGTTATATATAAACAAAAGTCCAACTAGCAAAGTGCTAGAGGTCAATTAGTACAATACAGTATAATAAAAAGATCTAGATATATGGCTTTACACAAATTATATCTACTCGGAACTATAACTGATAGGATTACGGGAATCCGAGACACAAGATAAAAACTCCACCAGCAAAGACCAAGCTATCGGTTTTCACTTCGTGGTGTTTTTGGTGCAATCCCAAACTAGTCCCGATGCCAAAGCAACAACCAAACCACATGACCAGGCAACGAGCAAAGACCACAAGGAAAACACCCGATCGCGCATAGACATCAAATTCGCTGAACAGAAGAGATAGGACACGCATTCCACTTCGCCCAAAAGATAGGGCTTACTGCTTTGTGTATGCGAAAGGCGAAACCCATAAATTAAAAGGCCAAAGCCCAAATAGGTCGAAGATTACTTAGAGAAAAACTTAAATTTTAGTAAAACTGGGACGAGCTTTTTTATACTCAGATCACCTGACAAAAGCAAGTCCATGTTACAACGTGACCAATTCCGAATTCTTAGTTACGATGTTACTTAATGGGATTCGAACCTAAAACCTCATAAAAAGATATGAGGACCGACAAGGTAGTTTGAATTTTACTACAAACGATTTGAATATTTTGGTTGTGCTTCAATCATAGATGACAAGTCTTTTGAGATTAAGATATAAATAAATTGAAATATGTGATCGTTTAATTTTTTGCAAGAACGTATTACAGACCAGAATTAATTGTTTTGCATTATATGAATGTAAATTTAGTAATTATATTATATTATATATATAACAATTCACAAACCCCTTAGCTACAGTACCTGCCTTAACTACAGTACCATGCTGACGTCAGCAATTTTGTCTTTTTCTTGATTTTTTTTTTTTACCATAGTATACTTTTAAAGTTTCTTATTTTTACCACTTA
The DNA here is from genome assembly GCA_034093135.1 of Erigeron breviscapus. NCBI lineage: Eukaryota > Viridiplantae > Streptophyta > Magnoliopsida > Asterales > Asteraceae > Erigeron > Erigeron breviscapus. The sequence goes on along the minus strand of CM067171.1, from coordinate 76,857,663 downwards.
ACTTTTAGGTTTTTTAACTTTAGTCTAACATTTTTATACAAACTTAAGTAACAAAGTTTTTAATTTTTACCAATTGACTTTTGGGTTTTTAACTTTAATCATCAAATCTTTATTTTTTACTTTTTATCTCTTATTATAAGGTTTCTAACTTTTACCATCGAACTCTCGGTTTTTTCAACTTTATCTATCCATTACTTTCTACTTCTTATAGTAAACTTTTAGTGTCCAAACTTTTGGGTAATGCTAGATGTATGTTTGCATGATGCGGCGGCGATATGTCTTCCGTGGCAACGCCCGGGTTAAAAATTCTTGTTACTAAATAAAAGTATATATATATATCATAATGGAAAAAAGAACATTTTGGTTATTTCATCTTTTTATTCATTAGAATTTGCTAATGATAACCTTAAGACTTGAGAGCTATTAGTAAGTAGTATTACATCTTTTAGAGGCTGGTGATTTGAATTTAAAATACAATTATCAATACATATAATACATTGTTTTCAAGCAATCAAGCTACATATCTCATTCATTCCAAACCTAAAGTTCAGTTTTTGATAAACACTACTGTGTTTATACCTAAATCTATTATCTATCTGTTCTGAAGCATGGAATTAATTTACAAAAAGTTCTTTGATGAGCCCTGGGTTTTGTTTAACATTTTGCATATGCCTCTTGATGTAACAATGAAGTTCATAATCGAGGGAAATGGTTTATATCTCGAAAAATGATTGATAGATTAACATATAGGCCTAAAATGGGCTTAAATATAAGATGAATACATGTGTCAAAAATCAAAATCAAACATGATACAAGGCGGTATCAGTAACAAACTCTATATGCTTATATATAAAACTCTATCACAATGTCACCAAATTCAGACTCAAAAAAACATTTAATAGCAAGCAGTTTAAACTTTAAGTCAACCTATGTCACTAGGAGACTCCATCCACCATGTTTTCAATGTAGCTTTCACCACAACTAGAGACAAGAGCGGTTTTAGCACGAACACGCCTATGGGTCCGCTCCACCAACTCTTTCCTCTTCTTTTTTGGGTTCAATACTCCATTTGCAAGAGCTTCCAATGCTTTTGTGGTCAATGGGCGGTTTCTTGTACTCTGCCTTTGACCATTGGCACCATGATTCCACAACTCAGGCTGCTTGCTTGTTGTTTCAGGGGAAACCGACTCTTTAGCAGAGCATAATGAGTAGTCAAAATCTGAAACTGGAGCTACTCGAGGGCTGTTCAAGTCAATCACTATACTTTTATGCTTCTTCTCAGGACGTTGATCTTCCATAGCTTCATTTTCATAACTTGCGTAATCATTGCTAGTAGTAGTAATCTGAGGCGGCCTTGCTTTTGTTTTAAATATCAACTTTAGCTTTCTTACTGGTTGTACATTGGTGGATATATCTGTTTTCTCGTCTTCCATTTTTGTAACCATTGGATCAAGATGGCCCGTCATGCCCTTGTCCACAACACTAGTTTCACAATCTCCTGAATCAAAAGCACCATTGGTTTCAGCACTATTATGGTTCACATCTTCATTTTGTGATTCTTCTGTTGTGTCATGTTCTGTTTCTCCTGAAATGCTAGACGAAGCTTGCATATCAGTAAATTTTGTAACAGGGAAATTTGCCATCTTTTTTACTTTAAGTGGCCCAGCAATACTGGTATCCACAATTGTGAATTTGATCATATCTTGTGCATCATCCCAGCCTTGTTCTGCACGTGGCTCCACCAACCCGTCCTTATCAGATTCGATTTTGAGAAGATGTGGTTCCAACGCAACTTTATTCAATACTTCAGTAAACGAGTCAAAGTATTGACTTCCTTTCTCCAGACTCCTCCTTGAAAACTTTGCTACACCAGGTGCAAGAAACACCAAAGAATGGTTTGTGTTTTCCAATGAATAGTTTCTAGGCTGCTCAGAGTGCCATCCTCTTGCTAAAAGACGAGGCCAAACAGCTTCCCAAAAGAGCTCATCTAACTTTGATTTGCTTAATCCGATGCGATCCTTCAACATATTGACAAGTTCTTCTGTTTCAAGAGACGCACAATCAGAGTGAAGCTTCTTGGTTTTCACTTGTTTATTGTTTCTCACTCGTTTCTTGACCTTGATAGTAAGGTCTTGCTTTTCTCTGCCGATGCCTACAGCTTCTACAAGAAGATGGATTCCCAATGCATCCCTCAAAGTAATTATATAATTCTCAAATGAAACTTCTCCTTCGTCGAATGCACTACTGACCTAAAAAAGGAATCAAAACTATCTTAAAGAGTAGTTTGTAGTAAATGAAAGATTTCCTAACCGGCTAACCAAGCATTGTAGAATTATGAATATGAATAATATATGATTTTGCAAATGTGACAGTAGGAAAAATACCTCAGTCAAACGAGTTTTGCATTCATCTGTCACATGAGGAAGTAATCGAGACAGAAGCTCCTGTCGCCTCCACCCCTTGAAAATGTTTTTACCTGGTGTGGACTTTCTGCCTCTCTTCTTCAGATACATTGACCACTTTTGATGTTCATCGCTTCTGTAAAACTTTCCATAGTAATAAGATATCACATTTTGCATTCCTTTGTTCCCCATGAATCTGTTCACTAGGCAGAACTTTTTGCCAAATATATATAAACCAAGAAGAAAGCTTTTATGTTCAATTTCACTCCAAGATTCTTCACCCGATGAACAAGGAACCGGAAACAGATCACTGCCTGTTCCAGAACCTAACATACCAGATTTACCCTTTGCAGATTTTTCTTTGTTTTTATGTTGATTCTGAACCCAAGTGACAGGAATTGGCAGACGAAACCCAAATTGGTTTTGAACATCAGTCTTGTCATGATGCCCAAATGGGAAACAAATGAGTTGCAAACGCTCGTTTTCAGTTATCAAAGATGGGATTTGTGCCTGGTATTTATCTCCAATTCGAGAAGTCTTCAGTGGTTCTCCAAAAATGTCACCAGCAGCAGAGTAGTTTTCAGAATGGAGCCACTCGACTCGTTTTTCAACATCATCCATATCTTTACCCATCTATCCACAACCAAACAATATAACAATTAGATATCGATTGTTTTTGCATATAGAAGCGATAATTACTGAAACCGATCCATAAACCAAACAATGGGAATATTATACATAACAAACATGAACAAAAAAAACCTCTCTGGGAGCAAATTTTTCCCCCAATATTTACTTACATTGACTACAGCCATTTTTGGAACCCAAAAACAAAAATGTTGCCAAGTATCAATCACAAATTTCGTCAAAATTAACAACTAAATAGTTGATTCTGTTTCCCCTACCAATGTCCAATTGCTCCAATCACTATTTCTTGATCTGGATGCATTTGTTTACTAACTACAAGCAAATAATTAAAAATATATATACAGTACAGATGATTAGCACCTAAAAAAACCAAAGGGCCTTGGCCTAGCGGTGTAAATTTTCAACCAAGAGTTTGCGGGTTCAAATAAAAGCCGTAAAAAATAGTTAAAAAAAAAAGAATAACAAAATTCACACCTAGAAAGAAAAACAAGCTCAGATCCACATATCTTCATGAAATAATAACTACTCACATATATATAAAGCATCAAATGGATCAAAAACATACATATCAATGATAAAAACAACAATGAATGAATAATGAGATGAAGCAAAAAGCAAATACACATTAAACATATATATAGCGTGACACAAACATAATTAAAAGCGTTAGCGACAAACATGGAGATTATTAGATACTTAGATTAAAACCTGATACGTTTATGTAAATTAACAACCGAATTCGCTAAACAGAATCCACTAATGATAAGTGTTTTTATGTCTACAAAAACAAAGCAAGATATTGGTAACAAAATAGAAGGAAATTATTAAGAAAAAACTTGCTGAAATTTGTATAAAAACATGAAGTAAAAGAATCCAACGTGAATACGCTATGTTAAACAAATGGGTGTTCATGTTTTTACATCAAATTTATAGTTTTATTGATGAATATATAAACAAGATTCTATAAATATACTAACATGGATATCATATAACTATGAATATGAACAAGCAACATAATATAATGAGAATGATAAAATGCAAGAAACAAATTAATGATCAAAATTTAAGATGTTAGTAATTCACATGTACCTTTGAGAAAATGGTAATGTTAATGATATTGCAAGTGAACGTGAAGACTGGGGGAAGACAAGAGGGGAGAAAATGTATATGATTCAAAGAAAGAGAACACACAAACAAAACTCAAAGCAATTAAAGTGTTGGGTGTGTGTTTAAAATAGATATGAATTAAATATATAATAAATATATAAAAAGTTGTAGATAGATGACTTTCAGTTCGGGTTGATTGATTCTAGCAAGTATTTTGTGTCTTTGTGAGAGTCATGAGCTTTTGTAGAAGCAAAGACAGCATCTCTATTTAGATTATTGTTTTAAAAAATTGAGTATTTTGATACGATAAATGGGGACTAGACGTATGTACGCACGATGCAGTGGCGATTGTGGCGACGGCGGCAGTTGTGGCGGCGATGTGCGGTGGCGGCGGTGGTGGTGTGGTGAATGTAAATTAATTGATGTAAGAGGGGTTAATATGGTTATTTAAGGGTTGGAGATTATGTTTGAATGATTTAGTCATTAAGGGAATATTGTAACACCCGCCATTTTGACCAGTCAACGCTAGCGAACTCGTAAAATGGAAATTAGTTAAATTGAAGGAAATAAACTTTTGTAATGAAAAGGTAAGCATGTGAATAGTCATTAGAAGCGTAATTCCAAAATATGTTTGATTTTGTCAACGAACAATTTGAACGAGTCTCGTGTTAGAAGTCTTAACGAAACGAATCATTTCCCGGGAGAAACCAGAACTAGTCGCGAGAGCTCAAGAGGAAAACAAAACCCCCCTCCCTTCCTTTCCTCCTCTCATTTCTTCACTAACTCTCTCTCTATCCTATCTCTTCTTCCCCTTTTCTCTCAAAATGTAAGAACACACACACACAACCCATTCTCTCTCTCTAGCAAATCTTCACATTTATTATCCTTGAAGCAAGATCCATACAAGAAACATAAACATCTTCATCAAATATATAACATATCAAAAATTTGGGTTTCAAAGTGTAAGAAAACACCATTTCGGGTCAAATTCGGGTTTGAGCACTCGGAGAAGATTTTGGTAAGTTACATTTCACTCAAATTCATCATTTTATGTTTATTAACATGTTTCTAGTCAAACCCAAGTGTTCTTGAGTTCAATTTGTAGGTCAAAACCAAAATAGGTCAAAATTAGGGTTACAAAATGGGTAAACTAGGTCAAATCCGAATTTAAGCATGAAATTATGGTTATGAGTTGAGTTTTGAAGTGGGTTGTGTCTAAATATGTCCATACAAGCTTCCCAAAACGAATCCAAGCTCCAAAATCCGATTTTGAGTCAATTAGGGTTTTTGTCAAAAGTCAAAAACAGGTCAAAGAAATGGGCACAAATTGGCCTTACAAAACGAAATTGGGGAAAGAGTTATGTTTAATTATGTCTAATTATGAATAGCCCTATGAACAATTGGATTAGAATCATCACAAACCGAATTAATTGGGTAAATTAGGTTTTTAAGTGATTTTGGGGTATAAATTGGTGTTTAATTGTGTTATGGAAGAGTTTGAGTGGTGGGTTTTGGTCAAATTATGTTAGTAACATGTTGTGTAGCTTCAAAATGGTTCCTAAATGGTCAAAAATGAGTTTGGGGTCGATTTGGAGGTGTTTGGGTTCGTGTTTGATGTTCTTGAGTGTTCTTGGGCATGGCTGACCTGCACCCAGCGTAAGATACGCCCCCTGGGGCGTAAGTTACGCCCCTCTGGAAAGTCCAATATTACCTTACGCCAGAAAACCTCTGTTTACGCCCCACTTTACGCCAGAACTCATCTTTCTTGTAACGATCATAACTTTTGAACCGTAAGTCCGTTTTTGATCATTCAAGTGGCCACGGAAGCGTAAATGAGTCTAACTTCTAATGGTATAGTCCTTTGAGTCCAAAATCTAGTTTGAACAAATCGAAGTTGATAAAGCAACAGTGGTCAAGTCCCGATGGGTCATTTTGAAACAAAACGTAACGATTCCAACTTGGTTGGATTAATACCTCATAAAATGGACCTAATAAAGCTTTTATAGTAATATTAGGTCAATATTGATAGGACCTTAACTTTGAGATGCTTTAGGATTAATGTGATACGTGTATGATAGGTTTCGGCTATCGTGGGCATCGGTTCTACTTCCTTTCATCTTGGGATTGTATTGCACGCGTCAGGTGAGTTCCGTAGCTCCCTACTCAATTGAGATTCGGGCTGAAAAGTGTACACATACGTGTTTGTTTGATTGTTTGGTCGATTGATTGATGGCTAATTGGTTGTTTTATTGATTGTTGATTGATGGATGATTTGATTGATTGTTGGATGGTTTATGCATATGATTGTGATATTGTGATTATTTAGGATAGTCGTACATACATGGAAGTCGGTTATGCCTTCAAAGGGTTTGGATGTGGTGGGAAGGCTGCGGGTGACCCTATATATAAGCATCTGGACTCGTTGAAAGTAGAATCCTCCTAATTGTATGTACGTATAGTTGTTGGTTTGATGGTTGATGATAATGGATTGTAATTGGACTATAGTGTTTGAGATCGACATTTACGCATTATACGGGTACTATATGTACTTGATGACATTATACGGGTACTATACGTACTTGATGACATTATACGGGTACTATACGTACTTGATGACATTATACGGGTACTATAAGTACTTGATGACATTTGGATGACATGAGAACATTTGAGGACATTGATGGCATGTTTGACATTATAGAACTTGCACGATACCTTGTTGATATCATTATTACTTGTTATTGCATATTATGCATATTCTAACTACCCTGAGTAGTTCATTATGTGAATACATGCGTGATGGACTTTGATGGACATGGTTGATATGGTGACATTATTAAGCTTGTACGATACTTTTGTCATCCTCATTATTTGTTCTTGTTTATTGCATGTATCCTAACTATCTTATGTAGTTCATTACGTGATTACATGTGTGATAAGATTGTGCTATAAGCAAACCTCTATTGCATGCATTATACCTTTTTAAGGGCTTATTGTAAGTGTTTTACTTGCCCTTTTTATCCTTGATCATATTGTGGATGGCTTGACATTAGATCTTTGTCGTTCATTCCTACGAACTCACCAACCTAGTGTTGACTTTGTTTAGTACACTTTTCAGGTAATCAAGTGAATCCAAGATGCGATGGTTGATTGATGATGCTAGAACTTGGGCTTGGACTTACATGGATCAGGATTCATTTTCCCCTTATGTTGTATTATGCATTATGTTCTTATTGTTGATGTTGGATTCACCGAATCCCTTTTAATCATATAGTTCATGTTCTACGATAATCCCATGCATACGCTATATCTTTTCAGTAATATTCTGAGCCTAGCTCGGGTGTTACAGAATGGTGGCCCATGCTTGGTCGTAGAGAATTAGGCGGTTTGACCTAGACTACGGCTTAAGTTAAAACTCTTCATATAGCATGCATGGTTAGGAATTTTGTGTACAACGTGAAATTGTATGAACCCTGAAAATTTTTGCATTGTGAGTTCGTAGACGGGACCATTTATGTGATAATGTGAGTACAATTGGACAACGTGTTTTTGTGATTGTACAAGGTGGACAATGTGTTATGTAGTGGCAAGTACAACGTGACCAATGTGTGATGAGTACAATGTGATTAATGTGTACATTGATTGAACTTGATTGTGGTTGAGATGGATTGTTGTTATTGATTGGTGATAGTTTGATGATTTAGGGCAAAATGAAGTTATGGCATTAACTTAGTATAATATTGTGGCAACCCTAAAAGAGCCTGATCAACTATTTTATGGTCACCCGGTATTATAACAAGTTAATGACATCACAGATTGCACAGGTTTGGCTTAGAGTATAATAAGGAACCGATATGCTTAATGGGAGTTGGTTGGGTGGAGGGTTAGCCGCTGGTACACCCTGTATACATACCCGGTCAATAACTAGAGAGCATATCGGATTCGGATTATACTTTAAACCACTTGTTTTAGTTGACTTGTTTTAGTTGCTTGTGATGTGATGTGTTGAATATGAGTACTTGGTTTTGATGGTGGACAATTGTTGTGAACTTGGCACGAGAACATGATAGATAACGATTACTTGAGAACTTTATTGTCCTTAGCGTAGTGATATGAAACACGTATGATATGTTGGTATGATAACATGATATATGATAGTTACTTGAGAACATTTATATGTTGGCCTTAGTGTAAAGGCATTGAACATGTGTAGTGTGTCGACATGAAAGCACTAACTACTAGTGCGACTAACACGAGAACAATTGTGAAGCTACTCCCCGGGTCATAAACTCTAGGGCTATTACTATGGTTGGAAATTTGATGATGGAATGACATGTTGTTTCGTATGATTGAGTAACATGTATGTTATGCATGTGTGATGTGTATGTATGTATGTCCCGTAGTGGTCATGTTGATGTTTTAAATGTTTTAGGTGCAATTTGAATCGTTTAGTTGCTGAGGAATTTAGTGTTGATTTGTCTAGACATCCATGATTTGGACTAAGGTGACATTATGGTGAACAATGCGGATGTTTTGTTTAATAGTATGTGAACTTGAACATGTATGAGACGTTGTTAAACTTGGTTGTATGCAGGATATGAGATATTTGGTAATGCATGTGTAAAATGTATTAATCAACGGAGAATTATATGAATCGATTTAACATATTAGTTATGTGGCAAAAGTATGAGAAACTATGTGGTTAAGCGTGATCATTATGCATGATGTAATGGAAATAGATAATGCGTATGTAGGTGTGCTAATCAACAAACACTTTCATGAAAGGATTGGTTTACTAGTTTGATAGTTTGGCATGTATAAATTATGTTGTTAAGCTAAATTGTATACATGAGATAAGCGAATACGGTGATGCATGTATAAATATGTAATCAATGGACAATTAGATGAATAAGAATGGTAGACATGTTTAAATTTTGAGTATGCCCAAACTTTACTTCTTAACTTAGTTATAAGAACGAATCAGTATTAATTTAAAAATCATGCATAGATGTATTTAACGTATGAGACACCGTAAGTATGACTTGGTTTGCGGGATTAGTTGATAGAACATGCAAAAATCTTACCTCCTACTTGATTATGTGGATGAATTGTTAGGAGATGAGGGTAGAACAAATAGGGTTGTCATGATATTCTAATTGTTGAATATGCTTAAATTTCGTTGCCCGACTAATTTGGTGAAATAAATCGATAAGACTTGGTAATACATGCGTAAAGGAAATTGGAATCTTGAGAAATTGTATGCATAGGTTGCCATGCTAGCCTAATTATTTGAATATATCGGAATCTTGTTGCCTAACTTACTTATTGAATATAGAGTTAGGAATTGAAGATGCATGCATAGATGTAAATGGTTTTGTGAACAATAGTATGTATAAATTAGTAGGCGATTAAAGAATTACTTGACTGAGTTACTTCCCCCTCCTGTTACTTCATAACTTAGTCAGCAACGTAGAGATTATAAGTATAGTTGTATTATGATTATGAGAACCTCATTGTATTATACGCCCCTAAGATTGAACTCTAGGAAAATGCCTGAGTTAACTAGGGGGTTGATTAGAATAAACGAATAACAGTGGAGTTAACTGCGAAGTCAATATCGATGGCGACAACGGGACGTAATGATTTCATTTTGAGCTGTTATACAACTGTAAACTTTATTGAGTGAGGAGGAACGACCTAAACTTGAACAGATAAATTGAAATCTAAAAGTCTACCCAACACGTAAAATTTCGCAAACACGAACGTCGCAGAGATAGAGTTGAGGTGTAAACGGTATTGGGTGGTATATATTCACGAATCCGATTGGTGAAAGTTGATCTAATTGAACACCTAGCTTAACGCAGAACCGAGAGTTCATAAGCATGGAAATGATGAGCCAGTTGAGTGCCGTAGTGCGAGTCACACGTAAGATGTGAGAAGCTCGAGTGTTTACAGTGTGCAATTCTCAAATTTTCTCGACCTTAAACGGATCGCTAGATCGTTGTCTATCACACGAATGAGGTGCCGTCAGGATTGGATGTCGTGGACATGAACCCTTCCATTGTCAGACAGATGGCCAGAGGTGGGAGCAAACACGTTATTTCAGCGAATGAGCCGCCGACCAATGGGTGAAACACGTCACGAGTGCGCTGACTATAAGTCAAATCGTCATAATAAGTGTTACATGTTTACAACTAATTGCACTTAATGTTAACCGCGATATATATAATAATAATAAATAATAAATTACTGGATGTTGGCAATAAACTCGTTTGAGAAAATGGAATATAACCCGAAGATCGATGAGTCATGGCGAAAAGATTTTAACACTTGGTATGAAGGATGCGTACGACGTCACCCGGTTTTAAATAATCTAACGAGTTATAAACTAACAACTTGTTACATAATACGGCTCCTATAATCGTATGAATTTTGCTAATATAATAGTAAGATGTTTTTGAGACATATGTGAGGAATTTTAAATGAAAATGACCAATGAATTCTTGGTAAATGTATTTAGTGATTTTCAAAATCAAATTGTGTAACAAATTGTAAATTATGAAAAGACTTTTATTAATTACATTCTATTCCAAAAGCTTGAGGATTCTCGATTTTATATGAGAATCGGTTTTAACTTATAGAGTGTGTGAATGTTAAGTTAAGAGTGACAAGATGAGGACTGTTAAAAAAAATCCCCGTTTGAACAAGAAATGTGATGACAACTAAGAACGATAAAAAAAAAAACCAATGAATATAGACAAGAAGAAACGTAAACATTTGAGTCATACGAAATCGGATTAAGAAAAGTAAAGTTTGAAGTGAAGGGGAATTCCTTTAACTGGGGAATTCCCCAAGGCGTCAAAGTAAGACCTTGGTCCGGGAAGATTCCTTCTTAACTGGGGAATCAACCATGGCGTGTGTGAAACGGAAGGATCAGGATGTGAACGACATGTGAATGGGAACCTGGGCTATCCTATGATACTAAACGGATCCACGTTCTACAAGTGATGATAGTGGGAACCGTTGTAATTTCGAGGACGAAATTCTTTTAACTGGGGAATGATGTAACACCCGCCATTTTCACCAGTCAACGCTAGCGAACTCGTAAAATGGAAATTAGTTAAATTGAAGGAAATAAACTTTTGTAATGAAAAGGTAAGCATGTGAATAGTCATTAGAAGCGTAATTCCAAAATATGTTTGATTTTGTCAACGAACAATTTGAACGAGTCTCGTGTTAGAAGTCTTAACGAAATGAATCATTTCTCGAGAGAAACCGGAGGCTGATGCGAGAGTGTAGTGGGGGAAACAAAACTCTCCCCTCCCTCATTTCCTCCTCTCATTTCTTATCTCACTCTCTCTCTAATTTATCTCTTTCTTTCTTTTCTCTCAAAATGTAAGAACACACACAAATGTAAGAACACACAACAACTCACTCTCTCTCTCTCTAGCAAATCTTCACATTTATTATCCTTGAAGCAAGATCCATACAAGAAACATAAACATCTTCATCAAATATATAACATATCAAAATTTTGGGTTTCAAAGTGTAAGAAAACACCATTTCGGGTCAAATTCGGGTTTCAGCACTCGGAGAAGATTTTGGTAAGTTACATTTCACTCAAATTCATCATTTTATGTTTATTAACATGTTTCTAGTCAAACCCAAGTGTTCTTGAGTCAAATTGTAGGTCAAAATCGAGATGGGTCAAAATTAGGGTTACAAAATGGGTAAACCAGGTCAAATCCGAATTTAAGCATGAAATTATGGTTATGAGTTGAGTTTTGAAGTGGGTTGTGTCTAAATATGTCCATACAAGCTTCCCAAAACGAATCCAAGCTCCAAAATCCGATTTTGAGTCAATTAGGGTTTTTGTCTCTGACCTCTCCGTTATTGTCCTTTTCACGCCAGTGTTTTGTTTCTGCTTTTTGTCAACTATGTATTTTGTTCTTCTTCACTCTGTCTCTGCGTCGTCCTTGTTCCTTTCGCTCCATTTGCCCTCTTCTTCCTTTCCTCTTTTCTACAACATTTGGTGTCTTTTTTTCCCTTGTTTTTGCGCTTTTTTCATGCTTTTTACTTATTTTTTCCAGCCTGTCTCCTTGTTTCCGTTTTTCTCCTGGGCTGTTCTCTTCATTTTTTGTCTTCTTTTCTTTGATTTTGCTTCCGCTTCTTTTTCACTCGCTCCCCCCCTCGCTTTCCTTTTTCTACTTTTCCTCCCTGACTTTCCTCTTTTTTCCTTACCGCTCCAAAATCCGATTTTGAGTAAATTAGGGTTTTTGTCAAAAGTCAAAACGGGTCAAAGATGAATTGGGCACAAATTGGTCTTACAAAACGAAATTGGGGAAAGAGTTATGTTTAATTATGTCTAATTATGAATAGCCCTATGAACAATTGGATTAGAATCATCACAAACCGAATTAATTGGGTAAATTAGGGTTTTGAGTGATTTTGGGGTATGATTTGGTGTTTAATTGTGTTACGGAAGAGTTTGGATGGTGGGTTTTGTTCAAATTATGTTAGTAACATGTTGTGTAGCTTCAAAATGGTTCCTAAATGGTCAAAAATGAGTTTGGGGTCGATTTGGATACGCCCCCTGGGGCGTAAGTTACGCCCCTCTGGAAAGTCCAATATTACCTTACGCCAGAAAACCTCTGTTTACGCCCCACTTTACGCCAGAACTCATCTTTCTTGTAACGATCATAACTTTTGAACCGTAAGTCCGTTTTTGACGATTCAAGCGGCCACGGAAGCGTAAATGAGTCTACTTTCTAATAGTATGGTCCTCTGAGTCCAAAACCTAGATTGAACAAACCAAAAGTTTCGATAAAGCAACAGTGGTCAAGTCCTGGCGAGTCATTGTGAAGCAAAAAAACGTGAAAGAACAACAACAGAGAAGCAAAAAACAAAAAAAACCAACAAAAAAAAAGCAGAAAAAAAAAAAGAAGAACAAAAAAAAACAACACCACCGGGAAGAATAAAAAATAAATGGGTCAAAACCTAAAACTAAACAAAAAACTGAAAACTAAAAGAACAAAAAAAAACTAAATAAGCCCAAAACTAAAGAAAAACAAAAATAATCCCTAAACACAAAAAAAACACAAAAACCAAAGCTAAAGAACCACAATTAAAAAAACTACCCCCCACGCCAAACCACAAAAAAACACACAAAAACCACAACAACAACCCAAAAACCCAACACTCCCCGAAGGTCAACCAAAACAAAACACACGAGACCAGAAAAAAACAAGACCCCAACAAAGAATGAAAATAAACAAGAAAAAAACAATATAAAAAACCCCCAAAACAACAAAAAACAAACCAAAAAAAAAAAAAAAACAAGAAATGCAACGCCCAAAAAAAGAAAAAGACCAAAAAAAAGAAAACAACACAAAACCAAATGAAAAAAAAAAAAAGAAAAATTTCAAAAAAAACCCATGAAATAAGCAAAACCGGGAAAGAAAAATACAGAAAAAATAAACCCCCCCTCCCCCTCACAACAAAAAAACAAGAGAAAGAACAAGAGAAAGCCCTAACCAAAGAAAAAAAGACAAAACCAAAAACCCCTCTCAACAAAAGAAGAACCAAAAAAACAAATAACACCATAAAGAAAAAAAAAATAAAAAAAAAAACAGCTGATAACGAACTGCAGAGAACACACACTTCCCCTACCACCCCCGCACTCTAACACAAAAAATAATAAACAAAAAAAGAAAAAAAAAAAATAAACAAACATTTCGAACATAAAAATAAAAAAAAAGCAAAAAAAAAAAAAAAAAATAAAAAAAAAAAAACAAAAAAAAAAACAAAAAAAAAAACAAAAAAAAAAAAAAAAAAAAAAAAAAAAACACAAAAAAAAAAAAAAAGAAAAAAAACAAAAGAATAAAAAAAATTTAAACAAACAACAACAAAAATCTCCAAAGAAAAACAGCGAAATCAAAGAAAAGAAACCCCCAACTCGCACCCTAAACCACCAGCCCACCACCCAAGACACCAACAAAGTAAGACAAACAAATTTGCGAACAAAACCAGACTCCCAAACAAATACTACAACACACCAAAACAAGAAAAAATTAAAAAAACTTACTAAAACAACAAAAAAAAAACAAAAAATTAACACAAACAACCCCCCCCCCCCAAAAAACACAAAACAATAAAAAAAACCTGCCAAAAACAAGACTATAAATCAACAAACACTCGAATATAAAAAAAAAACAAAAAAACAAAAAAACAAAAAAAACAAAAAAGAGAAAAAAAATGAAATAAGAAAAAAAAACACAGAAAAGAACTTGGGCCAAAAAAAAACAAAACAAAACCCCCCAAACTCCCCCCCCAAAACTCCCAAACCCCCCCCCCCCACCCCCACCCCCCCCCCCCCCCATCGACGAGTCTTTGTGAAACAAAACGTAACGTTTTCACTTGGGTCGCATCAAAACTTTATAAAATGAACATAATAAAGCATTTATAGTAAGAATACGTCAATATTAATAAGACCTTACTTTGAGATGCTTTAGGATTAATGTGATACGTGTATGATAGGTTTCGGCTATCGTGGGCATCGGTTCTACTTCCTTTCGTCTTGGGATTGTATTGCCAAGGTGAGTTCCGTAGCTCCCTACTCAATTGAGATTCGGGCTGAAAAGTGTACACATACGTGTTTGTTTGATTGTTTGGTCGATTTGATTGATGGCTTATTGATTGTTTTATTGATTGTTGATTGATGGATGATTTTGATTGATTGTTGGATGGTTTACGCATATGATTGTGATATTTTGATTATTCGGGATAGTCGTACATACATGGAAGTCGGTTATGCCTTCAAAGGGTTTTGGATGTGGTGGGAAGGCTGCGGGTGACCCTATATATAAGCATCTGGACTCGTTGAAAGTAGAATCCTCCTAAGTGTATGTACGTATTGATTGATTGGTTGATGGATTGATGATTGATGGACTTGTGATTGATACGGGTACTATAAGTACTTGATAACATTATACGGGTACTATAAGTACTTGATGACATTATACGGGTACTATACGTACTTGATGACATTATACGGGTACTATATGTACTTGATGACATTATACGGGTACTATACGTACTTGATGACATTATACGGGTACTATACGTACTTGATGACATTATACGGGTACTATACGTACTTGATGACATTTGGATGACATGAGAACATTTGGAGGACATTGATGGGCATGTTTGACATTATAGAACTTGCACGATACCTTGTTGATATCATTATTACTTGTTATTGCATATTATGCATATTCTAACTACCCTGAGTAGTTCATTATGTGAATACATGCGTGATGGACTTTGATGGACATGGTTGATATGGTGACATTATTAAGCTTGTACGATACTTTTGTCATCGTCATTATTTGTTCTTGTTTATTGCATGTATGCTAACTATCTTATGTAGTTCATTACATGATTACATGTGTGATAAGATTGTGCTATAAGCAAACCTCTATTGCATACCTTTTTATGTAAGTGTTTTACTTGCCCTTTTTATCCTTGATCATATTGTGGATGGATTGACATTAGATCTTGTCGTTCATTCCTACGAACTCACCAACCTAGTGTTGACCTTGTTTAGTACACTTTTCAGGTAATCAAGTGAATCCAAGACGTGATGGTTGATTGTGCATTGCTAGGGCTTGGACTTACATGGATCCTAGGATTCATTTGCCCTTTAGTTATGCATTATTGTTTGTTGTTGTTGTCGGATTCACCGAATCCCCTTTTTCATATAGTTCATGTTCTACGCTAATCCCATGCATACGCTATATCTTTTCGGTAGTATTTCGAGCCTAGCTCGGGGTGTTACAGATGATTAATAAGGTGAGGTTTACATTTGTGAATAAAAAAGAAGGGTAATATGGTCATATCAAAGTCTGAATAGTTTTATATAGTGGTATAAATATAGAAGTATAGGAGTAATATGAAAGTTCAATATATTAACAACTTTTCAGGCCGAAAAGGAGAGGGAATCAGTATGGGTATTAAAAATACTGAAGTACTTAAATTTCTTAAAATAGAAAAAGCTAGTTTGCTTTATAAGATGTTATAGATGACTAGGAGGACTTCCAATGGGGAGTGTATTGAGTTTGTATTCCATAGTATTCAACACTACACCATTGGGGTGTAGTGTATTGGACTTTGTATTGGAAGAAATGTGGTGGTGACCACGGAATTGGTAGCTTCGTATTGGGTCTTTTTTTATTCCTTTAGCTGACAAATAATTAGTATTTATTTATATAAATGGTAGGTATTGGAATGTATTGGATGTATTAGGTATTGGGTGTGAATTACGGGAAATGTATCAAAAATAGGTTTTGCAAATGTGGCGCTGAGTTGACAGTGTATTAGAGTGTATTGGAACAACCCATTGGGAGTGCTCTAATACGATTCTAGTGGTATCTAGTTAGATATCCCTTCTCATGATATGAGAAAAAAACATATAAGTTTATCCCATAATACATATAATATGACCTAATCGATATTCATGTGGTTGTTTTCTAGACTTTGGCCTAGTAAGATAAAAAGCTTAGGCCACTCGAATACCAGTTAAACGGCATATATCAAGATGTCTTGCAATAAGGCTAACTTGTTAATTGTATGCAAAACTTATGCACCTTTTTTAACTAACTTTAAAGCTTTAGTCTTTGCCATACGAGTGTACCACCACATCAAAATAGTGTGCCATAGCATTGTCACATAAATACCACACTATAACCATTTCACATTATATATAACAATTTAAGTAACCTTAGGTATAGTAACTTTTTTTTGTTTTTATCATTTTAACATCAAACTTTTAGTTTTTATGTTTTGACCACAAACTTTGATTTTTTATATTTTGTCCCTTAAACTTTTGATTTTTTGGCTTTGACCACAAACTTTGATTTATTTATGTTTTACCCCTTAAACTTCTGAATTTCTTGGCTTTACCCACAAACTTTGGTCTTCTTTATATTTTGTCACTTAAACATCTTCTTTATCTTGGATTTTTACTTGCTCATACTGTATTATCTTCTTTCTTTTGATGACCAACAACTTCATGTCATTGTATACTTCTTATAAGCCAACACCGGAACCACAACTAACAAATGTAAGTAAACTCTATAACATAGTAAGTAAAATTGGCTTTTTTCCTACATGAAAACATCAAATATAGTAAAAAAAAGAATTATGTATTCTTTAAAATTTTCAATTTTAATTTTCATTTCATTAAGTGTATGTTTTTTTAACAATCTTGAATTTGTTTTTTCTACATAACTTTTTAAAATAAAATTTTAAGTATACTCCCTCCGTCCCATATTAAGTGTCAAAGTTTGACTTTTTGAGTCTTTTTCTTCCAACTTTGACCGTAAATAATTTTGTTTGTGTTATATAACACTCGACATAACATATATGAATTGATTGAGTTTTAAATGTACTTTTCATTGATAAAACTTTCATCAACTAATACATAACACAAACAAAGATATTTACGGTCAAAGTCAGAAGAAAAAGACTTGACCGGTCAAAATAGGACAATTAAAATGGGACGGAGGGAGTATTACTTGGAGAATATATCTTTACGTACTTGTAATTTAATTTTTAAGCATCTTAACTTGAAGGGTGCTACATACCCATGATCAACGACCAGTTAATCACAGACCAAGAGATGAGTATAACATATAGTGTAATACATCTGCTATGACAAAAACGTTATCTTTTAAATAGTTTTTTACATGACTTTATTATCGTTATGCTACACTTTTTGTAATGTGCATTTATCAAATGTATCGATCGTTGCTCTTATCTACGTTGCAGATTTTAAGCATAGTTATATTTCCTGGGGCAACGCCCGGGGTATAAAACTAGTTAGTAATAATTATTTCAAAAATTAGACCCCACAACACCGAAAAATTATACTTCACGTTACCTTAATACCCAATAAAAAAAGATATTAGCTTCGACCTTGTCCACACTATTTTTTTCCAAGGTGGACCAGTCCATCCAAGCCCTTCCACCCCGTAACCACAACACGAATTCTTGTAATCATCTACTTTAATTACCCCGGATGCAAGACCTTCCACCTTTTCGACCTTATAGCCATGATAATACAATAATTGGTGTGGAAATAAATGGTAACCTCTAATAATTGTATAAGCACTAAGAAAAGAGAGATAATGATATTATGTTAATTTAATGAACACATTATATAAAATTTCATTTATATATTCTATATTTTATTAGAAGGTATTGACATGCTAACAGTTAAAAATCTTCGTTTTTAGTTGAGTTGATGTTTGTGAAAGGAAGTCATGATCTGCAATTTTGCGAAATGTAAGCCATGGATTATCAAGAATTGCAAGCCATGGTTTGCGATTTGACAAGTATTTGTGAAAACTCAAAAGAGAGTTGCCTATTGTCATATACTTTTGACGATTGAGTATTTATGAATATTGTCATATATTTTTGATGGGTTTTGAGTATTTATGTGTATTGTTATATACTTTTGACGATTTTTGAATATTGTCATATTATTATTTTTTCTATATAAAAAGAGAATAATATATAGTAGTACATAATTTAAGTGCTATTAACACAAATTTATAAAACGGATTTATATTTTCAGTATTTTAGTTATTTTAAACATTCATGTAATCCTTTATTTACTTTTTAAAACACCTATACATCATCTCATTTTTCCACATAGCTATGTCGTTGGAGATCTAAATAGTTTTGGGATGTATATCCCCTACATGTTTAAGCACATGAAGGTATTCAACAAAATGTCGAAATATATTAATGGAATAATGGAGTTATACTCAGTGATGTTTTTAGAAAAAAACGACAATTATAATGATGTCTAGTGTTGTAAAACTTTTAAAGCGATGGTTGTGGAAAAATGAAAAAACATGGGGATGTTTTATGTAAGGGTTAAGTGCACGGAAATGTAATCAACTAAGGCCGAAAAGTTATTGTGTACATGAACTTACAAAAGGTTTATTGTATACATGAACCCTTAAAAAAAGGTTATAGAAAACACGTTTTACCTGCTATAACGTTAGCCGGTAACCCTTTACATTTTCCCACATTTTTTGCTTACGTGTACCGCACAACGTTTATATTTTAATAAATTAATAAAAACGAAAGATATATAAATATGTATATACTGCTATTCACACACATAGTTACACACACACACAAAACACACACTAAAACGCGATCGTTCGTTTTGAGGCTTGAAATCCATAATTCCGGTCCGATCAATGACATAAAACATTTTATCTACACAATCTAAGGTATTTTATCACTATCTATGCTAATAATCGATCTCAGTAATTGTTTTTTGCTTCAGAAAACCCTAAATAGAAACAGTAAAACTTAGGGTTGAATATTGCTTCAGTAATTGTTATTTACCTTGTATTTCTTGTAATATTCATAATGTATCGATGTAAGTAACACAAAATCGTATAAATTAGGGTTAAAAATTGGGGAAAATGCATTATCTGATTATAATATTGATTTATTTGAATAATTTATTTCTTGCAATAATAATTAATTATTTTTAGTTTTATTTTGTAGAAATGGTATATCCTGGACCGTTTCCTATCACTCTACACCACGATGGTGTGTTTGAGTTCATGCCACTTCGTTATGAAGCTGGGATAACCAAATTCTTGAACATTCCAAGAGTTTCATTAGAAGAGCTAAGAAGTTACATTGAAGCTGAAACAGGTAGCCCTATATTTGGCATTTACTACCTTTTAACTAGTGGTGATTTTGGTACTATAATGAGGTTACTTTTAAATGATGATTTGGATGTATTCTACGATGTTGGTGAAAGCTATGGCACCATGCATATTTATGTTGATCACCAGAATATAAACTTAGAACAATATATAAATAATGTCCCTGGTGCACCTGAGGATCAGTTAGGAGATGATGATAATCAGGAAGTTGTAGAGCAGGTTGAGTTGGTAGAGGATGATGATGATCATCAGCCTCCCCCTGAGGATGATGATGATGATCAGCCTCCACATGTGGATGAACCAGATGACTCTTTTAGGACTCCTGAGTCTGGTTAATCTAGCAAACAACCACAAGATAGCAACTTTAGTGATTCTGAAGATGAGGACTATGAACCAGATGAATCTGATGCTGAATCTCTTGCTTCTTTAGATCATCTAAGTGAGGGTGAGGAAGAACTGGAACAGGTTAGAAGGGGTAATCCTATTGCTAGGATTCCCACAAGTAAACAATTGCCTAAACTTGGTGGTGGTGTTAAACATAGAGGACAGGACAGTACTACATGAAGAACATGATGATTTTATTTCCAAACTAGTGAATGCATTGAAAGATGATAGCAACTCAGAGTGGGTTGATCCATTGGAACCACCCAAAGAAGATGTGCCAAACTTTCCCATACATGACAAAGATACCCATTGGAGATTGAAGGAACCCAAGGTATCCAATACTTGAAAACTTTAGTATCTTTCTATACTTTTTCTTGTCAAAATCATTAATAACTTTCAAGTAATTTAATTTCACAGATTGGTGAGAGGTATGAGGGTCCAGAGCAATTGAAAGAATGTTTGTCTTATTACGCATTGGCCAATGGTTATTCACTGTGGTATGAGAGGGCTTCCACAACTCACATCATTGCAAGATGTGGAGTTAGGCCACCAAGGATAAAAGATCCCAGTCTTGGCAAACAGAGAAAGAACAGAAGATATCAGCCCCTTGTACAAAAATGCAATTGGAGGTTGTCTGCTTCATGGATGAATTCAGAAAGATCTTTCCAAGTAAAGAAGCTGGTTGATACCCATACATGTGCAAGGAATTTCAAGTATGGCAGTTTGATTAACTACAAATGGATAGGTAGACACTTTGCAGACAGAATTAGACAACAACCTGATATCAAATGTTCTCTACTTCAAGAACTGGTAATGAAAAAATATAAATGTTTTGTAACACAACAACAAGTAAAAAGAGCTAGAGTATGGGCATTGAATGAGTATGAGAAGTCATTGGAGGAGCACTATGCAATGCTAAGGCCTTATGGAGATGCACTGTTAAGGACAAATCCAGGGTCAACTGTGCAATTAGGTACTACCACAAATCCAGATAGGAAGATTTACTTTGATAGGTTCTATGTGTGCCTGTTTGGTCTCAAGGAAGGGTTCAAGAAGGGATGTAGGAGAATAGTTGCCTTAGATGGATGTTTTTAGAAGTCATCATGTGGAGGTGAGTTATTGACTGTAGTAGGGAGAGATGGAAATAACCAGATATTTCCTATTGCATGGGCAATTGTCAATGTGGAAAACAAGCACAATTGGACATGGTTTCTTACACTACTGAGCAATGACCTAGCTGCCCCCAAAGGATTTGAACTCACACTGATGTCAGATGGACATAAGGTATGCAATTACTTACCTTTATACTACTTACATATATGAATGTATATGATGTATATATGTACAGGGACTGATTGAAGCTGTGAAAGATGTGATGCCAAGAGCTGAGCACAGGCAGTGTGCAAGGCATATATACGAAAACTTCAGGAAACTATACAGTGGGGTTGAATTCAGGAATTTGTTTTGGAGAGCTGCTAAAAGTAGTTACCCAGCACAATTTGACTCTGTGATGAAAGACATTAAAGCTGCTAACCCAAATGCCTTCAAGTACTTGATGGAAAGGAACCCAAAGTCATGGAGC
This sequence comes from Erigeron breviscapus, assembly GCA_034093135.1. NCBI lineage: Eukaryota > Viridiplantae > Streptophyta > Magnoliopsida > Asterales > Asteraceae > Erigeron > Erigeron breviscapus. The sequence goes on along the minus strand of CM067171.1, from coordinate 76,835,782 downwards.
AGGGCATTTTTTAAGACTAATGTATGCTGTGAATCTGTTGAGAATGGCTTCAGTGAATGCTGGAACTCTGTGCTGACTAAGGTAAGAACCAAACCAATTATTACTCTCTTAGAAGCATTGAGAGTCATTGTGATTATTAGGTTAGAAACAATTAGAGATAAATGGTCACTTTGGCAACATGATATTTGTCCTGCTATAAGAAAAAAATTAGAAATAATCAATAGTGGAAGGGCAGATTGGTTAGTGATACATGCTGGTGGGAACAAACTTGAGACTAGGAACTATAGATATGCATATGGTGTGGATATAGACATGGGTACTTGTGATTGTAGAATGTGGCAGTTGAGTGGTATACCTTGTGTTCATGCAATGCAAGCAATGTATAAGATGAACAGGAATCCAGAGGATTTCTTAGCCATTTGGTTCAGGAAGTCTCACTTTATGTATGCATATGAGCACTACTTGAATCCAGTTGGGGGAATGGACACATGGTTATCATTTCCAGGTTCAGTTGTGCCATTGCCACCCAGGCCAAGAACTATGCCTGGAAGGCCCAAAAAGAAAAGGATGAGGGCAACACATGAACCTAGAGTGTATGGTTCCAGGGTTACAAAACATGGGGTAGAGATGAGTTGTTCCAACTGTCTGCAGAAGGGCCACAATGCTAGAGGTTGTAAGAATGAAAAAGTTGAAAAACCAGTGGTTACAAAGACCAAAGGGAGGCCACCAAAGCAGAAAGCTAGTGAAACCATGAGTTGTGGCAATGCTGGTCCAAGTCAGAGACCAAGTGCACAAGTAATGAGTGAGGACAACCAAATACCTAGCCAGGGACCACAACCTCAGGGTACTACTTTCACTGCTGTTCCACAAAATGCAAGGCAAACTTCTAGTGTAAAAAAGAGACTGTTTGAAGATAGTCAAAATCCACCAAATCAACAAAGTCAATCAAACAGTAATGGTAAGGCACCAGTTCAGTCAACTCAAGAGACACAAGAACCTGTTCAGACCAAAGCAAGTATGTCTTCACCACCACTGAGTCCAGGCAGAAGAGTGGGAGTTACAAAAGGAGGATACAGGTTTCCTCTTCCTGTGGCAGAAAATGCAGGTATGCAAAACTAATATTGCTTCAATTTGACTCTGTAATTGCTATGTGATATGCATTTTCAAAGTTTAATATAGTTAAGAAAATTGTTACTAATATGCAATGACCTTTTTGATAGATTGTGTTGAGAAACTACCTCCTAGAGTTCCAAAAACTAAGAGGGGTGGTGGAACCTTAGGGTTAGGAAGGGGTGGACCAAGAGTTGCATTTGGAAGGACAATGCCATGTTTAAGTAGTGGGGTGGGTACATCTGAGAAAGTCACTTTTTCTACAATAAGGAGAAAAATGCAACCAAGGAAGCAAGTTTCTGCACCAACCATGATGGCTGAACCACAAGTGGGGACACAGGAGTCAGTGAATGAAGGCACAAGTAAAAAAGCAACACCCAAGAAGCAACAACCACCTTTGAAGAGAAGGATTCCAAGCCAGAGAATATTGGAGAAGAAACTGTGCAGGAAGAAGAATGATGATCGCCCTGGACTCACAGAAGATGATGCTATTAGTATATCGTAATTTGGTTCTAAATTATGTAACTTTGGTTGATGTAACTTTTTACTGTAATATTTAGGTGTAGATGGATGGTTTGGGCAGTTTGTTACCATTTTGTGTAACTTCTCTTTTGTGTATCTTGTAACAAACTGCCTTGTACTTCTGCATATGTGCAGGTAACAAAAACACTTAATTGTTGGGTTTTATGTACCTAACATGTGACAACACTAATCTTTTGTATGTCATGGTTTGATGAAGCCATGATATGTAATGCAGTTGCAGTTATTAGCTTATTTACATATCTTTTGCCTTTATTTATGTAAGTATTTTCTCTTTGATTGCTTAAACTGCTGCCATTATATTGCATTCAAAACACAATCAAACACTATTGGCAAACTTATAAATCAATCAAACAAACAGATACCATCAATTATTTAATCAAAGCCCATTAAAACACAAAAGTAACTAAAATACATGCATATTACTTTGACAATTTAACATGACCATTATTTCATCAAAACAAAAGCTAGGACAAGGAAAAACATGGCCATAAATCCGGTACAAACATACACAAATCTTTCAAAGCAACCAAACGTTGATTTCACTGAAGACACCTCCTCCTCTTCCATCATAACAGCTTCCACCTTCATACGATTCTGTGAGTGAAGATCAAACAATAAATCTTTGTAGTACTCACTAGGAAGCTCATCGTCAATGAATCTGAAGGTGGTACAGTAGCGGGTTTTAACCTGAAATAAACAACATGATGACAATATACGAAACCAACCTTTATATGATGAAACCGGAAAAAATCGAACTCTTACATTATGGCATCGAACAAAACGCCTCCCCGGGTTTCTGTTGGTCCAAGATGTCATGAGTTTCATCTTTTGTCCACAATGACAAAGTATATTTAAATTTTCATTTTTTCGTTTTTTAGTTGTTTTTTTTTTTTTGACAAAGTATATATCTATCTCCTCGATTTGTAGCAGGCGATGATGATGAAGAAGATGCCATGGTGGTGATGGGTGAAGCTTCAGAGCGGGAGAAAGAGGGAGAAAGAAAGAAGGGCGGGAAAAAAAGGGGAGGGAAAAAAATTATGGGGAAAAAGGGGGGAAATCTGGGTTTTTATAGCCAAAGTGTCATCAAAACCGGGCCCACATCAAACACTAGCCGGTTTCGTTATACAATAGAAAATTTTCAGGGTTCATGTATACAATAAACCTTTTGTAAGTTCATGTACACAATAACTTTTCGGCCTTAGTTATTACATTTCCGTGCACTTAACCCTTTATGTAATTTACTCCATTCTCATTTCTAAAATGATGGTCAGCTATACATACCCCCCATCCATTCGTATTACACTTTACCAGATTCAATCTAACTTCGAAGTGAAAGTCATCATGTATCAAATTTAAACACTTTTTATAAAAGTAACTACTTTATTAGCCACATTAATCCAAAACCACATAACGATTATAATCACTTACGGTTGCATAGAAAGAAAAAAAATACACCAATCTTCCCAACTGAACATAATCGATATACTTTCGCAGACGGTCTTCGAGTTACCTCCCTCTTTAACTAACTTAAAAGAAAAACGATTTAAAACACAGAATCACATCTCGTTTACGGATTTATATCTAGCACAACGTAACCCAACACTTATATAGCTTCTCTTTTGTTAGTTTTTGTTTCTTTTTTTTTTTTCTCTTTTTTCAGTAAAATTTATTTTCGCTATTCTTGTCTTGGCCCAGTGTTCACGTTGGTGTAGCAACTTCTTCATCTTCACCTGCATATTTCAAATTAAGGTCAGAAAGAATTACCATCATCTCTTTCTCTTCATCATATCAATCACTATATATATATATATATTTGTTTCTTGCATTATATTTTATTGAGTTGCCTATTCATAGTTATATATATCCCTTCTGTGTTCTTTATAATTTAATATTATATATAGAATCTGTATGTAATATGTAGTGAAAACTATGGAGTTTGATGTATAAACTTCAACACTCATTTGTTTAACTATGCGTATCACATGGGATTCAATTTGTTTAAGATATTATTCAAAGTTTAGCGAGCTTTTTATTAAACTTCATCATTTTTTTTGTTAATTTTCTTTGTATTTTATGGATTCTTTTTATAGTGGTCGGGCCGGTTGTATATAAATTGGGATCATCACTTATCAAGGTATAATCTGATAATCTCCATGTTCGTCACAAATGCTTTTAATTTTGTTTCTGTCACGCTATATATAGAGAGGAAAGTTAATTTGCAATATATATACATATATGTATAAGTATGTTTGTTTAATGTGTTTGTTTATGATCCATTTGATGGTTTATATATGTGAGTGGTTACCACTATGTTATGATTTTTGAATCTGAGCTTGATTTTCTCTAGGTGTGAATTTTATTGAACTTTAACGAAAAAGGATCTTTGATTCTCGGTCCGTTGTTTCATTTTAGTGTTAATCATTTGTATGCCTTTGTTTCTTTGCTTCTACATATATATGAAAAGATTAAAGAATGAAGTACCAATATTGTAGTAGTTGAACATAAGTAAGAACAATCAACCATTTATTTGTTAAATTTAATGAATTTCTTGGTTGATTCTTCACAAAGTTTTTGTTTATGAGAACCTAACTGATTTAGTCAATGAGACGAGTAAATTTTAAGGGGAAAATGTGCTTCCAAATAGGTTCTCTTGTTCTTGTTTGATGATTATCAAAGTCATTATGCTAGATTACTCTGATAGAATGGATTGGTTTATAAAATTTAGTCTTTACTTGTGTGGTTGTTGACAGATGGATAAAGATATGGAAGATGTTGATAAACGTGTCCAGTGGCTCCATTCCAAACAGTATTCTGCTGCTGGTGACATCTTTGGAGAGCCACAAAAGACTTGTGGAGTTGGAGATAGTTACCAGGCCCAAATCCCATCTTTGATGACTGAAAACGAGCGTGTGCAGCTCATACAGTTCACATTTGGTCATGCCGAGCAGACTGATGTTAGAAATCACTTTGTCTTTGGTCTGCCAATTCCTGTCAGTTGGGTTCATAATCAACATAAAAGTAAAGAAGAAATCATGGAATCTGGAGAGGGTATATCTGGTATTTTAGGTTCTGGAACAGGCATTGATCTGTTTCCGGTTCCTTGTTCATCTGGGGAAGAATCTTGGAGTGAAATTGATCATAAAAGCTTTCTTCTTGGTTTATACATATTTGGCAAAAATCTTCGTCTAGTGAACAGATTCATGGGGAGTAATGGAATCTCAGAAGTAATATCTTATTACTATGGAAAATTCTATAGAAGCGGTGAACACCAAAAGTGGTCAATGTATCTGAAGAAGAGAGGCAGAAAGTCCATGCCAGGAAAAAACATTTTCAAGGGGTGGAGGCGACAGGAGCTTTTGTCTCGCTTACTGCCTCATGTGACAGATGAATGCAAAACTCGTTTGACTGAGGTATTTTTCCTACTGTCCCATTCGTATTCGTTATTTATTCTATAATGTTCGGTTAGCTGGTTAGGAAGTCCTTTATATACTACAAACATCTATTCATTTACACAAACTACTCTTTAAAATAGATATGATTTCCTTTTCAGGCCAGTGGTACATTCGACGAGGGAGTAGTTTCCTTTGAGAAGTATTTATTTACTTTGAGTGATGCAGTGGGAATCCATCTTCTTGTAGAAGCCGTAGGTATTGGCATAGAGAAGCAAGACCTTGCTGTCAAAGTCAAGAAGCGAGCGAGAAGCAATAAACAAGTGAAAACCAAGAAGCTTCACTCTGATTGTGCGTCTCTTGAAACAGAAGAACTTGTCAATATGTTGAAGGATCGCATCGGATTAAGCAAATCAAAGTTAGATGAGCTCTTTTGGGAAGCTGTTTGGCCTCGTCTTTTAGCAAGAGGATGGCACTCTGAGCAGCCTAGAAACTATTTGTTGGAAAACACAAACCATTCTTTGGTGTTTCTTGCACCTGGGGTAGTAAAGTTTTCAAGAAGAAGCCTGGAGAAAGGAAGTCACTACTTTGACTCATTCACCGAAGTGTTAAATAAAGTTGCATTGGAACCACATCTTATTGGGCACGAACCTGACAAAGACAGCTTGGTGGAGCCGCCTGCTGAACAAGGATCGGATGATGAACAAGATATGATCAAATTTACAATTGTGGATACCAGTATAGTTGGGTCTATTAAAGCAAAAGAGATCACTTCACCTGCTTTGAAATCAACTAATATGCAAGCATTATCGAGTGTTTCTGGAGGAACTGAACTTGATACAACAGTAGAATCACAAAATGAAGATGTGCAGCATAATAGTGCCAAAATCTCTGGTGCCCTTAGTTTACAAGATTGTGAAACTAGTGCTACAGACGAGGACATGAGCGACCATCTCGATCCAGTGATTTCAAAAATGGGAGACAACAAGACAGAATCAACTACCAATGTAAAACCAGTAAGAAAACTAAAGTTGATATTTAAAACAACAGCAAAGCCTCCTGATATTACTACTACTAGAAATGATTGCACAAGACTTGAAGATGAAACTATGCAAGATCCACGTCCTAAAAAGAAGCACAAAAGTATAGTGATAGACTTGAACAGCCCTCGAGTAGCTCCAGTTTCCGATTTGGACTACTCATTATGCTCTGCTAAAGAGTCGGTTTCCCCTGAAACAACAAGCAAGCAGCCTGAGTTGTGGAATCATGGTGCTAATGGTCAAAGACAAAGTACAAGAAACCGTCCATTGACCACAAAAGCATTGGAAGCTCTTGCCAGTGGACTTTTGAACCCAAAAAAGAAGAGAGGGTTGGAAGATGGGACCCATAGGCGTGTTCGTCCTAAAACCGCTCTTGTCTCGAGTTGTGGTGCAAGCTACTTGGAAAACAGGGTGGATAAATCTCCTAAACGACATGAGGTTGACTCGAAGCATAAATAACTTGCTATCATAATGCTTTCGTTTTGAACATAGAGTTTTATATGAACATAGAGAACTTGAAATTTCGTTACTTGTCATGTTAACCTGACAAGTAAGGGAATTTCCAAATTCCTTTCGATGAAATTCCATGAGTAGAATTTTTGAATCAAACAACCCCTTAGTGTTACATGTTTAACCTATATCGATATAAACCAAAACAACTTATGTTCACTTAGTGATTTTTATTTCATCATTTTTGAGTTTGACTAACAATCATCAACAACTAAATGCATTCTTGACTCTTTTTTTCTTTTTAATTTTTGGAAGAAGAAATACAAGATGTCTGATATTAAATAAAAAGTGGTACATATGATTTAACTTTTGTACGTTCATATTAAATTTCAGACGGAGGACAGAAATTTAGCTTTATAAATAGCACATAGCCGTAAGGGTACATTTTTTGTTTAAAGACAATACCCCTGAAATTCATATTACTCGTTAACCATAACCTTTATGTTTAAAATAATCATATCTTTATAAAAATGAAATACTTGAGTAAAATAACTCTTACACGAATATGGGTATTATTTACCCATTATGTATTAGTTAATACATATTTGCACTTATCCCTATATTAAAAAGCAAAGTTGGATTGTGAGGGGTTGTACTGTAGCTAAAAGTACAACCCCTAGATGCATAAGGTACAAGTAGCTTTTGCATATCCAAATAATTAACGGCCGTTAAGTGTTGTTTGGCAAACTAACGGTAGTTACAAAACGATATTTAACGGAGTTTGTTTTCAAGTTACGTTTTTTAACTTTTGCCACCAAAGTTTTACTTTAGTTTCTTTTTGCCACATAACTTTTGGTTTTTAAGCTTTTCACATCAAAAGTTTATTTCTTTCTTATTTTTATCACATAATTTTTACTTTTTAAAATTTCGTCACGAAAACTTTTTATATTTACATTTTCGCTTTTACTTTTTGTCACATAACTTTTGTTTTTTAAACTTTCGCCAGATAAACTTTGTTTTCAAGTATACTTTCCTTTGTGAGAGGAAAGTTACTGTAGCTAAAAGTACAAGCGGCTCAACACAAGGTACAACCACCCCAAAGCATACATAAAACAAAAATAATTAATAGCTTTAACAGCCGTTAAGTATACTCACAAAAGTATTACAAATCCGGTCCTTTTTTTAACGTCCGTCAACTTTCATATTTAAATTACAACTCCTTAAACATTAGGTACAACCCATCTAAAGCATATATATTGCAAAAAAATGTTTTCCTTTGTTTTTTTTACCACGGAACTTTTACTTTTTAAACTTTCGTCACGGAAACATTGTTTCTTACTTTTTCCCTTTTTACTTTTTGCCACATAACTTTTGAGTTTTTAAATTTTGTCACGAAAGCTTTGTTTTAAAGTTTTCGTTCTTTTGTTTTGTTTTCTACCGCATAACTTTTGGTTTTCAAACTTTTGCCGCCAAAGTTTCATCTTCGCTACTTCTTTTCGCATAACTTCGAGTTTTTTACCTTTATCAACCAAAGTTTCAGTTTCTTTGGTTTTTAACCTATAACAGGTTTTCTTAACTTTTGCTACAAAACTTTAAATTTTTTTCTATTTTTTGCACCATAACTTTGATTATACTAAAAAGTAACTTTCCTTTGTGAGAGGAAAGTTACTGTAGCTAAAAGTACAAGCGGCTCAACACAAGGTACAACCACCCCAAAGCATACATAAAACAAAAACAATTAATAGCTTTAACGGCCGTTAAGTATATAGGATTAACTAATGTTACACTTTTGTTACTCAACTACTTAAAATATTTCGTCCCGCTGCGAAGCGCGGGTAAAATTACTAGTTTCATTTTAATTAGTAAACTCGCACATTTTAAACTTTAGTGTAATCAACAAATTGGACATTAAATTGTTATGAATATCATGATTTCACTAGATTTAACTATCTTTTGACTTAATTCACAAAGATGATCCATTGTTTTATGCAACAAGTCTTGCAAAAGATCAATACATTCGAAATGTATCTAGTTAAAAAGAAAAAGAGTTTCATTTTTCTATATTACTATATACTCCCTCCGTCCCATTTTAGTTGTCCACTGTTGACTTTCAAAGTCTTTTTGTTTCAACTTTGACCGTGAATATTTTTGTTTATATTCTATAACACTTGATATAAAATATATAAATAAATTTGATTTTAAACGAACTTTTCAATGATATAACTTTCATCAAGTATTATATAATACAAATAAAACTATTTACGGTCAAAGTTGAAGCAAAAAGACTTTGAAAGTCAACAGTGGACAACTAAAATAGGACGGAGGGAGTATATATAGAGCCATTTTTTTTCTATGGGTTTGGATTTTGGAACGGACAAAGGTGTAAGCCCACTACTTGAAGCAACTTCTATAAGCCCAACAAGAATTCTCAGGCCAAACTTTTTTTTTAGTGCTTATTATATTATCTCTGTAAGCAAGTTCCACTGTTTTATTTTTCTTGGTTATTCCCCTGTATTAATATCAAAAAATCAACACATGGCCATATTTTTTTCGAAATCTAACACCTGGCCATATTTTTCTTCCATCTTTAGCATATGCCCACCAGTGCCATGTCTCCTTAGACTCCAGTAAGGTTGTAACACACTAACACCTCGACTTCTAAAAGTTACTCGTATTATCTATATGTCAATATAATGTATCATAAATGTTTTATAAAGATGTTAATTGGTAGGTTAAAAAGGATATACAATGTATTGAGAAAAGAACCTAGTAGCTAATGAGTATTATGCAAAACTTGGATAAGAGTCTGGATTGGAGAAACACGCTCTCAAACCTCATTTTCCATGTTTGTTCGTGTTGTAACGTCTCTGTCTTTTAACGAGATTGGGCATTATTGTTGTTGGTGTTGTTCGTGTTTATGGTTTTACGCGTGATTTTGCTTCTTAAACCGAGAAGTTAAAAAAAATCCCTAAAGAAATGAAAGTTATGATTATTTAGTTGGATTTGGTGTTTTGATCAAAAAATTTGGGAGAAAGATAAAATGGAATTAACTTTTGGGTCGCATGTGATAGAATCAAATCATCAATTATACACTAGTTTTATTTGAGGTATAAATGCATATTCTTCGTATTGTTTTTGATTTAGGGTTCTTAAAACTATTAGAAATCTGAAGATTTTGACACATTTGATAGGATGTTATTACGAACCTACGATATGATGTAAATAACATCATATTTCATAAGGGTTCAATGCCAAGTTCAACAACTTTCAATTTGACTGTCAAAAGTCAAACTAAATATTTCCACTCAAAAATGCCAATATATATTAATATATAGTTGATTGACACCAAATCGTGTAAGCGTAATATGTGTTTGTGTATATCAAATGTGTTTTGGTTTGTGTATATCAAATCGTGCCATGTAATGGGAATGACCTCTCCTTTTATAGGAAAGGTTTGTCTTGGGGGAAAGTTAAGGTTTTAACCTCCTTTTATGGTTCCGGTGTATCTAGGATGTTTATCATCTGATTTAGTTTCTTATAATAGCTATCTATCTTGATCAGATATATATTAATTAATTGTATAATATTTCTTTATCTTTAGAAAGGATTTAAGTATCTCTAATTATTTAACCACCCCTGGACCTAAGTCGTATCCTTTGTGTGTAGGTTTCGTGGGCATTCCCCCACATATAGCCAATCAGAGGCGTATATCATCAATAGGGTTCTTGAAGTTATTAGAAATTTGGAGGTTTTGATCAATTTGATATAACAAAATTGTTATGATAGTTATTTTAGATAAATTGGGTCTAAATTGATGTAAATAACATGATATTCTAATTGGAATTGAAATTTATAGTTTCACAAAGTCAAATTGAAGTATATTGAACTTGACGTAGAAATTTTATTAGAAACTTGACAAAAAAGATTTTCTGACAATGGATTGAATGGAATTCACTAAAAAGTGAAAATGGCCAAAACTATAGGACTTCTCAGTTAGTAGTGAAAATGAAATTGAAAACAAGTTGAGTTGAATAAGGTTATACTTATCTAATATCTACCAATAAACTAAAACAAGATTGACATGTTCTTGAAACGACACGTGTCGTAATTCTTGATCGACACGTGTCCTTTTAATTTATTTATTTTGTTAAATTAGCTTTTTTAGTTGTACATAAATTCAATTTTCTTATTAGACTTAGACTTAGACTCTAACTCTTGGCTTATTAATACAAAAGACATTATAAACTTATTTGATTGATTGTTTTCTCATTAATAAATTTTCTCTTTTTCTTTCTCAATTCTTCACTCCTATTACTTATATTAATCATAATAAGTTATTAACATGAATGCTTCAAAAATGTGAGTTTACGATCCGAAATCACAAGGTTATTTGTCATTATTTACTATGCTTACAAGTTTCGATTTTGATGTATTCTAAAATTTTAAGGTAAATCCAAAACTCTAACTTTATATATTATATTTATAGTTACTGTTTATTATAATTTAGCTTCGATAATTGATTTACTTTAACTACAATTTATTTCATATTCACGAATCATGTATGAGGCATATTCGAATTTCTTTATGATACAATCTATATAGCTACTGTACATCGTACGGGTATTAAGACTAGTAGGTAATACATAAGAGGAGGTCACAACATTAACAAGGTAAGTTCTCTTATTAATATAGATACAGGTATGCATTGAATAGAAGGCACGATGTACAAACTTTGTAGTTGATTTTAGTGGCCTAGCGTATGTGATAAAATACTTAATAATCGATATAAATAATTTCAAGATTAGATTCATAACCAGAACAAGAGAGATTTTCATTGTAAATGATTTATTTGATTAAAATAGAAAAGGGTTTTTCTTCATACATGATAAACATAAAACAGAGACATAAAATTATAACACTGCAATCACATGATTGAAAGCAGAGGATCTTTTCCTAGGATAGAATATTCATAACGGTCAGAAAAAAGAACATAACGGCTGAAAAGATAATTGATACTGAATACAAGGATTTCTTTTATAGACTGACATAGCCCTAGATCCAAGGAGGATATTTTGCACTAAAATCTTCTTCAAGTCCTTCTTCTTTTCTTTTGTTGTAAATCCAGTCCACAAACAACAGCTTCCTTGTAATGACACTTTCTACCCTCCAAATATAAAAGCTTCCAAAAATATATCCTGCACAAGCTCAACATACAGAATAAGTAAATAAGGAAGAAATATTACCAAGCCAGGATTGAACTATATAATTTAACATCCCCCCTGAATCCTAACCTTGGAACAGATTAATTAACCCAAGTTTCTCTACAAGATAGTTGTGTTGTTTTATACCCAATCCTTTTGTGAAGATATCAGCATTTTGATCAAGGGAGTCAATCTTCAGCAATCTGATAGTTCCCAGACTTACCTTTTCTCTTACCAAGTGTATGTCAATTTCAATGTGCTTGGTTCTCTCATGATAGACATGATTTAGACCAATTTGAATAGCAGACTTGTTGTCACAGATTAAATCAACAGGGGTTTTGACAATAATATTCAAATCCTTCAGAATTTTCCGAATCCATAAGATCTCACATGTGGCAGATGCCATAGCTCTGTATTCAGCCTCAGTGGAGGACCTGGAGATAGTGTTTTGTTTTTTGCTCTTCCATGATATGAGAGAGTCACCCAAATAGACACAAAAACCTGTCACAGACCTTCTAGATGATAGACATCTTCCCCAATCAGCATCAACATAGGCAGAAAGATTAAAGGAATCACTTTTTTTATATGTATTCCCCTCCCAGGAGAACCCTTTAGGTATCTAAGAAGTCTGAAGGCAAGTCTAAGATGAGATTGAAGGGGAGAATGCATGAATTGGCTAAGACATTGGACAGCAAAGGAAATGTCTGGTCTAGTGAGGGTGAGATAGATTATTTTGCCAATCAGTTTTTGGTATTCAGTGAGATTATCAACAGGTTTGTCAGTTTCAGTGGCATGAGAGGAAAGAGTGAGATTTTGTTCAAGGGGAGTGGGTGATGGTTTGCTTCCCAATAGACCAAATTCATTTAGAACTTCAATGCAGTATTTCCTTTGACTTAAACAAACGCCTTCAGGGGTGTCAAGAACCTCAATCCCTAGGAAGTATTTCAATTTCCCAAGGTCTTTTATTAAAAATTTTGAGCTCGGAAAGGATTTAACCTTATTAATCTCATCTGGATTGCTTCCTGTGATGATTATGTCATCAACATAGACAAGGAGAGCAATAAAGTGTCCAGAACTGGTTTTGGTATACAAGGAGTGATCATTTTGACTCTGAACAAACTTATTTTCAAGAAGAGTGATGGTTAATTTTTCATGCCATTTTCTGGGAGCTTGTTTAAGCCCATACAGGGACTTGATAAGTTTACAAACCCTATGATCATTTTTGTCAAAGAAACCTTCAGGAGGTGTCATATAGACATCCTCACTTATATTTCCATAAAGGAAGGCATTATTTATATCAAGCTGGTATAGAGGCCAAGAATTTTGAATAGCAAGACTAATTAGACATCTAATAGTAACAATTTTCACAACTGGGGAGAATGTCTCATCATAGTCTAAGCCCACTCTTTGGCTATACCCTTTGGCCACTAATCTGGACTTGTACCTCTCTATTTCACCACTAGATTTGTACTTGATCTTATAGATCCATTTACATCCTATGGGCTGTCTACCTTCAGGGAGATCAGTGAGGACCCAAGTTCTATTCCTATTTAAAGCTTCCATTTCCTGGTTCATGGCCTCAAACCAATTCTTATCTTGGGCAGCCTCATAAAAGGAAGTGGGTTCTATACTCTTATTAAGACTAGAGGAGAAACTAAGATTTTCAGTGCTAAGCTTAGAATAGTTAACAACCCTATGCAACCCATACTTCACATTTCCATCTAAAACAAAGTCATTAAGTAACCTAGGGAGTCTGGACTGTCTTTCAGATCTCCTAACAACAACCTCATTTGGGACAGGACTACCATTTAGAGGATTTGGAGGTGAAAGATGCCCCTCAGAATGTATAGAGTTGTCATTACTTGAAGATGTTGCAGATGTACCTCCACTTCCAGCAGGGTCAGACCCATTACTGGATGTTTCTGCACTATTGCCATGACCTTCACAATGTTCTATCCCTTCATCATTGGGTATTGAGATAGTTGGGGAGTCTTCATATAAGCAATCAAAGAAATTTAGTTGGTTTAAACCTTTGTTAGAAGAAACAGTTTCAGGATTTAGTTTAAATGAAATGATATCTTCATAAAATTTTACATCTTGAAAAGAAAACAGTTCTGTCATCAAGATTAAACAATTTGTATCCCTTTTTGTTATTTGAGTATCCAAGAAGTACACATTTTACTGATCTACTACTGAATTTATCAAGAGGTGTAAGAATTTTTGCAAAACAAAGACACCCAAACACCTTTAGGTGGGATATATTTGGTTTAGCACCAAAGATTTTTTCATAGGGTGATTTGCTATCAAGGACAGAGGATGGAAGCCTGTTGATAAGATAAGTTGCAGTTAGAATACAATCAGTCCACATATTAAGGGGAATTCCCCTCTGAAACAAAAGAGCCCTAGCTATATTTAGGAGATGTCTATGCTTCCTCTCAACTATCCCATTTTGCTGTGGGGTATAGGCACATGTAGTTTGATGCAAAATTCCATTTTGTTTTACAAAGGATTCCATTTGATTGTTGACAAACTCTGTGCCATTGTCACTTCTAAGAGTTTTAATTTTTGCCCCAAATTGAGTTTGTAACAGTTTTGAAAAATATATGATCTGTTCCATGGTTTCATGTTTGCCTTTTAATAAGAATACCCACACAGCCCTGGAGAAGTCATCAACTATGGTCAGAAAGTACCTAAACCCTTCCCTACTGGTAATCCTATATGGTCCCCATAGATCTAAATGGATAAGTTCCCCAATACATGAACTCTTGTGATTACTTAGAGGGTATGGCTCTCTAATATGTTTGGCCTTTAAACACACTTCACAAGGTTGAGAAGTAACACCCCTAATGTTCAGAATTTTTAAAACTGGGTCTGCTGGGTCTCCCAGCCTGCTGTGCCACAGATTTGTGGACACCCCAGTCCCAACAGCATTGTTACTAGAAATATGATCCTTACCTTTAGTCCCATCAAACAAATACAGTCCCCCATTTTCTCTACCAGTCCCCAAGATGGTCCTTTCCTTCAAATCCTGAATGTAACATGTTGATTCATCAAAACTGACACATAGTTTGCTATCCCTAGCTAGTTTATGAACAGATAGAAGGTTCACACAGTATTCAGGTATATACAAGACATCATATAAGATAATATTATTGGAGAGTTTCAGGTTTCCTATTTTCATAATTTGAGCTTCAGTCCCATTAGGATGGCCAACCTTAAGATTCAAATTAGAGACATCAATTGCATCTAAGAGATTCTTATCACAAGAAGTCATGTGTTGATTAGCACCAGAGTCAATGATCCAAGCAAGGATTTCTTCCTTGATTTTAAGATAGACATTTGTACAGAAAAACCTTTGAAAGTTTTGATTGAAAAACTTATTAGAGTTATAAAATATACCTGCCATGTTGGCCTGACTGTTAGAAGGACCAGATTTTTCATTCAAGAGATTCTTCAACTGAGCAATCTGTTCAGGGGTAAAAGACAAAGAGCTAGTATCTCAGGGAGAAACATTTTCAGAGATAGTGTTGTTATTAGAGTAACTTCTTGACCCACTTGGTTTGCTTGAAAACCTTTGAAAATTTTGACTAGGTTGAGATTTTTGAAGAAATTGAGATGACTGTCCAACAAGAGGTTTTCTATACCCTGAATTACCAAATTTAGAATGTAACATCCTAAACTTTTTATTTAACAGTTGACTAATGCCGTTAAGTCAACATTATGTGTGTCGTTAAGTCTATTGTAGATTTAATGTTTATATGTAGTTAAAGTGTGATTGTGTGTGAGGTTTGAAAGCCTAAAATGTTTAATGCAGGATTTGTGTGGATATAATGTAGTTAAACGCCTATGTAGTGGCATCTAAAGAAGTATTAATGTTATATATGGTCCATAGAGTAGTTTGTGACCAATAATGAAGCATTAGGAAGCTTAGGGACTAGTTTTGACATAGGAGGAAAGTCAAAAACGGGTTAAGGGGTTTAGGGAGTGTCATTAGGTCATTAGTTGCAGATTTTCTTCCTCCTAAACAAGCCCTAACCCCCACCAAGTCTTCTCCATCAAATTGCAAGCCGAAAAGCTTCATACGTGTGATTCGAGTGTGTATTGTCAAGTGATTTGCATCCCTCTAGTGATCTACAGGTAAAGAAGGTATTAAATCATTGATTTTTGGTCCTTTTGATTATATGAGTCATTAGGATTAATTATAGGGTTGTGGTGAGATCGTTTAATGAAGATTAATGGTGGTTTTGATGGATTTAAGTTATGTAGGATGTAATTGATGGTTGTAATGCTTTGTAATGATTTGAATATGATGGATTTTGATGTACAAAGGTCTGAGAATTGATTTGGAATGGTTTGGATCTGGTTTGGGGTAAAATCGTTTGATGTTGTGCAGAATCGCAACGAGTTGCGGCGCAACTCAATTCCAGAAAGATAGGTTGCGGCGCAACATAAGGTGTTGCGGCGCAACTGGAGGCTTGAGCTGCGGCGCAACTCCTCAGTTTTCAGAAAATGTTATATTTTGAACCGTAACGTCGTTTGACACGTAGATTAGACCTGAAACTAAAGTGAGTCTTTAAAGTGTGTGGGTCTAGTTTACGACCTTAGTAACGTGAGAATGTAGTTGTCTAATGCTTGTTCATTAATTATAGGTAGACGAGCATAGTTACTTGCATTGTAACTAGTTGTTGATTGTTGTGGACTACGCCGAGGTAAGATACACTACTTTGACACGCTGGGTGATTCAACGAAAAGCTGGTTTCAAATCATAAATACTTCCATTTGGTATCTTTATATTGCATGTGGGCATATGGGGTTACACGGGAGGTATTATGGGTTATGTAGTTGACCATGAGACCTGAAATGCAGTCCCTAATGTAGTGAAATGAAGTATTGCTTAATGTAGTATTACGAAGTATCTCTTTATGCATGAAATGTAGAAATGAAGTTGATGTGTGATATATGCATGCTTGCATGGCTTGTACACTTAGCTCACTAGACTTATTTGGTTGCCATGTCACTTGCACGTTTAAGGATCCAAACGTAATGAAGATAAAGTGTGTGAATGTCTAGGAATGTGTGTTACCTAGACTATATGTGTGTGACGGTTTAGGAATGTGTTTTACCTAAACCATATGTGTGAAACCGAGCTCGTAAATATAATGCAGGGAAAGTGTTAAGCTTAACCCGTACTTGCCCTAGCCCGGCTAAGTGCGTTGACGTAGTTGTTGCTTGGGTGGCTCCTTGCAACATGGTCTTTATAATGCAGGGCGAGTAATACGAGGGGTTTGACCAACCTCCACATACGGATTACTCTGGGATTGGCTTGCCATTCCTTAACGACGAAGTATGACTCGCCTTTTGGTGAAGCATCTAGTCGGGTGTGACTTATGTTACACTTATATGCAGTTAACGAAGATATGTGTGATAATGTGTGAATAAAATGAAGGATAGGCACATTTAGGGTGATTCATCCTAATTGATATGAAGTTGATATGCAGTTATGTGTGAACGTGTGATGTGTGTTGTGCCTAAATGAACTTGTTTAATAACGAAGATTGTTTTAATTGGACAAATGCTTTAATAACATAGTGTTATCTTACTTAGCTAATTCGTTAGCTAACACTTGTTTCTTAAATGTGGTTGTTCCCTCAGGTTTAGCTTGAAGGACTAGTTGATGCAGGAGAGAGTGAGAGTTGGGTAGATGCATGCAGGAGGACTTAGCTACCCATAGACGATTGTCTCTTTAGACATTTATTTACATTTCGTACTTGATTTCGAATTTATGTAGTATTGTTGAACGGTTGTTTTGTGTTGGGCAACCGTTGGGTTTTCATTTTAAACTATTTGATGGTATTGCATGTAACACCAACTAAACGTAGAAACCGAACAGTTTTTATCGGTTTTGACTTTTAAAGTCTTTTTTTCCGCAATTTGACACCGTTAGGTGAAAGTTTTTGAAAACCCATATTTTTAAAACGTCGGGTGTTACAAGTTGGTATCAGAGAATTGGTTTAAGTGAACCAAAATTCGACTTATGCCGTAGGATTTTGGACTTAGACCGATGAGAAGTAGGTTAGGCTTAAGTAGGGTGCCTAGCCAATGAAGTGAAATGCTTTAAGACGGGTTGGGGAGTGAGTGAGAGTGTGATTTAAGGCTTGTTTATTGTGTGTGATAATGTAGTTATATGTAGCATGGCCTTAACATATGTAGTCACTCTTTAACTCTTGCTAACCGTCGTCGTTGCCTTGTAGAGATAATGGCAAACACTAGAGCTAGCAACCAGAGAGGAGGAGGAAATGGTGGTGGTGTTCCTCCTAATGGGAACGGGGCTGGAAATGAAGTGGAGCAAAGGCCACCCCGTGTACAAAATCGACGTCTTGGTGATCCACCAACCGCCTCTGAAGTAGATAGGGCAAACCCGGTAATTGAACAGGTTCCCAACCAATCAGAACTACATGAAGAATTGAGGGCTATTCGAGCTCTTTTGATGAGGAACGAAGAAGAGTTGGCTCAAATGAGAGCCGAAAGAGATGCAAAGAGAAGTAGGGGGGAACGTTCGGAAGAGAATTACTCTACCTCCCAAAGTGGTGCACCATTCATAGCAGCCGTGGGTGTTAATGGAGTTAATGGTGGAGGACTTGGAGTTGTTAATGCACCTCGTATTAATAACTTCAAATATGAAAGCTTTCAGAAATGTGGTGCCAAGGAGTTTGATGGTACCCAAAATGCAGTTAGTGCTATGGAGTGGATTGAGGACATTGAGGTAGTGTTTGCTTCATGCTATTGTCCCGATGATATGAAGGTTTTGTGTGCAAGTAGGATGTTGAAGAAGAATGCCCGTAATTGGTGGAGGGCTACTATAGTTTCTATGGCTCCTGAGGTACTTGCAGTTATGCCTTGGGGTACATTTAAGGAGAAATTTTTAGAGGAGTATGTGGGAACTCGTGAGTTAAGATTGATTGAAAAGGAGTTCAGATCGTTGGTTGAAAGGAGTTTAGATCGTTGGTTGCGAAACCCGGTGCAGTTTCTGAATATGCACATTCATTTATGGAGAAGTTGAAGTTTGTTGGACACTTGGTTCGAAGGCAGGAGGACCAAATTGAGGCTTATTGTGATGGTCTCCCCGCTAGTTATCGTGGATTATGTAGACAGCATGTGACTTTGTCGGCGGCTATTAAGGAGTCAAAGAGGTTGGATGATGACTTCAAAAGCGAGAAAGTTGTGGAGAAGGTTGATGACAAGAAAGCAGGGTTCAAAAGAAGGTCTAATTGGTCATCTAACAACAACAATAATAATAAGAAGTTCCGTGGGAATTCTAGCTCAAGTGGTGACAAAGATAAAAAGAAGAATGGTTCTTGGTGTGCTTTTTGCAAGAATGTTCATGAAGGTCAATGTTCCGACAAGACAAGAAGGTGTCACAAGTGTGGGAAGTCGGGACATCTTGCAACAGAATGTAGGGACAAGACTCGTTGCTACAAGTGTCAAGAAACGGGTCACCTCATTGCCGATTGTCCACAAATGAAGAATGACGGGAAGAAAGCAGCCACTTCAGCAACAAAGTGAGAGCCTTGCAGATGACCGTTGATGATGCTAAGAACAACGACGAGGTGGTAAGTGGTACTTTCCTTGTTAATTCAAAACCTGCCTCTGTTTTATTTGATTCGGGTGCAAATAGGTCGTTTGTGTCTACCTTATTTGCTCCTAAGCTAGAAAGAGTCACTACCCCTTTAGATTGTTCGATAGAGGTAGAGATTGCTAATGGTACGGTTAGTGATATACGTGTGGGATATGATGATTGTGACATTGAGATTGAAGGTCGTTTGTTTCCAGTCCAGTTATTGCCTACTACCTTAGCCGGTTTTGATGTAGTGATAGGTATGGATTGGTTGTCTCAGAATGAAGCTAACATTCTGTGTTCCCAAAAGATTATTCGGATTCCTATACCCGAGGGTAAAGTGGTAACGGTCTATGGAGATAAAAAAAGAGAGGGGGGATAAAGATCATTAGTATGATGAAGGCTATTAAATGTATAAGGAAGAATAAGAGTCATTTCTTGGCCTATGTTATTGACGTAAGAAAGGAGAAGCCTTCTATTGCTAGTGTTGATGTAGTATCCGATTTTCCCGATGTGTTTCCCGATGATCTTCCCGGTATTCCTCCCGATCGTGAAGTTACTTTTCAGATAGATCTTATTCCCGGTGCTACACATGTTGCTAAAGCACCTTACCGATTAGCTCCTACAGAAATGAAAGAGTTAATGTCCCAACTTCAGGAGTTACTTGACAAAGGTTTCATACAACCTAGTTCCTCGCCTTGGGGAGCTCCGGTTCTCTTTGTTAAAGAGAAGGATGGATCTATGCGCATGTGCATAGACTACCGTGAGTTGAATAAGCGAACGGTTAAGAATAAATATCCTCTCCGCGAATTGATGATCTCTTTGATCAACTACATGGTGCTTCATATTTTTCAAAGATAGATTTGCGGTCCGTTTATCATCAATTGAAGGTTAAGAAGGAGGATGTAGCAAAGACAGCTTTCCGGACTAGATATGGGCATTATGAGTTTTTGGTCATGCCATTTGGGTTGACTAATGCTCCAGCCGCGTTTATGGATTTAATGAATCGGGTATACCGTCCCTTTCTAGATCATTTTGTTATTGTGTTTATTGACGATATTTTGATCTATTCTAAGTCAGAAGATGAGCACCGTGAGCACTTGAAAGCAGTTTGGAGGTGTTGAGGGAGAAGAAGTTGTATGCCAAGTTTTCTAAATGCGAGTTTTGGCTTCGAGAAGTGCAGTTTCTTGGTCATGTCATTTCATCAGA
Organism: Erigeron breviscapus; assembly: GCA_034093135.1. Classification (NCBI taxonomy): domain Eukaryota; kingdom Viridiplantae; phylum Streptophyta; class Magnoliopsida; order Asterales; family Asteraceae; genus Erigeron; species Erigeron breviscapus. The sequence goes on along the minus strand of CM067171.1, from coordinate 76,815,225 downwards.
AGGTATTAAAGTAGATCCTTCAAAGATTGAAGCTGTTTCAAAGTGGGAGCAGCCAAAGACTCCTACTGAGATTAAAAGTTTTCTTGGTTTGGCTGGATATTATAGAAGGTTCATTCAAGATTTCTCCCGAATAGCCAAGCCTATGACTGAACTAACGAAGAAAGGAGTAAAGTTTGAGTGGACCGATAAGCAGGAGAATGCATTTCAAACATTGAAAAAGAAGTTGTGTGAAGCTCCTATACTTGCCTTACCTGAAGGTACCGATGATTTGGTTGTGTATAGTGATGCATCTAGGGTTTGGGTTGTGTCCTTATGCAGAGGGACAAGGTGATTGCTTATGCTTCACGTCAGTTGAAGCCACATGAGAAGAATTACCCTACCCATGATCTTGAGTTGGCGGCGGTAGTATTTGCTTTGAAATTGTGGAGACATTACCTTTATGGTACAAAATGCACCTTGTTTACCGATCATAAAAGTTTGCAGTATGTCTTTAATCAAAAGGAGATGAACGTGAGACAAAGAAGGTGGATGGAATTACTTAAGGATTATGATTGTAAAATCAAATACCATCCGGGTAAAGCCAATGTAGTGGCGGATGCACTAAGTAGGAAGGTGCAAAGTTCTTCTTGTAAGTTGATGAGCATGCAAGTTCAAGCCAAGTCGGGGCTACTTGATCGAATTAAAGAAGCACAAGCGAGGGCATTAATGAAGGAGAATATTGATCAAGAGAGTATTGGAAAGAAGAAACGCCTTGTGATGGAAACAAATAGCCGTGGGTTCAAAACATACAAGGGTCGAATTTGGGTGCCATTGCTTGGTGGTAACCGAGAATTGATCCTCGAGGAAGCACATAGAAGTAGATATTCGGTTCATCCCGGTGTCACCAAAATGTATGCAGATTTGAAGCCGATTTATTGGTGGCCGGATATTAAAGGAGAAGTAGCTCATTTTGTAGCAAAGTGTTTGACGTGTGCACGTGTGAAAACAGATCATCAAAAGCCGTATGGTTTGTTGCATCAATTAGACATTCCCGAGTGGAAATGGGATCATATCACCATGGACTTTGTAACGAAGCTACCTAGAACGCCGAAAGGGAATGATATGATATGGGTGATTGTAGATAGATTGACGAAGAGTGCTCATTTTCTAGCTACCCGACAAGATGTGCCTTTAACGAAGATGGCAAAGTTATACATTGATGAAGTAGTTGCAAAACATGGAGTTCCTTTATCTATTGTTTCAGATCGAGACTCGAGGTTTGTGTCAAACTTTTGGAAGGGTCTTCAACGGGAATTGGGTAGTAGAATAAATTTGAGTACCGCCTATCATCCTCAAACCGATGGGCAAAGTAAGAGAACTATTCAAACTTTAGAGGATATGTTGAGAACGTATGTATTAGAGTATGGTGGAGCATGGGATGATCATTTGAGAATGATTGAGTTTGCTTACAACAATAGTCACCATGCAAGTATTGGAATGCCACCATTTGAGATGCTATATGGAAGAAGATGTAGGACTCCAAGTTGTTGGATGGAGCCCGGTGAAAAGCAGTTGACCGGTCCTGAAATTATTGAAATCACCTCTGAAAAAGTTAATGTAGCTAAAGAAGCTTTACGTGTGGCTAGAGAAAGACAGAAATCATATGCAGATAAGAAAAGGAGACCTATTGAGTTCAATGTTGGTGATTTAGTGATGCTGAAAGTATCACCATGGAAAGGAGTCATTCGATTTGGAAAGAAGGGAAAGTTGAGTCCACGTTTTATTGGACCTTTTAAAGTTCTGAAGCGCATAAAAGATGTAGCATATCAGTTGGAATTACCTCCAGAATTGGATGGAATTCACAACACCTTCCATGTATCCTACTTGAGGAAATGCTTAGCGGAGGAGTCAAGTGTGATTCCTATTAAAGATGTGAGTATTGAGCCAATGAAGAGAATCGTAGATGAACCAGTGGCGATACTTGGAAGGAAGCAAAAGAAGTTACGCTGAAAAGTGATTGATCTTGTATTGATAAAGTGGAAGCATAATCATGGAGAAAGCTTAACGTGGGAAACCGAAGCAGTAATGAAGGAGAAGTATCCGGAGTTGTTCATTTCTGATGAGATTCCGGGGACGGAATCCTCTTAAGGGAGAGGTAATTGTAACATCCTCAACTTTTTATTTAACAGTTGACTAATGCCGTTAAGTCAACATTATGTGTGTCGTTAAGTCTATATTAGATTTAATGCATATATGTAGTTAAAGTGTGATTGTGTGCGAGGTTTGAAAGCCTAAAATGTTTAATGCAGGATTTGTGTGGATATAATGTAGTTAAACGCCTATGTAGTGGCATCTAAAGAAGTATTAATGTTATATATGGTCCATAGAGTAGTTTGTGACCAATAATGAAGCATTAGGAAGCTTAGGGACTAGTTTTGACATAGGAGGAAAGTCAAAAACGGGATTAGGGTCTTTGAGTGTGTCATTAGATCATTATTTGCAGCCAACACATTCTTTAAGCAAGCCCTAATCACCCCACCAGTTCTTCTACCAAATTGCAAGCCGAAAAGCTTCCCTACGTGTGATTTGAGTGTGTATTGTCAAGGGTTTTGCATCCTATTTGTTATCTACAGGTATAGCAGGTATTAAATCATTGATTTTTGGTCCTTTTGATTATATGAGTCATTAAGGATTAATTATAGGGTTGTGGTGAGATCGTTTAATGAAGATTAATGGTGGTTTTGATGGATTTAAGTTATGTAGGATGTAATTGATGGTTGTAATGCTTTGTAATGATTTGAATATGAAGGATTTTGATGTACAAAGGTCTGAGAATTGATTTGGAATGGTTTGGATCTGGTTTGGGGTAAAATCGTTTGATGTTGTGCAGAATCGCAACGAGTTGCGGCGCAACTCAATTCCAGAAAGATAGGTTGCGGCGCAACATAAGGTGTTGCGGCGCAACTGGAGGCTTGAGCTGCGGCGCAACTCCTCAGTTTTCAGAAAATGTTATATTTTGAACCGTAACGTCGTTTGACACGTAGATTAGACCTGAAACTAAAGTGAGTCTTTAAAGTGTGTGGGGTCTAGTTTATGACCTTAGTAACGTGAGAATGTAGTTGTCTAATGCTTGTTCATTAATTATAGGTAGACGAGCATAGTTACTTGCATTGTAACTAGTTGTTGATTGTTGTGGACTACGCCGAGGTAAGATACACTACTTTGACACGCTGGGGGATTCAACGAAAAGCTGATTTCAAATCATAAATACTTCCATTTGGTATCTTTATATTGCATGTGGGCATATGGGGTTACACGGGAGGTATTATGGGTTATGTAGTTGACCATGAGACCTGAAATGCAGTCCTAATGTAGTGAAATGAAGTATTGCTTAATGTAGTGTATTGTTATGCAGTTTATGTAGTATTACGAAGTATCTCTTTATGCATAAAATGTAGAAATGAAGTTGATGTGTGATATATGCATGCTTACATGGCTTGTACACCTAGCTCACTAAACTTATTAGGTTGCCATGTCACTTGCACGTTTAAGGATCCAAACGTAATGAAGATAAAGTGTGTGAATGTCTAGGAATGTGTGTTACCTAGACTATATATGTGTGACGGTTTAGGAATGTGTGTTACCTAAACCAAATGTGTGAAATCGAGCTCGTAAATATAATGCAGGGAAAGTGTTAAGCTTAACCCGTACTTGCCCTAGCCCGGCTAAGTGCGTTGACGTAGTTGTTGCTTGGTGGCTCCTTGCAACATGGTCTTATAATGCAGGGCGAGTAATACGAGGGGTTTGACCAACCTCCACATACGGATTACTCTTGGATTGGCTTGCCATTCCTTAACGACGAAGTATGACTAGCCTTTTGGTGAAGCATCTAGTCGGGTGTGACTTATGTTACACTTATATGCAGATAATAAAGATATGTGTGATAATGTGTGAATATAAAGAAGGATAGGCACATTTAGGGTGATTCATCCTAATTGATATGAAGTTGATATGCAGTTATGTGTGAACGTGTGATGTGTGTTGTGCCTAAATGAACTTGTTTAATAACGAAGATTGTTTTAATTGGACAAATGCTTTATTACATACTGTTATCTTACTTAGCTAATTCGTTAGCTAACACTTGTTTCTTAAATGTGGTTGTTCCCTCAGGTTTAGCTTGAAGGATTAGTTGATGCAGGGATAAGAGTGAGAGTTGGGTAGATGCATGAAGGAGAACTTAGCTACCCATAGACGATTGTCACTTTAGACATTTATTTACATTTCGTACTTGATGTCGAATTTATGTAGTATTGTTGAACGGTTGTTTTGTGTTGGGCAACCGTTGGGTTTTCATTTTAAACTATTTGATGGTATTGCATGTAACACCAACTAAACGTAGAAACCGAACAATTTTTATCGGTTTTGACTTTTAAAGTCTTTTCTTCCGCAATTTGACACTGTTAGGTGAAAGTTTTTGAAAACCCATATTTTTAAACGTCGGGTGTTACATAGAAGGATACCCAACAACCTCATAGCACCTATCAAGGGCGTGACCAATTTTTTTGCATCCAGTACAATACAAGTCAGGGTTAGGTCCTCTATTAAAGTTTTGTTCAGGGGTAAACCCCATGTTAGAGGTAAGAGGAGGTCTGCCAGTATTCCTTCTGTCAAGGGTTCTAGACACAAAAGCAGAGGTTTGGGTTCTCATTTTAGAGTCCCTAGAAGTAGTGCCTCTATGGGACTCTTCCCTGTACATAATGGCAAAAGCAGCATTGACAGTAGGAAGAGGGTCTCTGGTTAATAAATTGCTTCTGACAAGAGTATATTCATCATCCAATCCCATAAGGAATTGCATCAATTTCATAGTTTGATTATGACTTTTCAGTTGATTAGCAGCATTACAAACACAGGTAGGTAAATGAACCATAACATCATATTGTTTCCACAGAGAGTTCAACTTATGGTAATATTCAGACAAAGAAGTCCCATTTTGAGTAAGAGAATTAATACTATGATGTAAGTTAAAGATGATGGAGCCATTAACCTTGTCATAGGTTTCCTTAAGCTCTTCCCAGACTACATTTGCTTCTTTAGAAAAAATTTGTCCCATATAGACTTTTTCATTTACAGAACCAAGAATCCAGGATAGAACAACTGAGTTGCATCTATCCCATTGTTTTGAAAGTATTTCATCTTCCTCATTTTTAAGAACAGTACCATTAATGAAACCTAACTTGTTATTTGTTTCAAGTGCAAGTTCCATTGCACAAGCCCAAACCTTATAGTTCTCAGTGCCCTTAAGTTTAAAACCAATTAAAGGGACACCACTGGTGTCACTAGCATGTAAGTACAAAGGGTCTCCAAAATCAAGCTTACTTATTTGAGTTGGTTCAATTATTTCAAAATTTCCAAAACCCTCATCAGGAGGCACATTATGGTCCACAACAGGGGAACCTTAGGATTCATACCTTGACCATCCATTATAATAAGAAGAAATATCACAGACTTAAGCAGATAATCAGATAGAACACACAGCTCAACAGAGTATACCAAATAAAGAACAGATTTAAGCAGATAACTAACAAGAACCACAGAACAACAAGAGATATAAAGCAGAAATAACCAGAAACAGAAGAAATAATAAAAGAGGATCCCAACCTATAGGCCAAACTCCTTGCACCTGGAGCCCTCCAAGTACAAGGTTATTTGCTACAGAGAGGGTCGGTGAAGATGACTTACAGTGGGGTCGCCAACAGTAATTCCTTTTAGGTAACAAAGAGGGACAGGGACGATATATTATCCATTTATTATACGAGAAAGATAAAGGGATAGCAGAATAATGATCCTTCAACGGTCAGCCCCAATTCTTATAGACAAGAAAAGGCTCAACACGGAGAATCAAGAGAAATCTTTTCAACCTTGTATCACTAGAGATAGATTAATAATGGAAAGAAGGATTTTCAATTATCAATTTGTAGATCTGAATTGAAATTGAAAAAAATATGGATAAAATCTAAATATTTCTCAATCACCGAATTCCAAAACCCTATAAAAGGTTTGGAGAGAGATAATCGATCGATTGAGATTAGAAAAGATTGAGCCTAAGCTCTGATACCATGATAAAATACTTAATAATCGATACAAATAATTTCAAGATTAGATTCATAACCAGAACAAGAGAGATTTTCATTGTAAATGATTTATTTGATTAAAATAGAAAAGGGTTTTTCTTCATACATGATAAACATAAAACAGAGACATAAAATTATAACACTGCAATCACATGATTGAAAGCAGAGGATCTTTTCCTAGGATAGAATATTCATAACGGTCAGAAAAAAGAACATAACGGCTGAAAAGATAATTGATACTGAATACAAGGATTTCTTTTATAGACTGACATAGCCCTAGATCCAAGGAGGATATTTTGCACTAAAATCTTCTTCAAGTCCTTCTTCTTTTCTTTTGTTGTAAATC
>CM067171.1:76779232-76807769 GCA_034093135.1 Erigeron breviscapus | reverse complement strand
GTATATAAACCCCCTCCATAACATGAAATGTAACCTTTGAACACATAATACAATCTAATCTTTCACTGAATCTCTCTCTACTCTCTCTCTAGAAACCGCCATTAACACTCACTTAAACACACACTAAAAGCTCGAATTCTAATCTCTACACTTTTCATTTCATTTATTTAGTGAAAATAATCAGATTTGATGCTTGTTTCTTTTGATTTTTGTACCTTGACTTATGACATGATTTCGGAAACTTTACAAAGTTCTTCATTGGATTTTTGGATTATTCATTGTTTGTTAGTTTTGTAGACGGCTTCTAATATGGGACTTAAGTGTTTCACGATGGTTTGCCGTCAAGCATCTCTATGATTAGAGAAATGTTCTCCGTATCATGGTCGTGGTTGGTAACGCTGTTAATATGTAAATTGATTATTTTCAGGTTTGTTGATGGTTGGTTTTAGACCTTGGGGTTTTTTATTCAAGATTATAATGTTTGTCAAATACTTACATTATGATGATGATTTTGGATGATGGTACTTCTTGGTACAAGGCATGAACAAGTTGTTTTTAACGAGTTTTTGCTATGTACAGGATTAGGTCAAGGGTCGCATCGTGGAAAGTTTTCGTGATGAGGAATCTGGAAAAATTTTCTAAAAATGGCTCTTGCCCCACGTCAGTTCATTAAGAAGCACAATCTTGCCTTAAATCTTGATCAAGATCAGCATAATTGTGAACGTTATCATGAGATGTTTGATTTTATTGCTCGCTCTAGGCTTTCTTTTGCATTTTGTGATTCACCTAGACTCATTAGGCGGTATATTGATGCCTTCTGGAGGACTGCTCATCAGGTCATGGTTAATGGTCGTAGTTTTGTTCGTGCTACTGTCGAAGGAATCACATTTGATTTCAATGCTGCGATGCTTCGTGATATTCTGCATTTTGGTGAAGAACCAGACGAAGCAGTGGAATTGGCTTATGACTTTGAACTTATTCGTCGATGTTTTCAAAGAATGGGATATGTTGGTGAAATTAAGCTTCCTTTTGACAAAAGTGGATTTCAAGGACGTTGGAGATATCTTGCTTACGCTTTGTTGGTATGTCTGAGCAATCGTAAGGCTGGATTTGATCAGCTTTCTGCTCAGATTTCTTCGCAGATGGTTGCCTTGGTCTACAATCGACCTTATCCTTTTTCGGCATACTTCTATCACGAGTTTATTAGTCAAATCAATGCCAAAGCGAAAAATAGGTTTCTCTTATATCCTCGCTTTGTTATGGCAATCGTTAGACATTTTTGTCCGAACTTGGTATTTGATCAAGGTCCTCGCTATGCACCACATGCTTGGCCTTTACGTCTATTTGCTGATCTAGAAGCCAACACTCGAAATGTGGCTGGTCTTAATGATCCACCACTTTTTGGTCATTTGATTAATCCAAACTATCGATCCCGTTTTGAGGATGATATGTTAGTGGATGATGATGACGATTCTGATCATGAGGATGAAGAGAGTTCTGATAATGATTCTAATGGTGATTCTGATTCTGATGACTCTGATCATGGGAATGATGGTGGTGATTCAGATCACAGATGACTATGATCTGATTCTGATTCTGATTCTGATTCTGATTCTGATTCTGATTCTGATTCTGATTCTGATTCTGATTCTGATTCTGATTCTGATTCTGATTCTGATTCTGATTCTGATTCTGATTCTGATTCTGATTCTGATTCTGATTCTGATTCTGATTCAACTTATGATTCTGATAAAGATTGATAAAGTGTATATTAGGTTGCATGTAATAATTTTACGACATGTAAATGTAATCTATCTTATTTCAATGCAATTATATTTCATCTTTATTATTATTATCATGATTATTCATTGTATTCTGGTGTTCATTTTGTGTAATCTTAATAGATGATACAGATGATGCAGAATTATTCTTTGATGGTGATGAACTTGAGGAAGGTGAGTTTGTTCCTGAACCAGATCTAAACATATTCAAGAAACCTTATGGGTTTGATGATGTTTGGGACTCAATTCCTGAAGATCCATCTATAGAAGAAAGAAAAGTGTTAGAGTTCAAGAGAAAAAGAATTACAGATTCAAAGGCAAACAACCTTGGAATCTGATTCTGATTCTGATTCAACTTATGATTCTGATAAAGATTGATAAAGTGTATATTAGGTTGCATGTAATAATTTTTACGATTCTGATTCTGATTCTGATTCTGATTCTGATTCTGATTCTGATTCTGATTCTGATTCTGATTCTGATTCTGATTCTGATTCTGATTCTGATTCTGATTCTGATTCTGATTCTGATTCTGATTCTGATTCTGATTCTGATTCTGATTCTGATTCTGATTCTGATTCTGATTCTGATTCTGATTCTGATTCTGATTCTGATTCTGATTCTGATTCTGATTCTGATTCTGATTCTGATTCAACTTATGATTCTGATAAAGATTGATAAAGTGTATATTAGGTTGCATGTAATAATTTTACGACATGTAAATGTAATCTATCTTATTTCAATGCAATTATATTTCATCTTTATTATTATTATCATGATTATTCATTGTATTCTGGTGTTCATTTTGTGTAATCTTAATAGATGATACAGATGATGCAGAATTATTCTTTGATGGTGATGAACTTGAGGAAGGTGAGTTTGTTCCTGAACCAGATCTAAACATATTCAAGAAACCTTATGGGTTTGATGATGTTTGGGACTCAATTCCTGAAGATCCATCTATAGAAGAAAGAAAAGTGTTAGAGTTCAAGAGAAAAGAAGTTAAGGCAAAATTTGGACATGACTGTAATACCGAAGAAAATGCTTTTCATTCTGTATTTGATAACTTGTTAGATAAACAACAAAAAGCAGAAACTGAAAGAGAAAAAGAATTACAGATTCAAAGGCAAACAACCTTGGAATCTGATTCTGATTCTGATTCAACTTATGATTCTGATAAAGATTGATAAAGTGTATATTAGGTTGCATGTAATAATTTTACGACATGTAAATGTAATCTATCTTATTTCAATGCAATTATATTTCATCTTTATTATTATTATCATGATTATTCATTGTATTCTGGTGTTCATTTTGTGTAATCTTAATAGATGATACAGATGATGCAGAATTATTCTTTGATGGTGATGAACTTGAGGAAGGTGAGTTTGTTCCTGAACCAGATCTAAACATATTCAAGAAACCTTATGGGTTTGATGATGTTTGGGACTCAATTCCTGAAGATCCATCTATAGAAGAAAGAAAAGTGTTAGAGTTCAAGAGAAAAGAAGTTAAGGAAAGAATGCTTCAAGATTCAATTAGTAGCACCGCTAAAGTTTTAAATTTTGTGGTATATGCTAAGGTTGATGATACATTGATTCCTTTCCACTGGGAAATTAACTTGACAAGACCTTTTTATCCAAATGATTATCCAGTTCCTCTCAGAGAAGATGATCCACTGCAAGAGATTGATCGACTTGTGCCTGGGCAAAGAATTAATGAATATATATGCACATGGGATACTATGAAACCCATTATGTATTGGACTCATATCTCAGATAAAGATGCTGCAAAATATAAGACAATAATCTGGAGTTGGTTCTATGACGAAGAATTGAAGTTGTTCGTTCTTAAAAGACCAGAAGGTTGTCAGTATTTAGCATGGCGTGAGAGACACTTCAGAAGTTTGTGTGAAGAAGATCTACATGAACTTGGAAATAATAGGATTATCAATCCAAGTGGTTATGGTCTTGCTGATGTTGTTGGTAAGAATCTTCATGAAGATTTCAAGTTGAGATCGAATATGAAAGACTCAGAGAAACCAAAGTTTCATATTGAACCAAGACGAAAGAAGAAGGTGGTTAAGCCAGACAAAAGTGTTGAGTATATTCAACATGATATCAAGTGTATGATCAAAGTCCCTGCCAAGAAGTGGGCACAAGATGTCTTTAATAAAATGGATAATTGGGAGATTGATCGGATTTCTGGTGAAGCCAAGATGTATGCAGACTCGAAGAAGACTATATTGTTGAGAAGGATGTATGATCCAATGCAGTTGGTTAACTTCTCGAGAAATGATCAGAGAAAATTATACGATACTGAATGTTCATTTTTACCATTCTGGAAGAATGAAGAAGATCGATATCGTAAGATGTAAGTCCCAACTTGTTAGATGGTACTACTGAAGACACCTCTATGTCGATGGTGGAGTTACTTTGCAATATACTTACTGAACTGGAGACGACCAGTTGCAGAGGTATATACCAAGTTCTAGATAGATTACTTATATAAAAGACAATAAGTAAAGAACAATGCAATAATACAAATAACTTGTAAACAATCTTGATGAGACAATATGTAGTTTTTAATGTGTAATTTATTTATTGATATTAAACAAATTACAAGGTTGATGCGGAACCAAGATAATACACGAATGTAAATATCCTAACAACCTATGAAATACAATTGATCTATACTCGGAATTTCTCTTCAACAATCGAAACACTTAAAGTAGTGAAATGTTCCTTTTAGCGATTGAGAGAATATTGCACAAGTTCACCAAGAATATTGCAGGTTTGCAAAGTATGAAGTTATCCGTTTTTGTGAAGTAACTTATAATTCTTGGTTGTGCAATGACTTGTATTTATAGGCAAAGTTAACATTGGGATGTTAACTTTAGCCGTACAAATGTGGTTGGGAGCATTTAAGGAATAGCATTTAATTCCTTAAAAGGCATTGTAAAGTCGCGTGTTAAAGTGACTTTACATAACCACCTTTATGTACCTTTTAATACTTAAATAATAAGATAAGGCTTATTATCCGGGTAAAGGTACATAAGGCATACAAGTCAATTCCTCGTAATCAGTGTAAAGCTTTGTAAGGGCTTTCCACTGATGGTCTCCAGTTTGTAACTGACTAGAATGCCAACTGGGCTTCACTGCCATTGCCATTCTCTTTCTTCCATTTGTTGTCTTTGACTTCAACTGGAATGCTTCTTCAACTTGGTCAGTTCTTAACTGGAGGAAGTCTTCAGTTGCGTTAACTGTACGGTGCAACTGGACTTCAATATATTTCTCGACAAATCATCTTGGTCACCAGTTTACTGGTCACCAGGTGCAACTGGTGAACTGGTCAGTGTGAACTGGTGACTGGACAGTTCCAGGTGAACTGGTCCTAACAAATTCCCCCTATTTGTCTAGAAATACACTCTAGTTGTGGTTGGTGAATTCACCAGATATTGCTGGGTGGTATTCATCAGATCCAAAAGTGATGCACCTGCTGAAATCATCTCGCTTATCAAAAGAATTGAGCTCAAGTACACTCGAAAAGTTTACCTAAAAGGGAATTGAGCTTAGCTACCAGTACTGAAGCTGGTGAGCAAACTGGTGGAGATGCTAGTGTAAGGGGGAATGTGTTAGATAAGGGGAAGGGCAAAGTATCTGATGAAGCCCAGCCGGCCACTGAAATGGAAATGCTTGAAACTGGTAATGCTGATGTACTGCCTCCAGTTTCAGATAGTGATAGTAGAAGACTGGCCAGACTTGGTGATGACGTTAAAGAACGAAAGAAAATGAAACAAAGGAACCAAGCTGGATGGGTACATCTGTTGGTGGATCAGATACCGAAGTATCGTCACCAGGGATAGATGTGATGGGGGTTGCTTCAGTTATGGTTGCTCTATCCTCAACCACAACATTAGACACACTGGAGGGTCCCTCATTATTTTGAGGTCCGCCCAGTTGCCTTTCTGACTCACCTACAAGAGGTGTCTTCAGTAGTACCATCTAACAAGTTGGGACTTACATAAGATTCTCCAAGTCTGCTTACACGAAAATATTCATGCAAATAGCAAGCGATTGTTATTTGATGGATGATGAAGATTCCTTTGAAGACTGAAGAAATCGAAGATGCTGCTGTCAAGGGGGAGTTTGTTGATGCATGTTGATGTGACAACAGCAACTTAGATTTGATTAGTCTTTTAGATTAAGACATTATGTTATTTTATGTCTTATTTATATATGTGTAATTGATAGATTATGGACTTCATGTTTTGGTAATGATCGATTACATGTTTTGGTGTTATATATATGTTTATGTATGATGTTTGTTATGTGTGTTATACAAGTACAAACATAATATATGTTAGGTTCTTTGTACATGGAGTACTTGGAAAATAACTAGGCATAGATGTTGATGGTAATTAGTACTAACGAAGATAATCTTCGTTGGGTACTAACGAAGATAATCTTCGTTATATGGGCTGGGCTGCTAAGTTCGTAAGAACAAAGCCAGCAGGCCCAATATCGATCAGAAACATATATAAATGAATGGAAACCCTAAATTGAGGTAATTCGTTCAACTCTCACACACCTACGGCGACTAAGTTCGTTTCTAGCATATAGAAAACAAAGATAGACCACATACGGCTGATTATATACATATAATTAGCAATATATTTGATAACTAATCAAACTAGTTATCTCGTGAGGATTCCGCACTCACGACATAACAATAGACGATCTCGAGAGCGATCTGTAGCTATCGAGGGACTCACATTCGATCAAGAATTGAAGTTTTAAAGTCAAATCAAATTTCCGCATTCCAAAACCAAGCTTCCGCAATGCCAAGAGAATTTAAAGAAAACCAAGCTTCCGCATCCAAAAGAACTCAAAGATTCAAGTTACTTCTCAAAGCAACATCAAGTTGAAATCAACATTCAAAAGTTCAAGTTGTGAAAGCTTAAAAGCTACAAAGATTTCAAAGATGCTTCCAAAGTATTCAAAGTTGCAAGAGAAGATCAAGTTTTAGAAAGTCATCGTCAAATATATATGTTTGTTGAGAAGATTCAAAGTCAAGGTTGATACAAGACGTTGAAGACAATGAGAAAGCTTCAAAGTCCAATCAACATTGAAGATTTTCAACAAATGGGCTCATCATGTTTATTTAAAGACCGAAGACGATGCAACATTTACAATTCAACACCAAGGGGGAGATTGTTAGAAATTAAATTAGTGGTGTTAAATTGTAAATGGAGTTACATTTGTATTGTTCTTAAAGTACAAGGGGTCTGGATGAAACTTGTAATGTTTAGGATATAAATACCCCTTGTAACTACACTTGTAACTAACCCTTGTGTAACAACCGTCACCTGAGCGTATTTTCCGAAGCACTTTTCCGTTCATTTATAGTTCATTTTCGTTTATGTACATTATTAGTCTGTAAGACTTTATCATGGAATAAATGGATTTATGTTTTATTCGGGCTTAATGAGCATTTAGACTTTAGAAGAATGTAACATCCGCAAAAATTTCAGGTTGACTAAAAAGACTATTAATTTAAATATATGACTCTTATGCAAATAAAACAATGTGAACAAACATCGTTATGAGTTAACGAACTGACAAACATTCATCGAGGTGATAAACTAGACAAGGGCAAACTTTATTTGCACAATCTAGCCATGATTAATTTTTATGATTAATTGTTTATGTTAAACATTTTGTATTTAGGTTACAAAATCATTAAAACATTTAAACGTCTAGTTCGTACCTTTACATAGAAAATACTAATAATTATTTTAGTAAACAAATTATATTTATTGTATTTAGACTCATATATATATATATATATATATATATATATATTATTTAATTTTAAAATTACAATAAAATAAATACATATAAAATATATAATAATAAATATATACAAAAAATAAATACATACATATATATATATATATATATATATATATATATGGAATCAATCACCACCTCCACCCACTCAAATTTGTCTCCTTACCCCACCTCCACTCACCACTCAAATTTGTCTTCTTTACCCCACCTTCAATCACCACACTAATTTGTCCCCCACAATTTACCTCCACTTACTCCTCTCATTAGCCTATAAATACCACCCCATGGCAAACCATTTTTCTCACACCAAAATATTCTTTCTCACTCTATACAACACTCTCTAAACCAACCCCCAAATCTTACTAAATCATCCTATGTTAACTAATTGGTTCAAGTAAGTATCTAACCTTTGGTTTTAGGTACTTGAATTTTGATAAGAAAAGAATACAAAAGTATTCTTACATTTTCTTTCTTATAGTATTTCTCATCACCCAAAGATGTATACCAAATTTTATAAAACTTGAATACTTTTATTACATGACAATGTAAATGATATATATAATGAAAACCATGTACATATATATATATATTTATACACATGATATATATTTAGATATATATAATGAAAACTATGTACATATATATATATATATTTACTTATACACATGATCCCATATACCTACTGCGTTGCACCAACATCCTTGATTGATAGGAACCAGTGTACATACCTAATCTCATGTGTAGAAGTTATTTATATATATATATGTAAATTAAACAAATGTCATGATAACAATCTAATTTGGGTGATGAAGATTACAAAAACAAATATTATATATATGTATATATATATTATATTATATATATGTAAATTAAACAAATGTCATGATAACAATCTAATTTGGGTGATGAAGATTACAAAAACAAACTTCCTTTCATCTATCTTCTAACAAGAACATATTAACTAAATCAAGTATTACTTTCTTTGAAAAGGTTCCACGAAGCACAACATAGTCTACTTACTTTCTTCTTTCTTCATCCCACGATTCACTCCAATTAAGGTGAGTTTCGTAGCCCCTCTTTTTATCAGTTTTGGGGTGAAAAGTATACTTATTTTATTAAAATAGTTTTGTCGATTTCTGTTTATGTTCATTATTGAGCCTGTGCGTTTCGAGTTACTTGTGCCATTTGACGTGCTTTAATCTTATTTGTATGTGTGTAATTATGTGTTTGTTGTTGTGTTTATGACGTGCTTATTGTGTGAGTTGGAGACTTGGACTAAGGCAGGTACCGTAAGGCCAGACTTTGAGACTTTGAGACTTTGAGACTTTGAGACTTTGAGACTTTGAGACTTTGAGACTTTGAGACTTTGAGACTTTGAGACTTTGAGACTTTGAGACTTTGAGACTTTGAGACTTTGAGACTTTGAGACTTTGAGACTTTGAGACTTTGAGACTTTGAGACTTTGGACTTTGAGACTTTGAGACTTTGAGACTTTGAGACTTTGAGACTTTGAGACTTTGAGACTTTGAGACTTTGGACTTTGAGACTTCCAGACTTTGAGACTTTGAGACTTTGAGACTTTGGTACTTATGGCGTAATTCTGCTCATTAAAATATTGAACTACTACTTGTTTATACTTAAAGAATTGTCAAAAGACTTATTTCTTTGACTGGACTTTTTGACTAAAACCTACGAACTCACCAACCTTTGTGTTGACACGTTTTAGTATACTTTTCAGGTACTCAGGCTAATCAGGGATAAAGATTTGAATTCTAGGCTGGACTTCGGAGATTAGTGCTCCTTTACTTATATCGGACTTTAAGGCTGCATGCCTTGGTTTATTTTCTGTTATGGACGTATTAGTAATAAGCTCTCCTAGCATTGTGTGACTTGGAACTCTTGTATTAAAACTTATGTTTTGGGAATATACCATTATATTCTATTTCATTTAGCAGTATCTATGTAATTCCATGTCGTGCTGTACTTTTCATGACACCTCATGTTTCCGCCAACGGTGGGGTGTTACAGAATGGTATCAGAGCCGTGGTTGTATAGAATTAGGTGGAAAAGCCTAGACTATAACCTAAGAACCTCGTATAGCATTTACGATAGGAAGCATAGATGCATTCTAGACGTGCTAACGTCACTTATACTTTGAGTTCATGTTCCTTTGAGATTCATTATCCCTGTGCTTATTTTGACTGTGTGTTTTTGGTGCTGTTGTGATTATTTATGTGTATTAGGGCAAAGATGAAGTGATGGCACTAACTAGTATTGTAGGACGATAGCAAGGAAACGCCTGATCAACGTTCTGCGATTATCTCCTGTTTTACGACAGTTTTTGACCTCATGGATTGCACTGGGAGTTATAGTGTGGTAGCAACCCTGGGCTGCTTGATGGGTGTTGGTTGGGTGGAGGGAAAGCCGCTGGTATCACCTGTATACATACCCTGCCAATACCAAGAGAGCATACCAGTACCGTGATCCGACCTTGCATTAGATGTACTAGGGGTGTGGAGGGAAAGCCGCTGGTATCACCTGTATACATACCCTGCCAATACCAAGAGAGCATACCAGTACCGTGATCCGACCTTGCATTAGATGTACTAGGGGTGTGGAGGGAAAGCCGCTGGTATCACCTGTATACATACACCACTAGTGCAACGGATGTAGGTGTTAGATTCGGACCACATTTTAACTGCGATGGTTTAGGGATATATATTATTAGTATATATATATATATAGTAAGTCCCAACTCAATAGATGGTACTACCTGAAGACACCTCAATGTCGATGGTGAGGTTACTTTGCAATATAAACACTGAACTGGAGACGACCAGTTGCAGTGAGTGTATACCAAGTTCTGGATAGATTACTTATTATCGTGACAATAAGTAAATGACAATGCAATAGTATAAAGTACTTGTAAAGTAAATTGATGAGACAATATGTATTTTTCAAGTGTAATTTATTTATTAACTTTAAATAAATTACAAGGTTGTTGCGAAACCAAGATAATAAAGTATGTAAATATCCTAACAACCTATGAAATACAATTGATCTAACACTTGGAAATTCTCTTGACAATCGAAACACTTAAAGTTGTGAAATGTTCCTTTTTGCGATTGAGAGAATATTGCACAAGTTCACCAAGAATATTGCAGGTTTGCAAAGTCTATTTTCTTGTTGTGCAAAGACCTCTATTTATAGGCAAAGTTGACATTGGGATGTCAACTTTGGCCGTACAAATATGGTTGAGAACATTTAAGGAATAGCATTTAATTCCTTAAATTGCTGTGAAAAGTTACAGAATAAAGTAACTTTTCTCAACCTGCTTTATGTACCTTTTTGTACTTTATACATAGATAAATCCTTTTATCCGTGTAATAGCACATAAAGCATAAAAGTATTTTCCTCGTAATCAGTGTAAAGCTTTGTAAGTACTTTACACTGATGCTCTCCAGTTTGTATCTGAGGAGAATGTCAACTGGGCTTCGCTGCCATTGTCATTCTTTATCTTCCACTTGTTGTCTTTGACTTCAACTGGAAGGATTCTTCATCTGGTCAGATCTCAACTGGAGGAAGTCTTCAGTTGCGTTAACTGTACGTTGCAACTGGACTTCAATATATTTCGGACAAATCTTCTTAGTCTCCAGATGCAACTGGAGACTGTCCAGTTTTAGCGAAACTGGTCCTAACAAATTCCCCCTATTTGTCCTGAAATATTGCCAAGTCTTTTTCAGTTCTTGTATCTATACAAGTATGAACTGGAAAGACTTGTTTGATTAAATCTATCTAAGTTTTCCAAGGCATTTTTATAGATCAATAAATGCCTTGGGTTTTTCTTTTGAGTTTGTTAGATTTAATCAATTATCTATCTTGTGGTTACAAACTGGTAACTTCATTTATACAAGGAAATGAAATTTACATAAGTTACAGAATGTAATGAAAAATACAAGTAGATAAAATGGAAAGAGAACTTAATCAGATGGCCCTTCGCCAGTTCTCCTTCTCTTTGACACTGAAGAGATAGGACGAGAGTCTTCAGGATCAATGTTCAACTTCAGCTCCAGATTCTCTTTGTGTTGAATCTTGCCCTTTAAAAAATTGACCCATGCTTTCTCAAACCTATTCTTTTGTGCCTTAGCTTCCAAAAAGTTTACCATTTCCACCCATTCCGAGAACCCATATTGCATCACACCAGGATTATCAGTTTTAACTAGTGGCCCTCTAGTATAACTGACTTCAACATGAAAGTACTTGGTGCCTGGCTTGATTGTTACAAAAACACCATTGATTGCCCCACTGTGCTTTCTGGTTGCCATGATATGGGAATAATAGCTTCTAGCTTCAGATTCATTTGAGATTTTAATAGTCCCAGCTCCAGCAGCCTGCACAACAACCTTGATGTCATCATTTGAGACTTCGCCAGTTGGTTCAAGGAAGGTTCTAAGATCAGCATCTCTGTGCAGTGGTTTTCTTGGTTGAGGGTTCCTTCTTGGTGGATTCAAGACCCTTTTCACAACCTTCTTAACATTTTCAATTATTTTCAGAATCCCACTGGCCCGATTCTCTTTAGCCTTCTCCACTAATATATTCAAATTTCTGGCATCATGCTCAGCTTCATCATCAGGATAGTGTCTGTCTAATTCAATATCAAGCATTTCTTTCAACATGCCCACTATCCTTGCATCATCTTTTACTCTGGCATATTCCTCCTTAGTGATTCCCAACAGGTGAGCATCACTAATGTCAAGCAATTTTATCTTAGCCAGATGTTCTCTGGCTTCAGCTTGGTTTGCTTGTTTCATTTTCTTTCTTTCTTTCTTTAATTTGATCTCCAAGCCTTGCCAATCGTTTGCTATCACTTTCTGAGACTGGAGGAAGCAAATCAACATTGCCAGTTTCTAACATCGGTACATCAGTGGCCGGCTGGGCAGTTTCATCAGATGCTTTACCTTTACCCTTATCCACATTCCCCCTATCAATCACATCTATATCCTCTTCAACCCTTTGCTCACCAGTTTCAGTACTGGCAGCCACAACCATTTCTCTACCAGATTGACTTCCAGATGGAGTACTTTCAGTTGCAATTGGTGCAAGAACTGCACTTCTTTCCCCCTTGGCAGCATCTAGACCTGCCCTCATGACTTCCCATTCAGAATGGTGAGATGGCAACCGGTCAAGAGGCTGCCATGTTTGCATGTTCTTGCATTCTTTAAATATTGTGCACATCATCCTGAAAGATCTCCACAGATGGTTGGTTTCTTTAGACTGGGTCAGAACATTTGCTGCCACTTGTTGCTGACCAGTTTTCAGTTCATCCAAGGTCTTAGAATCTTCATTCAGACCAGAAACCACCTTTTCCTTAACCTCTTCATCCTTTTTCTTCAAATTTTCTACTTCAGTTGTCAGTTTGTCAATAGACTGAGAGTGAATTGATACCTGGGTGTTTAAATTATCAATGCTGCCCCTCAACTGGTTGATCTCAGTAGTAAGTGGGGCCAGATCAACCTGAGGAGTGGCCAGCTTGGTGATCTCAGCTATCACCCTTTCAATTAGTTGTGTTTCTCTGGCACCCAGCGTATCATCAATTCTCTGACCAACTGAAGTCATCAACTGCTGCCCAAGCTCAGTCACATTTAAGCCAGGTTTTTCAACTAATTCCTTAACCTGCTTTTCAATCTCCTTCAAATCAACTTCTGATTGTCTGACAGTATTACCCAGCAAGTTGGAGATTGAAGTGGTGACTTTGGACTGAGTGAGGTCGAAGGCTTCCTTTAGAGAATTGGCCAGATTGTTACAGCCTTCGACCAGCTCATTGAGCTTCTTGAATACCAGGTCCTCATTTTCAGCAAACTTGTTAATCCCCAGATCAACAACCTTAGAATTTGTAGTTGTGTCTTTGTTGTATCTGGAGAGGGACTTGGTATTTTTATCAATTGCCTTTTGAACATCCTCCACCCTTTGAATAAGGTTTTGGATGTCGGCTTGGAAAGAGGCAAATTGAGTGTCCAGTGACGGAGGAGAACCTGTCACTGGACCAGCAGCAGCTACCACTGGAGTAACTGGAGGAGGCAAATTGAGAGAAGCCTCCCCAGTTGACATCGCAGCAGTTGGGAGAATAATATCAGGAGTGGTGGAAGAAGGAAGGAGAGGAAATTCAAATTGTTGGACATGCTGAGAATGCTCAGGTGTGTCCAACGGCGGTGGTGGTGGTGGCATTTCTCGAAGGAGTGAGAACTGCCCAGATGGTGATGGTGCCATACGTCTGTTTCCAGATATATAGCTATAGAGGGAAATGGATTTTCAGTAAGCTCATTTTCTTGAGATGGTAAAATTGAAATTGAAGTATC
This sequence comes from Erigeron breviscapus, assembly GCA_034093135.1. Classification (NCBI taxonomy): domain Eukaryota; kingdom Viridiplantae; phylum Streptophyta; class Magnoliopsida; order Asterales; family Asteraceae; genus Erigeron; species Erigeron breviscapus. The sequence goes on along the minus strand of CM067171.1, from coordinate 76,793,780 downwards.
TGGAGGCGAGACATGAGATGAAGGGTTTTGATCTTGTACAGAAGACTCAAAAATCTCAATGTCTGATGCAGTACCTTCTGAATCCGAAGATTCAATAAGGATTTCCTCGTCATTAACACTCATGTCCAGATCCATGAATGTAACTGAGGGCTGACCAGATGGGTCAATCTCCAGATGACCTTCTCCAGTTTCCTGGAAGGTTGCATCTGTTGGAGGATCAGTTACCGAGGTAACTTCACCAGGGATAGAGGTCACTGGGGTTGCCTCAGTTATAATTGCTCTATCCACAATCATAACATCATCAGCCGTAGAGTTGGGAACCTCAGTCTCCAGCAGTGACTGGCCAGAGACGTCGTCAGTTCGTGCAAGAGAAGTGTCAGAAGATAGGCCGTGGACACTTTGTGCAGACTCTAACTCTAATCTGGGTTGGGGTAGCCCAGTATCATCTTCACCACCCTCTCCTACAGAAATTGTGAGGTGGCTGCTTGCGGTTGTCCCATTTGACTTTCTCCAGGTTCCTGTTGGGAGGAAACTGGAGGGCTGGTTTGGTTTCTACTGTCAGTGGCAAGTGCTGACTGAGTCCTAGGGCGACGTGTTCTTTTTGCCTTTGGAGCTCCTGAAAGACCTGTTGGGAGGTCTCCAGGGTAGATGGTTGAGGGGACAGACACGCTGGAGTTGGAGGGGTTAGACTGTTGCCCGGGTTCGGCAATGGTCACAATTCCAGCAGACGAACCGGTGGGTCCCTCATTATTTTGAGGCCCACCCAGTTGTCTTTCCGACTCACCTTGGACTGGTGCATCGGTTTTAGAGAATGCCAGCAACATTCTCTGAGGGATCTCAACCTCCCCATCGACAGATGTTAGGGAGTCGAGATTCCTCAACAACTCTGGGACAGTGTACAGTGATTGAGTATTGTGATATTCCTCACTGCCCAGAAGTTGAAGGAAACAGAGTGACAAATACCTGGAGAAGGGGATGCATAATCCCCTGGAGCCCTTCAGTTTAATAACCAGGCTTCTGTATAAGATGTCAGCAAAGTCCACTCTGAGTCCATTCCACAAGCAGTAAGCCATCTCTGCTTGTGTGGAGTTGATCTGGTCCAATCCACCAGAACTCCCACCCATACTTTCAACTAGGTGAATGAAGAAGTACCTCCAGGATGGTGAGAGGCCCTTCATAGTCATAGCACCTTTGACTTTCAATACCCCATTTTCCAAACACTCCTTGTTTCCCATATCAAGGAGTACTTGGCGAAAATTGATATTTTGGGATATCACAACTGGAGATTCACCCTCTCTCCAGTAGTTGAGGTGCAGAGCATCCCTCAACGTTTCTGCAGTAATAGTACACTGGACTGATCCATCTTTAAGGGTGAAAGAGATAGATGAACAGTCTTCTGAAAGTTCTGCTGTGTACCAAAACTCACATAAGTAATCATGGTACATCTTGCGTGGGTTGAGGGAAAAAGACTCGCCGAGGGGAGAATCACGAAGAAAGGCTTGGATTCTCCCGATTAATGTATCGGCAGCTTGAGTCCCTCTCAAACTGGCCATGGGATTGTTTGGATTTAATTTAATTGATGCTGAATTTGAAGGGGCACCACTGGCTCGTTTGACATTTTGAGATGGATTATAAGGGACTGTAAGCAGATTTACATCCCTACTTCTAGATTTAGGTGCCATTATAGATAGATATGAATATGAAACTGAGAATTTGGGAATTAGGGTTTTGATTTATGAAGCAGAGAGAGAAATGAAGAGTTTGATGATGATTGGAAGTAAATGAAGAATGAAAAAGAAAGTAAATAAAGGGTATTTATAATGAAATCATGATCCCAATGAAATACCAAGAATTATATTTTATTATCAAAAATCAATTTTGTAGATATTTTTACAAAAGTAATTTGAATTTTGAACTAAAAATTTAATTCACCTTGTCAGCATTAAATGCTACGACGGCTTAACTACCCCACGCGCCCACTAACTTTCCATAATCCCAATAAAAACAGTTGTCTTTTACAAAAATGACTTTAAACAATAAAAAAAAAAAAAAAAAAAAAAAAAAAAAAAAAAAAAAAAAAAAAAAAAAAAAAAAAAAAAAAAAAAAAAAAAAAAAAAAAAAAAAAAAAAAAAAAAAAAAAAAAAAAAAAAAAAAAAAAAAAAAAAAAAAAAAAAAAAAAAAAAAAAAAAAAAAAAAAAAAAAAAAAAAAAAAAAAAAAAAAAAAAAAAAAAAAAAAAAAAAAAAAAAAAAAAAAAAAAAAAAAAAAAAAAAAAAAAAAAAAAAAAAAAAAAAAAAAAAAAAAAAAAAAAAAAAAAAAAAAAAAAAAAAAAAAAAAAAAAAAAAAAAAAAAAAAAAAAAAAAAAAAAAAAAAAAAAAAAAAAAAAAAAAAAAAAAAAAAAAAAAAAAAAAAAAAAAAAAAAAAAAAAAAAAAAAAAAAAAAAAAAAAAAAAAAAAAAAAAAAAAAAAAAAAAAAAAAAAAAAAAAAAAAAAAAAAAAAAAAAAAAAAAAAAAAAAAAAAAAAAAAAAAAAAAAAAAAAAAAAAAAAAAAAAAAAAAAAAAAAAAAAAAAAAAAAAAAAAAAAAAAAAAAAAAAAAAAAAAAAAAAAAAAAAAAAAAAAAAAAAAAAAAAAAAAAAAAAAAAAAAAAAAAAAAAAAAAAAAAAAAAAAAAAAAAAAAAAAAAAAAAAAAAAAAAAAAAAAAAAAAAAAAAAAAAAAAAAAAAAAAAAAAAAAAAAAAAAAAAAAAAAAAAAAAAAAAAAAAAAAAAAAAAAAAAAAAAAAAAAAAAAAAAAAAAAAAAAAAAAAAAAAAAAAAAAAAAAAAAAAAAAAAAAAAAAAAAAAAAAAAAAAAAAAAAAAAAAAAAAAAAAAAAAAAAAAAAAAAAAAAAAAAAAAAAAAAAAAAAAAAAAAAAAAAAAAAAAAAAAAAAAAAAAAAAAAAAAAAAAAAAAAAAAAAAAAAAAAAAAAAAAAAAAAAAAAAAAAAAAAAAAAAAAAAAAAAAAAAAAAAAAAAAAAAAAAAAAAAAAAAAAAAAAAAAAAAAAAAAAAAAAAAAAAAAAAAAAAAAAAAAAAAAAAAAAAAAAAAAAAAAAAAAAAAAAAAAAAAAAAAAAAAAAAAAAAAAAAAAAAAAAAAAAAAAAAAAAAAAAAAAAAAAAAAAAAAAAAAAAAAAAAAAAAAAAAAAAAAAAAAAAAAAAAAAAAAAAAAAAAAAAAAAAAAAAAAAAAAAAAAAAAAAAAAAAAAAAAAAAAAAAAAAAAAAAAAAAAAAAAAAAAAAAAAAAAAAAAAAAAAAAAAAAAAAAAAAAAAAAAAAAAAAAAAAAAAAAAAAAAAAAAAAAAAAAAAAAAAAAAAAAAAAAAAAAAAAAAATCTCCAGTTTTAAGGATTTAACATTCCCAGTTCGCTGATGAGATGTTTAAAAGTTTTCTCATCAAGAGGTTTTGTAAAAACATCAGCGAGCTGTTTGTCAGTTGGGATGAAATGTATTTCAATGTCTCCTTTCATAACATGATCACGAATGAAATGATACCTAATGTCAATATGCTTTGTTTTGGAGTGCATCACTGGGTTGTGAGATATAGCAATTGCACTGGTGTTGTCACAAAAGATTGGGGTCCTTGTGTACTTTTGACCATAATCTAGTAACTGGTTCTTGATCCAGAGAATCTGGGCACAACAACTAGCCGCAGAAATGTACTCTGCCTCAGCAGTGGACATAGAGACTGATGTCTGCTTCTTGCTGGTCCAACTTACCAGTTTTCCTCCAAGGAAATGACAACCACCAGTTGTTGATTTTCTATCTATCTTACAACCTGCATGATCTGAATCTGAATAACCCATTAGATCTAACCCTGAGCCTTTGGGGTACCAAAGACCAAGGCTAGGACACCCTTTCAGGTATCTGAAGATGCGCTTAACAGCGTGCAAATGTGATTCTTTTGGGTTAGCCTGAAATCTGGCACATAGACATGTTGCAAACATTATATCTGGTCGAATGGCAGTTAAATACATCAGTGAACCAACCATACCACGATATTCAGTGGTGTTCACTGGTTTGCCAGTTGGGTCAGAGTCCAAATTTAAAGGTGCTGCAATAGGTGTGTTTTTCGATGGGATTGAATCATATTTGTATTTTCTTAACAAATCTCTGACATATTTTTCTTGGTTTATAAAAATTCCATTTTCATTTTGCTTAATCTGAAGACCCAAGAAAAACGTTAATTCTCCCATTAAACTCATTTCATACTCAGATGACATGATTTTAGAAAACCTTTTTGATAGAAACAAACTTGAGCTTAATTGAAGGTTTAATGGAGAATTTAGGTTAGTGTGTGAAAAGTGTGTTTGTGTGTGAAAGGGAGGTTGAAGATGATAGGGAGGAGAGAGAAAGTAATTAATTGAGCTTAATTGAAGGTTTAATGGAGAATTTAGGTTAGTGTGTGAAAAGTGTGTTTGTGTGTGAAAGGGAGGTTGAAGATGATAGGGAGGAGAGAGAAAGTAATTAAGTGTGTGTTATTATGAAAGGCTTAGTTACATAATGTGGTTACAAGGGGTATTTATATCCTAAACATTACAAGTTTCATCTAGACCCCTTGCACTTTAACAACATTACAAATGTAACTCTATTTACAATTAAACACCACTAATTTATATTTCTAACAATCTCCCCCTTGGTGTTGAATTGTAAATGTTGCATCATCTTCGGTCTTTAAATAATATGATGAGCCCATTTGTTGAAAATCTTCAATGTTGATTAGACTTTGAAGCTTTCTCATTGTCTTCAATGTCTTGTATCAACCTTGACTTTGAATCTTCTCAACAAACAAATATATTTGATGATGACTTATTAAATCTTGATCTTCTCTTGCAACTTTGAATACTTTGGAAGCATCTTTGAAATCTTTGTAGCTTTTGAGCTTTCACAACTTGAACTTTTGAATGTTGATTTCAACTTGATGTTGCTTGGAGAAGTAACTTGAACTTTTGAGTAGCATGCGGAAGCTTGGATTTAACTTTGAATTCTTTTGGCTTTGCGGAAGCTTGATTTAACTTTGAATTCTTTTGGCTTTGCGGAAGCTTGATTTAACTTTGAATTCTTTTGGCTTTGCGGAAGCTTGATTTAACTTTGAATTCTTTTGGCTTTGCGGAAGCTTGATTTAACTTTGAATTCTTTTGGCTTTGCGGAAGCTTGATTTAACTTTGAATTCTTTTGGCTTTGCGGAAGCTTGATTTAACTTTGAATTCTTTTGGCTTTGCGGAAGCTTGATTTAACTTTGAATTCTTTTGGCTTTGCGGAAGCTTGATTTAACTTTGAATTCTTTTGGCTTTGCGGAAGCTTGATTTAACTTTGAATTCTTTTGGCTTTGCGGAAGCTTGATTTAACTTTGAATTCTTTTGGCTTTGCGGAAGCTTGATTTAACTTTGAATTCTTTTGGCTTTGCGGAAGCTTGATTTAACTTTGAATTCTTTTGGCTTTGCGGAAGCTTGATTTAACTTTGAATTCTTTTGGCTTTGCGGAAGCTTGATTTAACTTTGAATTCTTTTGGCTTTGCGGAAGCTTGATTTAACTTTGAATTCTTTTGGCTTTGCGGAAGCTTGATTTAACTTTGAATTCTTTTGGCTTTGCGGAAGCTTGATTTAACTTTGAATTCTTTTGGCTTTGCGGAAGCTTGATTTAACTTTGAATTCTTTTGGCTTTGCGGAAGCTTGATTTAACTTTGAATTCTTTTGGCTTTGCGGAAGCTTGATTTAACTTTGAATTCTTTTGGCTTTGCGGAAGCTTGATTTAACTTTGAATTCTTTTGGCTTTGCGGAAGCTTGATTTAACTTTGAATTCTTTTGGCTTTGCGGAAGCTTGATTTAACTTTGAATTCTTTTGGCTTTGCGGAAGCTTGATTTAACTTTGAATTCTTTTGGCTTTGCGGAAGCTTGATTTAACTTTGAATTCTTTTGGCTTTGCGGAAGCTTGATTTAACTTTGAATTCTTTTGGCTTTGCGGAAGCTTGATTTAACTTTGAATTCTTTTGGCTTTGCGGAAGCTTGATTTAACTTTGAATTCTTTTGGCTTTGCGGAAGCTTGATTTAACTTTGAATTCTTTTGGCTTTGCGGAAGCTTGATTTAACTTTGAATTCTTTTGGCTTTGCGGAAGCTTGATTTAACTTTGAATTCTTTTGGCTTTGCGGAAGCTTGATTTAACTTTGAATTCTTTTGGCTTTGCGGAAGCTTGATTTAACTTTGAATTCTTTTGGCTTTGCGGAAGCTTGATTTAACTTTGAATTCTTTTGGCTTTGCGGAAGCTTGATTTAACTTTGAATTCTTTTGGCTTTGCGGAAGCTTGATTTAACTTTGAATTCTTTTGGCTTTGCGGAAGCTTGATTTAACTTTGAATTCTTTTGGCTTTGCGGAAGCTTGATTTAACTTTGAATTCTTTTGGCTTTGCGGAAGCTTGATTTAACTTTGAATTCTTTTGGCTTTGCGGAAGCTTGATTTAACTTTGAATTCTTTTGGCTTTGCGGAAGCTTGATTTAACTTTGAATTCTTTTGGCTTTGCGGAAGCTTGATTTAACTTTGAATTCTTTTGGCTTTGCGGAAGCTTGATTTAACTTTGAATTCTTTTGGCTTTGCGGAAGCTTGATTTAACTTTGAATTCTTTTGGCTTTGCGGAAGCTTGATTTAACTTTGAATTCTTTTGGCTTTGCGGAAGCTTGATTTAACTTTGAATTCTTTTGGCATTTGCGGAAGCTTAAACTTTTCTAATCATCAAACAATGGTCAATTATTCAATAAAACTTTCAAATATCGACCATGTACATCATCTTGAATATACTCGATCTTGAATCAATCCTTTAACTTTCTCGAAACAATCTCTCAACTTGGCACGATAATTATTCACTCTCTTCACCTAAACTTACGATCCTTTGAACATCCAAACACAACAATCATCCTCGAACAAATTCTATCAATCAAATTCTACCTTATATCCTTGAATTCTATCTATCAATCATTTAATCATTTCTCCCCCTTATGATGAATATGTGGAACGTGTTCATCATACAATAATGATTGATAGCATACACGGTAGATGAAAACAAACAACAAGCACGCAAATTAACCCAACCCAATTCCCAATTCCCAATGAACCTATTGGTGAACTAGAATGTGAGGTTGCGTTGTTGGAAAAAGATTTTATAATGGTGTTTGGGTTCTTTGTGTTTGTGTGAAGAGAAATGAAAACCAGATAATAATGATCCGTTGACACAACCAAAAATCGAAAGGATTAATGGTGTGGCCTAAAAATACGATAACTATTTTTAGGACTTCCCATTATCATTGAGAAATGCACAAAGCTTATCTCTAAATGGTTCGGTCTATGGCTTTTCAACCGATAGATTGCTTTAAAGAATGTAATCCATGGTCAGTGTCACAAAGGCGTTCAATAACCATGTCTTACTATCCTCAAAGACTTTTGGGAAATAAATCCGAGGTCACATAGACTTCTCGTTTACTCAACAAATTCATAAAATGAAAATGTGAGACCTACGTTCAACGTTGGAAAAGATGTTAGCATTGGTAGGATTTCCATTCGATCATCGTGGAATATCAAAAATATGATATCACTACGAATGTTCCGGCAATATCACAAAGATATGCAATGTCACAAAGACATAAAAAGACTCTATGTGTCCTAGTCAAATGAAAGATATTTCAAGTACGCTCTAGACTCGATAAGTGATCAAATGAAGTCGGGGACCGGAGCAGAGTGTCTCCCTTTTTCAATATCAACGTCTTCCAAATGAAGAGTCGATAGAAATGTGAAAATCTCCGTGAGAATAAAACAAGCATTTGTTAAGAAATACTTGAGTGGTTAGGAAAAGATGTGCATTGCTTCACTGGGTCCATGAAGTCTTCTTCAATATCGAGAAATCAACAAATGAAATCCGATAGAAACGTGTTGACCCGGCTTTTTGAGAATTTTGGGGAGGGCTTTTATTTCTTTTAGCCCTTTCTCACATCATTTCACCGTAACCTCTCACTTTTCGACTACTCCCTCATGTCCTATTTGCACAAACATCATCACGCTCAAAGACCCTCACAATCTAAAATTGAGAATTTAACTCCGGGGTTAGATCCCATCGGCGATGACAAGATCATGGAGTTTTTATGAGTGGCCTAAACTCTCATGTGCAAATCTAACACCGAACTTCTTTGAATTTGATCGAAAATGGTTTGAAAATCTTCCAAAGTGTTTTAAAATGGAAAATGAGTTTAAACACTTGGAAGTTTTGGTTTTATAAACAAACTCCCCCTAAATATATGCATGATATAAACAAAGTTTTTGCATATAAAGGGTGAGTAAAAGGTTTGAAAGTTGCTCACAAACATTAAAAAATGAGACAACAAAGGCAGTACACAAAGGCGTTCGATGCCTTGCATCTCATCCAAAACATTGTGAGAAACTCAAAGACAAAGTAAATAAAACAAATGAAAAGAGAAAATCTTTTTGGATTTTTTAAAAAAAATAAGAAAAATGAAAATCTTTTTGAATTTTTCTAAAAATGAAGAAATTACAAAAACGGTTTTAGCATGGGTTATACACTGATGTGTGCATAAGCCACTGTTCATCAAATCACTTGGAAATCACTTTTGGAACCCATTTGAGATTGGGTCCAATGGTTTTTGAATTCTTGAAAGTCCAAATGTAAGTCTCATCGATTTGATGAATAGATGTTGCATTCCACGGAGAACTAAAACCCGGTGGTTTAGTTGAAAAGAGTTTCCGTGGAAGCAACGGTGAAAAATCATTTGATTTCTTTGAAAAACTTCCAATATTGGGAGATTGATTTGAAAAATGATTTTTCGAAGCAAAATCATTCACTTTTTGCACAACTGCTTTCACATGTTTTGGTGCAAGATCAAAAAGTTCCGAAAATGAATATTTGAATGATTTTGACTCAACTGACTTATCTTTAGAAATCGGTTTCCATTTAGAATTAGTCAACTGAGATTTTGCTTGAGAAATGTGTTTAGAATTATCCTCGAAGGAGAGAAAAGACACTAAAGTAGTTGTTCCATCAACATTTGGTTTCTTAGTGTACTTCTTACCCTTTTGTAAGGAGTAATTAGTAAACTGAGAGACTTTTCTTTCAAAAGGTTTAGAAGATTTACTCGTGTAAACCCTCTTTGGAACATCAACTTTAGGTTTGGATGAAATAGGTTTTGGAAAACTTTTGGACATCTCAGTCTTGTCACAAACACACTCAACATCAGTCTGAGTTGAGGTCTCAACGGTCTTAACATCACATTCACTTGATACAGAAGAATCCACAACTTCACATACAGGACAATCAGGTTCAGTGCAACCTTCAACAACTTCTTTAGGTAGGTCAAGAGAGACAGAACAATGATTTTGACGTTGGAAAGATTTGGTTTGTGTTTGCAATTCAATCTCAAGGTCGAAAATTTTCTTTGTCAAAAATGTTTCATTTGACTGAAGTTGCAAACACTTGTCTTCAAGACACTTGATTTGAGCACAAAATTTTGTTCTTTCTTCTTCAACTTTGCTCACAAAAATGGTGGACTTGTTTCGCAACTCATGGTTTAACTCAGAAATCTTTTGTTGCCAAACAAGTTCTTTTGATTGATTGTCCAAAACAATTTTATTGAGCTCTTTGGAAGAATTGTCCAACTCATTTGTTAATTTGAAAATCTTTGATTGCAACTGATTATTTTCTTTTTGAAGACTTTCCATGTTGGACAAAATGAGATCATTTGCAGATTTGAGCTCTTTGTTTTCAGATTTGAGCTCTTTGTTTGCATATTTGAGTTGGTCTATTCGAGACTCAAGACTTTCCATTAACAGTTTTTGCATATGGTTGTGCAACTCTTCGAGTTTATCAAAGTCGAACTCTTCAGTTGACATGTTGACTAATACTTGATGACAGACTAATGAAACGAACAACCCAAGAAAAGAACTTAGAAAAAATTCAGCCCAATACAAATTTACTGTCAGCCCAAAGAAACACAAAATTTCAGCCCAAAAATTGAAATTCTAGAATTTTAGTCCAAAACAAATCTCAGCCCAGTAACTCTTTTAGTCCAAATTAAAATTATGTAGCCCAAAACATAAAACTTAGTCCAAGATTAAATTTCAGCCCACAACAAACAAAGTCAATCTAGAAAATGTGAATTAAAAGCTGAGTTTCAACAATTGATGGATTCAAAAGTTAAAAACGTACGCTATAACTCTTTTTTTTTTTTTTTTTTTTTTTTTTTTAATTAAGTGTGTGTTATTATGAAAGGCTTAGTTACATAATGTGGTTACAAGGGGTATTTATATCCTAAACATTACAAGTTTCATCTAGACCCCTTGCACTTTAACAACATTACAAATGTAACTCTATTTACAATTAAACACCACTAATTTATATTTCTAACACTTTTACACATTGCATCATCAGTTGAACCAAATATAATGTCATCAACATAAATTTGTACCAGTAAGATATTACCTTTTTCTTTCAAGATAAATAAGGTATTATCTATTGCACCTCTTTGAAAGCCATTTTTGAGAAGATGTTTAGTTAAAGTATCATACCAGGCTCTTGGGGCTTGTCTAAGACCATACAAAGCTTTGTTCAGTCTATATACCCAGTGAGGATGCTTCTCATTGATGAAGCCTGGAGTCTGCTTAACATACACTTCTTCTTCCAATGTTCCATTAAGGAACGCACTTTTGACATCCATCTGGAAGACTTTGAACTGCAGATGGGCTACATAAGCCAGAAATATTCTGATGGCTTCAAGTCTTGCAACTGGAGCAAAAGTTTCATCAAAATCAACGCCCTCTGCCTGACAATAACCCTGGGCAACTAATCTGGCTTTGTTTCTTACAACATTGCCATCTTCATCCATCTTGTTTTGGTAGACCCATCTTGTACCAATGGGTTCTTTCTTTAACCCTGGTGGACAAGGAACAAGTTCCCATACATTATTCCTTTCAAACTGGATAAGCTCTTCTTGCATAGCTTCAACCCAGCTTGGGTCTGCCATAGCCTCGTCAATCTTCTTCGGTTCAATCAGTGATAAAAAGGTGACGTTTAAGCATTGCTCACTGGTGGCTCTTCTAGTCTGAACCCCACTACTTGGATCTCCAACAATCTGTTCAATTGGATGTGCTCGAGTCCATTTAGTGTATTGACTAGGCTGGTGCAAAACAATATCAGTGCAAGTCACCTAGCGATCTTCTTCAGTTGCAGTAGCTTCTGGAGGAGGATCAGTCCAAACTACTTCTATATCCTCATCAGAGTCAATGAGGTCATGATTTGCATCATGAAATTCTTCATTAAAAGGCATTTCTTGAAGAACTGGAGAAGTTGGAGTTTGAACTGGTGCTGATATTGGAGTGGCACGTACATCAGATCCAATCACCAGTTTCTGTGGTAAGTTGAAATTGATGGAGGGATAAAATGAGGTGTCACTGGTGGTGCTCTTTTTCTTAACTGGTTCCAATTGAGTGTAACTGGAAACATCTTCTGGTGAAACAACTGACTGATGAACTTGGTCAGTTTCACCAAAATTTATTGGAACAACTGGAGAGATATCAAGGCTTGGTCTCTTGTTGATTGCTTCATTTGATTCGTCAAATGTGACATGAATTGTCTCATGAACCTTTTGGAGTCTATAATTATAAACTCTAAAGGCCTTTTGAATATCTGAATAGCCTAAAAATACACCTTCATCAGCTTTTGCATCAAACTTTCCAAGCTGACTGGAATCATTTAAAATATAAACTGGACAACCAAATACATGAAAATATCCAATATTTGGTTTCCGATTCCTGAGTACTTCATAGGCAGTCTTCTTATGTCTCTTGATGTAGACTGACCGGTTTGGGTGTGACAAGCAGTTGCAACTGCTTCAGCCCAGAAACTGGTGGGAAGACCTGATTCAGATAGCATGCTTCTGGCCACTTCTATCAGTGTGCGATTCTTTCTTTCCACAACTCCATTCTGCTCTGGAGAGTGTGCTGATGAGAAGTTTTGAGAGATGCCAGTGTCATTGCAAAATGTTTCAAGTACCTTATTTTGAAATTCAATACCATTATCACTTCGCAACTGACAGACTTTTCGAGTATACTTGAGTTCAATTCGTTTGATGAGAGAGATGATTTCAGCAGGTGCATCACTTTTGGACCGGAGGAATACCACCCAACAATATCTGGTGAATTCATCGACCACAACTAGAGTGTACTTCTTTCCAGCTCTAGTTTGAACATTCACTGGACCAAAGAGATCCATATAAAGCATGTGAAGAGGTTCAGTGATGCTAAAGTTTTGCCTTGTTTTGAAACTGGCCCTTTTCTGCTTGCCCATCTCACACCCTGGACATGGCTTTTCTTTATTGAAAGAAATCTGAGGTATCCCATCAACCAGTTATTTGCGAGACAACTTGTTAATATTTTTGAAATTAAGATGGGATAATCTTTTATGCCACAGCCAGTTGGTGTCCTCATCAGCCTTGGTATAGAAGCATTGCTCTTTTGGAGCAGGTTCCATATCCATGATGTACACATTTCCTTTTCTTGGTGCAACCATCACCACTTTCCAATCCTTGTTAAATATGGTGCCTTGAGCAATATCGAACAAAACTCTGTAGCCATCATCACAAAGTTGGCTTACACTGATCAGGTTGTATTTCAACCCATTCACAAATGCAACTCTTTTGAATTCGACCTGTCCGTTAATGAGCACACCATATCCTTCAGTCTTTCCACTTTGATCATTACCAAACGTCACTGCCGGTCCATCTTGGACAGTGAACTCTTCAAGCAGGGGCTTACTTCCGGTCATAGTCCGGCCAGCTGCGCTGTCCAGATACCAGATATTCTTCTTTCGATCACCCTGCACACCCACAAAAATCATTAGTTATTTTTGTGAACCCATCTTTTCTTGATGGGTTCACTGGACTTCACTACAGAAGTCTCAGCTGATTGTGGTGTTAAACTGAAGACTGCATCTGGATCTTTTTCACCAGCTCCAGGTGCAGGAGTAAAAACGATTGGTATTTGATACTTGCTCCCCTTTTTCTTATCAGATTTTGTTCCAGATGGAACATTCTTTTGTTTTGGTTTTGAAGGGGGTTTAATATTTTGTTTTTCAACTGAGGTGATGAACCTCCTTCCAGATTTTTAATCCTGGCAGTACAACTCTGAACCTGTCTAGACAAAAGTTGGAGTTGACTTTCCAGTTTGGACAAAATATTATTTTCATCAGGCTGCTGAACCTTGGACCTTGGTTCAGCTGGAGTTTTGGTCTTTTGAGTCTTGGGCTCCTTAGACTTCTGAGGTAAAGGCTTGTTACCAGATGCCTTTTTAACTGGAGCACTAGCCTGATTGGCTCCAAGTTTAACCTCAATGGGGGTGGTCTCAATGGGTTCAGTTTTGACAGTCTCAGGTTGATCATATAGAGTTTCAACCCTGAGAGCTGGAGGCAATGCATGAAGATCTGGTATGAGAGCTGCCATTTCAAGATCTTCAGATTTCCATGCATTTTTCTGGGCATCAATAGTTCTAGAAAATGCATCATAATTCTTTCCAGATGCTTTTACCCATGACTTGATAATCATTTGTTCTTTTTTAAGATCAGATTTTAATTTTTGATTTTCAAGTTCAAAAGCCTCAATTTTCAAAACTGACTCCTTGAGAGCCAACTGGACACTTTGTAAATCATTTAATTGTGGTTTAACATTGTTCAGTTCAGTTAAGATAGTATCCAGATATCTTTCACTGTCTGCTCTAACAGTTTCCACAAAAGCCAAATCACCACTTAATGATTCAGCAAGATCCAGTTTCAGTTCTGGATCAACCTGGTTGTCATAATCACATACCTTTTTCAAAATGATGTCCACCCATCTTCCAGTGATGACATCTTCCTTTGTCACATGCTGCTGTTGATCTTCCAAGGCCATGAAACACATGTCCCTTTCCTCTTCATCATCAACTGATGAGTCATCAGAGTACTCCCATTTTCCCCCAGTTTGTGCCATCAAGCACTGATCCTTTTCTTTTTCCATGGACAGAGGGCAATCTGGGCCTTAAGCTTCTTATATTTAGCTTTGTAGCTATCATCAGGCCGATTGAAATTAGGGACAGGGACCAGTTTGGTTGTTCATCTGACTAGATCTGCATTCCTTCATAAAATGACCTTTCTTACCGCATTTATAGCAGGTAAGATTGGTTTTATCCAAAGAGTTGGAGCTGGAAGCATTGTTTGGGCCATTAAATCTTTTAGATTTATGCTTAAACCTATTAAAGGTTTCATAGGAAAAATTTGATAATTTCTAAAAAATTTCGCCAAAACCGCGTCGATAACGGATGAAAATTGGCCTAAAATTTTTTTTTAATTTTTTCATTTTTTTTTTTTTTTTTTTTTTTTTTTTTTTTTTTTTTTTTTTTTTTTTATTGGATTTTTGGAATTGGAACGATCTTGTGAAGATCTTGGTGAAACAGGAAATGAAACGATCTTGAGAAGATTGATAGAAAATGAAACGATCTTGAAAAC
>CM067171.1:76744786-76778232 GCA_034093135.1 Erigeron breviscapus | reverse complement strand
TCTCCAATTATTTGATCAGTAGGATGGTCTTTCTGCATTCGTGTCCACTTGTGAGCATGAGGAAAGGATCTTGTTGTTGAAGATCAACATCACCATCATTAAAACTTGAGTTTTGTTGAGAGATGGAGTCATAACTTGGTATAACTCTTTCCTCATAAGCTGGATGATCAAAATCAAGTGGTACATACACATTTGGAGTGTTTAATGGATTTGTTGTCTGAGTTAATCGAGAAGGTTGTTCTTGAACATTCACTTGAGAAGCATTATCAGGAGAGGATGGTGGAGAAGTATCAGTAGAAGAAAATTCTTGCTCTGAAGAACTTGATGAAGATTCATGAATATTGTCAGGAACTGGATCGTTGTTATGAAGAGGTTCATTGTGTTTGAATTGGTTCAACGATGACTTGAGGTTCTTGATCATGAATCGGTTTTGAATTGTAGAATTCTTCAAAAAGAATATCTAATTCATCACTTGTTGGAGTTGGAAACTTCTTGAATTTAGAAGCTAAGGTAGAATTCCTTGTAGAAGTACTTGAAGTACTTGGATCATTACTTGTTGGCAGCAAACCTTCTTGCTCAAGACAGACGTTTTTGGAAGCAGATAATGATGATCTTTATTATGAGGGGGTATATGGTAACGAACACTTATATGATATTGTGAGGGGATGGATTTTCATAGAAGAAATAAATAGTGTTCAGGTTTTTTGGGGAGATAGATTTTCTGATATTTATGGAGTTGTTGATTTATTGAGTTCACAGGAATTGGGTTTGTTAAGGCAATTAACACATGTGAGGTCAAATAACGCAAATGAAACTCCCATGTTAATGCAGTTGCGCTGAGATATTAGTGATAGGGTGGCATTTCTAATGCGTATGGTTGCGGATGGTACAGCTGGTGTAGTCGACAATGATCGACATGGAGATTAAATGATGTTTGGTTACCGTGACTACATGTGTGATGCTATGAACAATAGTCATTGAAGTTTGTATGTTTGGGATGATTGCTATTTGGTTTCTAATTGGTTATATTTGTCAATCTGTTTTTTATGCTATGTTTTAAAGAGTTTTTGGTTAATTGAGGATGTATTGGTCTTGCGAATAAAAGTGAATAAATATGTGGTTTTTAATATGGTTTCCATAAATATTTTGTGTCAAATGGTTAGTTGTGTATTTGAAAAGTGTTTAAAAAAAGTGATATATTGGAGTCATGTAAAGGAGTTTGTTAAATAGGTATCATCGAATCTAAGTATTTCTGATCTACGTTTTTTGGACGGTTGGACCCATTAATGTTCATAACCAGAGCGGTAGTTTGGAATTTGGTTTAAGATGTCGTGATGAGACTTGTAATAAGGGTATATAAAGTTGATTGGTAACTTTTATAAGCGTTTAGTGATAAGTGTCAAATTGGTACTTATATTGGCGTTTATGTAAAGTGTGAAATCATGCAAGGTGATACGGTGGAAATAAGTTTTTTGCAGATAGTTATAAAAGCAACAGTTTGAAAACCAAAGCGACATTACATTGGGAAAAGGGACTTAAAAGATGAACTTATTTGAGGAAATAAATTTTGACATAGAACCTAGCATCTATAAAATAAGCAAGTTCTCCACTTGCGGACTTATCTTCATGCAACTCAAATCTAAAATTTCTTTTCTTCAGTCACTCCAGCTTCTAGTAGAAAAGTAGACCAGTCAAGTATCATATGCTAGCTTGTTAACAAAGTTGGTTGGAATTGCCTGCCAAAGGGGGGGAAAAATTGGGTTTATGTTGCGTGGTTATTAAATATAGTTATCAAGTATTGCCTCAGTACAGTGAATGAAATGAATACCAGCTTATGTGTTTGTAGTGCGTGTGACTGAACCTTCTTTCTGAAATGTGGTCTATTTTTACTGTGTGTGTGTCCAAACTGACTGCATGCATTGCTTGGTAGTGCATGGATTGCAATTCCTTGAGTATTGAAAATCTGAGCCGCGCAGAAGAATATATTGTTCTTTGTCCATCCTTGGTGTGTGAAAACCACCAAGTTGTGATCTTCAATGTTGTTCTCGAAGCAAAAGTTTGTCCATGTGTTTCCTTTAAAGCCGATTGGAAGACCAAGGTTGTTACCTGGTGGATACTCATAATGCACAGTTACCAGGGCATCTTGTTTTGGTCCTTGTATTCTGGCTGTCGTTTCTACAAATTCTTGTTTTGTGTTTACGAGTGGTTTTAGGAAAGAATCCGGTAATTCCTATGATGAAATACATTTGAAAATTAGTTTTTTTGGTGTAAGCAAGAGTCGCATATTAAATCAGTTCATGCCTGCTTGATTCAAACCCAAGAGAATTTGAAGCCGTTTCTATTAAAAGAGAGATGGCTTGTTGTCAAAAGAAAGTGAGGTTTTCTTTTCTACTTTGCACCAGTTGGCACCCTGGCAGTTGAATACACCAATTAAGCCTGTGGATTTGTTGACATTGGCTGCAGAAACATTAGAGTCAAAGACAACTTCCTTTATCAAATGTAATGTCTATAGCAAGAATAATAAACTAAATTTGGGGATAAAGAGCAAAGACCTGATTCCTTTCTAGCCGGATCAACAATATGACAGTATCCTTTCATCCAAAAAAAAACAATATGACAGTAGAGTGTTGGGAACTGCATCCCGTTTAGCTATAAAAAAAAACTAATTATCAAGGAACAGTCTAAGGCCGGTTAGCAAGACATCTATCGGGGTCAGATTATTTAGACTATAAGTTGAAAAATTATCATTGTTAAGCTATGAGGTAAAGCTATAAATGCACTACAAAATAATTGGAAATGCACCTTATTAAGGTTTCTAACTTGGGCAACTCTTTTACTACCAAATTCAAGGGTTCTTCCTTTCACTCACTTCAGTTTGCTTTTTGTATATTTCTTTAAAGGCAGCATAAAAAGCCTGCAGCCTCTTCCTGAGTAGAGTCCTGGAGGTTGAGCCCGAACTACCTGAATTAGAAAGACCGTCTTCAATAAGTAAATTCAGAATGGAGCTCCAAGTGGCCTGTTCATAGACCATGGCATATTGTTATGTGAGGTGCGTAAATATTGGATTTTCTACATTTTAAGCATATTTGTTGCTGTTGATGCCATCAAGCTATTGATTTTATGGAGAACAAATCTGTAGTACAGGATCAGGGGATGATATGATTTATGGTCGTACAGACAGATACAATCAATGAACATATGTAGTACGGAAAGGCTTTGTATAGAAAAGATTTGAAATAACTTTAAAGAGAAACTCTACCATGAAGTGTAGCAGATTCTTCGTGATCATCTGACTTCGTTTTGATTAATAGGTTCGTCCTTCTCTATATCCTTTTGGAACTAATGGTTTTAAAACTACATCTTGGGACTTATTACTTGTCTCAATTTGCATATATAGCAGCAACAACACACTGCTCACAACAGACAAAATACTGAGACCAGCAACCCAAAGGGCACTACTCGTCTACTACTGCTGACATGGAAATGGGTTTGCTTAAAATGTAGAAAATCCAATATTCTATATAACCATGAACACAATGACACTTCACACATTCATTATGCACTACCCTTCAGCCTGCAATTAAGTTCAGACTTGAGAATGGATTGCTTGAAATCTAGCAGGAGAATGTAGAAAGTTTGATATTTTATGTAAGAATGAACACAATTAACACAATGGCCAGATAGATTGTATAAAACCTAATATGAAGTTCTGCTCACTCAGCTCATAAGTTACTAACAATATAATCGGGGGATTACCCATCAACCTGCAATCAGTGCATTTGGCCAAACCCCAAAATCCAATCTATTAACAATGCATGCAGTATATGTGTTTAGGCTTACATAAGAAGATTCATAACTGTCACTTTTAACCTACTTCCTCAATGCATGTACTATTTGCCAGTTCGAGTTTAAAAAAAACTTAAATCATTAAACTAAGAGTATTTGCTAGTCAGCCACCAATTAACAATTCTTTTTGCAGTGAATATCCCTGTACAGAAACAGGTTAAATCTCAAATAACAGCCACTAAACCCCGTTAATAGAATTACCCTTGCATTTTCCACGGTTAATATATTCACATAAACTTTCACAGCAATCCACTTAACTACCGCCCAAAAGTTTAAACCTGCATATCTAATTCTATACAGACTCAAACTTTTTTAAGTAACCTATATAGAAGCTATAAGCCTATAACAAAATCTGAATCTTACTCTATTCAGATTCACACCCATCCATTAATACTTACCAAATATAAAAAAAATAATCCGTGCAGATAGTGAAGCCAGCATAAGTACTACATGTAGAACATAGCTATCCAACAGCAGTCGTATGATTATATTAGAAGTGACTATGAGGTTGCAATAAAAAACGAAACGCTATATGAAGTTGTGAACCTATCTAGAATTATCATTCTCACTTTAAAATATCAAAAGGACATTCTCGATCACAGAATAAAGACAACGGACATAAGCAAGCTTTATGATAGAGATGTATCATAGAACATTCTCGATCACAACAATAAAGGCAATGGATAAAAGTAACATTGTCATAATTTACGATAACCCAAAAATAACGATTAGCATGCATCAAGTCCACAAACTTGCAAAAGCAATATTACATATCGACAGGAAAGCAGGAATGAGACATACAAGATATGAAAGTGATACCTCTACCTCAATTACAAGCTTGACCCCTCCCTCGAGATGTAGCATAGTTTGATGTAGCTGAATAATGAGTACTGTAATGTACGTAGAGATACTTCTGGATACATGAGACGACACAGAAACATGAGTTGAAATTTTGGGATCATCAAAGCTGCAAATAATAAGCATAATACAAAAACTTTAAGCCCTTTTTGGTGAAGTTTAGACATTATTTCATATTAACATAGGAACTGGAAGTGGAAGAAAACGGAAAGTGTATTATCCACGCATATATGTCTCCTTCATTAAAAAAGAATTATATTCTAATTAAATGTTTCCCGTTCACCGGATCTTACCTTTCAGGAAAGTTAATAAAAACACACTAAGTGATAATTTTCGGGGAAATCAACTTGAAGTTGATGTTTTCATTAGCATAAATAGTACTTTGACCTCCATTGACTTTAATCACCCACTTTGACCATAATTATTACACACAAAACACATATATAATATAAAATTCAAGAAACCCTCAAAATTGAACCAATGAATTAAGTTTTGAGAGGAAAACTAAAGGTGGGGGTGAATGTGAAACCTTGGAAGATTGTCGCCTGTCGGTGACTTTGTGGGACAGAAAGTGAATAAAGTTTGTTGTCCATTAGATGTTAAAGAAACAAATAAGGCTGTAATAGTTGCTATATGATATCAATTACACAATCATTTGGACTTAAACGAAAAGGATAGCAATAGAAACCATGCAATGGCAAAATGTTATCTTAACAACCTACTTACACCAAAAAATACACTTTGACTGCAAATTTAGGTATAAAAATCATAAGGTCATTGAGTAAGGTTCACAAACTGGAGTAGAACATATTGATTTTCTAAAGGCTTAGTTCTAACAGGCTGTCATGATGATAACTGTTATATAAAAATGTTAAATTTGTATAGAAAGTTGAACTCACCGATAAGAATGATGAGACGGACTATAAACAAACCATATTTTGATGACTCAAATATAATCAAAACAGAAAACTTATATTGATGAAATGGTCGAGGAACTGGAAACTTACGTCCCATTGGATCTGGTGCAAAATCTACAAACCAAAATGGTACCCTTCGCTTTGTTTGTGCATCCGGGACGGTACTCAGGTGAGCAAACCTAGCTTTGAGTTAAAAAAAACCAGAAAATTGATAAATTTGTAAAGTTGAAGTTGAAAAAACATATGATAATGAGGATTCTTCATGCGGAAGCATCTAGATTATTCTGTAATAATCTAGATTCCGTATCATTCTCTCCTTCTTTGAAAAAAAACTCGTCCCCAGGTTCTCATTCGGATCAAAACCACCCGGATTAAAGGGAATATCAGACCATTTCTTGCCTCCACCACCCATCAACTCATCGGAATATTAACCCCTTTCAAGGCTTTCCAAACCCATAAATAATCTCCATTTTTCACATCATCATCTCCATAATTAAATTTCTCAAACAACAAACTCATGTTCATGTGTGTCGGTGTCACCTCGCTCATAATCTTAACAAATAAAACTATAAAGTTAACAAACTGCAGCAACTTCGGAGAAAGATAACTACCTGTATAATGCTCCGATCCAAAATCCCAACGGTCAGATTGTGCATCGATGAGTCTTGGATCACATATCCAAAAATCAACGAGATCCAACGGTGAACGAATTTGTACCGCCTCTTTTCCCGAAACTGCGCAAACCTGGACGAAAATAAACGGATTTTTGGATATTTTTCGAGTTGGCATGTGATCTTCTTCATTGATCTTCTCACCATATGGACAATCATCACACCCAAACCAAAGATACCAATCTCCATCCTTGTATTCATCATACATGGGTGGAGAATCATAGATTATGGTACCCTTCGCTTTGTTTGTGCATCCGGGACGGTACTCAGGTGAGCAAACCTAGCTTTGAGTTAAAAAAAACCAGAAAATTGATAAATTTGTAAAGTTGAAGTTGAAAAAACATATGATAATGAGGATTCTTCATGCGGAAGCATCTAGATTATTCTGTAATAATCTAGATCTCCGTATCATTCTCTCCTTCTTTGAAAAAAAACTCGTCCCCGGTTCTCATTCGGATCAAAACCACCCGGATTAAAGGGAATATCAGACCATTTCTTGCCTCCACCACCCATCAACTCATCGGAATATTAACCCCTTTCAAGGCTTTCCAAACCCATAAATAATCTCCATTTTTCACATCATCATCTCCATAATTAAATTTCTCAAACAACAAACTCATGTTCATGTGTGTCGGTGTCACCTCGCTCATAATCTTAACAAATAAAACTATAAAGTTAACAAACTGCAGCAACTTCGGAGAAAGATAACTACCTGTATAATGCTCCGATCGAAAATCCCAACGGTCAGATTGTGCTTCAATGAGTCTTGAACAACATATTCAAAAATCAGAGCGATCCAACGGTGAATGAACTTGTGCCGCCTGTTTTCCCACAGCTGCGCAGAACTGGACGAACATAAACGGAATTTTGGGTATTGTTTGAAACAACCCATGATCTTCTTTACCTGTTGCAATCTTCCCTAAAAGCTTTCTGTTTGGACTACCCGAGTAAGGCACGTTATTTATTTCTACTTCTTTTACTGCCTCCATAAGAGATGTGTCCAGACCAAGGTGGCCCATTACAAATTAAAATCTTTAATGCCATATTTTCATTAAGTTTTTCAATAAGCTTTCCTGGCCGACAAGGTGGGTTGCATCCAACTTTATCATAAATAACTTTTGTATTTAAAGCAACAAACATATTTTAATCAATAATTTTGAAATCACTTACAATTTGATATTGAGGATTCGTCCAATACCATCCAAAATCCAGACTTGTTATAATTGTCGGCTGAAAAATGGGATCGATCTTCGACAAATCACCAACAGTAGTCAGCCCATTGTTGTGTCCACCCAATCCATCACCACCTTCAACAAGGTTTTTATTGGAAAAGTTCCGATCACCACGAGTAAACAAAAAATACATTTCGTTCTGATCGCGACTTTGTTTACCCGTTTCCCCTCGCGGCTAAAGGGTACATCCGGGTCCGGTCGCATGGACCTACTTACCTTGCTTGTAGACCAGCTGCAGAGCTAACCCTTGTTCTATTGGTTTGATGCTACCAAGACGATTTCTTTATGCCCATCAAAGGACCCCGAGATGCTAATCCACGAAAAACGAGACGATAAATTCGAATAATCTAGATTATTACGGAATAATCTAGAATTTTATTTTATTTATTATTAGACTTTTTAGTTTCCTATGTATTTAATTTAGTTTATTAATTATTTCGGTTTTCTTGTCATGATTCCCATCTATAAATTGGGATTCAAATTATGTTAAAAATTAGTTTTTTTTAATGATATGAAATGTCTTTTTCTCCTCCTATCCACAAGTGTTTGTGTGTTAGTGTGTGAAATTGCCTAGTTATCAGTATTCTTTTTAATCAACGATTATTAGAAGAATTGTACCTGGGTATTCTTTAAATCAACAGGTTCAATTGTTTATCCTTTTTTTCTCGCTGCATCAATTCTTTTATCTGCTTCCTCAAATTTTAAACCACCAAGGCTGGTTTAGGCAAGTGCACTCCACCTGATATAGGGGTTCTGAAAAGGCCAGCTCTAGGTGAACTGCCCGTTCCAACCTCAAATGTCTTCTTATTCATATCCTCGAACCAATCAAATGGGTTATTTTATGATTTCAACTTGTGTAACAGATTCTTAAGGACATTCAACACATTAAAAATTTAGACCACTATTGTGATAATTTGGTTTTATAATAACTACTTAAGCACTAATCATTTATCTGAATTTTCTAAAAAAATGAACAAAGCGCTTGAAGGACCATCCCAACCAGCCCATCGCTTTTTGCCTATTACCCAACATGGTTGACCTACCCATCTCGCCACCTCTGTTGGGATTCATGCACATAAATCATATAAACAATCACGAGTACGCAGCGGAAAGAAACGTATATGCAATATAATAATTAACAATAAGCTTCCAATAAAGTTAATAATAAGATTATTATTATTATTATTAGGGTTTAAAGTAAAACCCCTCTATGATCGCACACACGACACGTCGAACAATACCCGAAGATTGCTAGATCTTGAATCACAAAAGCCAAAACTCCTAGCTTGCCTTTAATGTTGTTTTTCGGATACAAACTAGAAACATGAATTACAAAAACTGCCGAACTAAAACCCGACCAAATAAATTACTATTATCAATATAATATTCATAAGATTTAAGATGGTGGTAAATCTAGTATTGGTTTTGTGTTTTCGTTTTTTTTTTGTGTCCGATCGAGAGCATCAACCGAAAGGGTTTTGTGATATATATTTTAGGGTTAGATAATTGGGGTATATATAGTGTATAGATATATCCCAAATAACTTAACCTTCAAGTAATATCTTTGACTTGGACTAGGGTTTAATTAATAATTACATTAATTATTAATTAATATTTAATAATTAATAATTCATATTTATTAATTAATAAATAATTCTAATTAACATATCTAGTTAATAATGTCCAATATCATTTCTCTCAATTATGGTGATTATAAATATGTAGATACAATATGTACATATAACCGAATATCTAAGTGTCATCGCGTGTGACCCCGTAGGCTTAAACATTTTCGGACATGCGTTTATTTAACGTGATCATATTCCAACAGCTCCCACTTGAGCATGTTATATAAAGGCAATAACATTGGTTAGCGTCTAGAAACACGCCAATGCTCCCGGAAATATTTAAGTATAGTTCTTAAAGTATCTTGAAATGGTTTCAGTGTTTATTATCCCTTTGTTTCAGATACCTTGTTAATTATGGATATGGATCAATGTCATTCCATAATTTAATGATTTTGTTTCTCATTTCTTTAACTAATTAGGATTACCAAATTAATCGAGACCATATCTGGAGTTCATTTGGGTACGGCCGTACAAACATCTTAATTAATCAATGAGGGGCCCAATGGTATCATTCTTCAGTTGCAAATTGAAGGAACAAATTCTATTTTGACTACACGTGTTAGTCATGTCATTTCACTACATTTCTGAAAGTAGCCCTTTGTTACTACCTTATTCAGGATAGTTAGGAACTATATCAAAAAAATGCAATCCATACATGCATAACCTGCTTGTATCTCAAGTCTAAGGATAAATAAAGCAACCATTTCACGAATTTCACTTAATGACGCCGATCCATAAAGTGATGATTCGTTAAGTGGGGTAGTCCGATATGCATCTCTATGGATATCATGTGAGTTTGGTAGGACCATCTTCAAATATTCCCAAAAATATTTATCAATCACTCAGATTTGTCTTAGTTTAACTATATTCTCATATAGTTAATCGACAATGGACATTTAGAATATTTAAAATATTCATGGATTAAACATGCAAATATAGGATACAATTAATATTAAATGAAAACAAACATACCACGTAGTTTAATTCATTTGTAAAATAATAATTGTTTAACATCCTTTATCCAAATACCAATCAGAGATTTACATGATATAACTAGCTAATTTTAAGTCCTCTGCCCTCGGCATGCTTATTGAGCTTTCCTTTGACAATGCCTTTGTAAAAGGATTAGCTAAGTTATAATTTGTGTGAACTTTGAGTAACTTGATTTCACCTAGTTCGATTTGCTCACGAACATAGTGATATCATCTAAAATAATATCTGGCACCTTTCTGAACTCAGGGTTCTTTGGCAATAAAGATTGCACCATTATTGTCACAATACAAATCTAAAGGTGTGTTATTTGAGGGCATCACGTTAAACCCAAAAATAATCTTTCTAATCCAGACGACTTTCATGGCGGCTTCTTGAGGCGGCAATATACTCAGACTCTGTCGCATACATAGCAAATGTGGTTTGCTTCTTGCTCTTGTAATCCATCGTGCCTTCATTTAAAACGAAGACGTATCCCGACTAAGATTTTGTATCATCTTTATCAGTCTGAAATCCAACATCACAGTATCTAGTCACTTTGAGTTCTGTATCGGGATTTCTACCATACACCAAAAATATATCTTTAGTAGCACGCATGTACTTAAGAATATTCTTCACAGCAGTCCAGTGATCCTCACCTGGATTCTGTTGATATCGGCTAACGATATTTTGCGCGAAAGCAATGTCAGGTCTAGTGCATCTAACCGTATACATAATAGATCCCACAGCCGAAGCGTAAGGAATTCTTTGCATACGCTCCACCTCCTTAGGTGTAGAGGCATCGTTTTTGCTAGATAAGTTAAGTCCTTCTTGCATAGGTACGAAACCACGCTTAGAATTCTCCATCTTGAATCGCTTCAAGATCTTATCAATATAAGCACTTTGACTTAATCCAATCAACTGTTTACTTCTATCTCTATAAATTCTTGATTCCAAGAATGAATGTTGCTTCACCCAAGTCTTTCATAGCAAAACACTTTCCAAGATGGGATTTTACATCTTGCAACATTGGAATGTGATTTCCTATTATCAATATGTTATCTACATATAAGACAAGGAAAGTAAAATTACTCCCACTAGCTTTGCGATATACACATGGCTCATCAGGATTTTGAGCAAAACCAAACTTTTTGATTTCCTCGTCAAACCTTTTATTCCAACTTCTTGATGCTTGCTTTAGTCCATAAATGGACCTTTGAAGCTTGCACACTTTGTCGGGATATTTTAGATCGACAAAACCTTCTGGTTGAACCATATAAACTTCCTCGTCTAGATAACCATTCAAGAAAGCGGTTTTGACATCCATTTGTCATATCTCAAAGTCATAGTACGCTGCTATGGCTAAGATGATCCTAATAGTTCTAATGTCTGCAACGGGAGAGAAGGTTTCCTCATAGTCAACTCCGTAAAGCTGAGTATAGCCTTTCGCCACAAGACGAGCTTTATAGGTGTGTACATTTCCATCCATGTCGGTCTTCTTCTTGAAGATCCATTTACACCCAACGGTTCTACCATTAGGTAGAAGATCAACCAAGCTCCAAACTTGATTATCTTTCATGGATTTCATTTCCACATTCGCAGCTTCAAGCCATTTGTCAGATTCTGGATCTGATAATGCAGCTTTGAAATTAGGAGGTTCATTTAAGTCTCCTAATACGTGTTCTTCAGACTCAATATTAAGATTTAATCTTTCACGAGCACGTATTGTCCTTGAGGACCTACGAATTGGAATCGCATTATCTTCAACTTGAGGTTCATGAGATTCATCTCTTTGAACATTTTTCCCCCCAAGTTGATGATTGCTAGTATTTTCAGAAGGTTGACACATCTTCTTCTTGAGTCTCATCAAGCTCGACAATCCTCCCACTGTTTTCTTGAGTGATGAGATTCTTTTCAAAGAACTCAGCATATCGAGATACTTCAACAGTGTTGTCGGTAGGAAAGTATAAGTAGTAACCCATCGTTACCTTTGGGTATCCTACAAAGATGCACTTAACAGATCTAGGTTCAAGTTTGTCAGGCGTATCTCGTTTCACAAGTGCCTCACAACCCCAGTCCTTTAAGTAAGACAAATTAGGAACACTTCCATGCTACAATTCATGCGGTGTCTTGTCAACCTTCTTGGTTGGAACCATATTGAGAATGCGTACAGCAGTCTCTAGAGCATAATCCCAAAATGAAATGGGAGAGTCGTAAGGTTCATCATTGATCACACCATGTTCAACAAGGTTTGATTTCTCCTCTAAGATATACCATTATGCAGGAGTAAGCTTTCGGATAAATCCACAAGCTTTTAGATAATCCTTAAACTCTTGGCTTAAGTATTCTCCACCTCTATTCGAACGAAGATTCTTGATGGTTTTACCGAGTTGATTTTCTACTTCATTTTAAACTCTTTGAATGTTTCGAAGACTTCATATTTATGTTTAAGCAAGTAAGCATAACCATAACGACTGAAATCATTCATAAAGTGATGAAGTAGCTAGCACCTTTCCTTGACATATGTCTAAATGGGCTACATACATCGGTATGTATAAGTCCAAGTAGATCTTTAGCCCTCTCCGTTTTATGCGGAAAAGGTATTCTTGTCATCTTGCCGGAAACACAAGACACGCATTTGTCAAATGATTCATCATTTGATTGTAAGATCCCTTCACGTTGAAGTCTTTCAATGCGTTTCTTGCTAACGACAATGCCAAAGATAGGTAGAGTTCAAGTCAGGTTTGACTCTTTTGCTATTGAATTATCATTTGAATCACAACAACACATATAATTCAATTGTGAAGATACTTGAAGAACTGGTTAAACCAACTTGCTTCTTCTTCTCGTTCAACTCAGCTAGATACTTAGACAATTCCTCTTCCAGTGTCTCACTTCAGCACAGTGATGACAAGTCTGGTCTTTTAGCCGGATGCTCCTTTTTCGCCAAAGGGGTCTTTTTAGGTTTTGAGACTGAAGCACCTTGCTTTCCCTTACCAAAGTTCTTGCCCTTAGCTTTCGGTTGTTTGGCTTTCTGAACCTTTTCCCCCTTGATCATAAGATTTGGGGTGTCTCAAATTTCTTAGGAATGTTTTTCTCATACTCAATCAACATGGCATGAAGTTCAGCTATGGTTTTGCTCATGCTGTGCATATTGTAATTGCGCACAAACTTCTCAAAATCCCTCGAAAGAGACTTAAGAATCATGCCAATAGCAATAGGCAGAGGATACACATAGTTTAACCTTTCCAAATTCTCAAAGTAACTCTTCATCTTGAGTACATGAGCGCTCGCCGATTTCCCATACTCGTGTTCAAATCATGGAGTGATTCAACAAGTTCAAACATAGATTTGAGTTCTCTGATCATATCATACGGATTGTGCAATCCGAATTGCTTTTGAAGCTCGGGAGTCATGCTACCAGCATCAAACAAGCAACTTCAATATGTCTATTGTACTGAGTATTGTATGCTTCCAACTGCACAGCAGTGGCACTCGCATCAGGGATAGCGGGTATCTGATTTTCAAGGACATCGGTTTTCTCCTCAACTCTTAGAACGATTCTCAGCTGACGAAACCAGTCATTGAAGTTGGTTTCAGAAAGTTTTTATCTTCCTAGCATCGACCTGAAAGCCGATTAGTGTATGTTTTGTGAAGGATTTGTTGCCATTTACAAAACATATTCAAGTTCAATTATCGGTATTTTCGATAATGAATCCTTAAGAAATATAATCTACCCATGTTAAATTCTTTTAACAATTAATTTCATTAAGGCTAGGATCCAATTGACATACCATCATTTCATCAGTTGATCTGCTAGAAATGACGTACTCAAAAGGTAAGTGACGAGCAATAATTGCATTACAAGTTCAATTCCTAGATTTATGGGACTTACAACAACACTTATTAGGGGTAGTAAGTGTTTTGTAAACATGTTTTGTCCCATCTTATGCCACGGGTCAAGGTCTCACCGCTTAACTCGCTTTAAGTCACGTAATTAAGAACATGTAAATAGTCTACTACCGTCTCACGATGAGTAGTAATTTACCTTGTTAGATACAATTCACCTACGGTCTCACGTAGAGCAAAAAGCACTTGCAAGTGTTCTTAGCAAAGTGGGTGGCAAAGACTTAACTTCAATTGGGTAATGCAATTGATCTGATGTGAGCGTCCATTTTGTGATAAAAACCCCTATCGAAAGGCCTCATTTCTATGTCTAAAATGAGTTAATATTCCGGAACTATCGGTACTTAATGAGTCGTATGTTTATGCAGGTTCACGGAAGATGCGAGAGGGGGTAAATGGCATCAAGTAACTCAAGATGAAGGTCCTATGAAGTTACAAGACATAAAGAGTTGATTCGGGAGCCTAAACGAAGCGTAAACAGAAGAGCTAACCCAGCGCCGCTGCAGATCCCAGCGCTGCTGAAGCCCATCCCAGGGCCGCTGGGCGTCCCAGATCAGCAACCGACTTAAACACCTATTTAAGTCGAACTAACCCTCAAAACCCTAAGAGAGAGCCGATTCAGCAGCCCTAGCCGCCTACATTCAACCCTAGATCGTAGTTGCAGATTTCCAGAAGGTTTTGGAGCTTCTAACACCTTCTGATCTTCATCCTCGGTCTAGATCTACTTTTTATTTTACTTTCAGTTGGTAAACAATGTCTTTCATCTTTTCAGACTTTGTTATTCTTTAATAATGTCAGGCTAGTAGGCTGAATACTTGTTTGGATCAATGTGATCATGTAGACGTTTATTGTTTTACTTATTTGTTAGAATCTGTTGGAGTGTGTTTTACTGTTTATCGTAGATCCATGTTTTACTAGTTCTTCATATTATTATTGGTTCTATATCTGAATATATTAGTTTAATTCTGATGGTTGTGTATGATCATACACTAGAACTAATATGCTAGGATGGAAAACACTAGTCGGTCTATAACTAGCTGTAAAAGGTGATTCACTTGTAACCGAGGGATCCAGAACTGTAGTAATTAGGATGAATAGAACATGATGCTTAACAATGTCAGACGCGATCCAGTGACTTGGAAACGAGCACTGTGGTCACCGGAGATAATTATCTGGTCATGGCTTAAGAGCCGGGTAACTAAAAGATGAACTAGTAACACAAACTTTAGGTCATTAATGCTTAAACAATGAATCTAACGAGAATTTGTTTATATGGTAGTGTGAGTCTAGCGACAGCACTAGTAATTAGGCAAAGTGAATCTAACGAGAATCTGAGCCGTGATTAAGTTTCCAACAGTCTAGCAAGTAGGTAGAATAGTATTTGGTCGTACCATGAGATCGGAGATGCCAAACAAGTATTTTAATTTAATTACTGTTATTTGCTTTTTTCAAACTATTTTCAGACTAAGCCTCTCGCTGAATAAGCGGTTGCGGCTTCTATTTACTTTTCAGTATTTTAATTAGTTTAATAGGAAATCGTGACAACCCCACAACCGCTAGAATTACACATATTATTAGATTAGGTAGTGCAAGCGTCCCTGCGAACGATCCTGTAACTTATCACTTAAATTATACTACACTGATCGGGTTCTCTGCTCGTAAGTGTGTGTGTTTTCAGATAATTACTTGTACAACATTTTATAAATTTAAAAGCAAAAAATAAAACCACATCAAGCTTTTTGGCGCCGCTGCCGGGGACGCGACGCATTCTTAGTTTAGTAGTGTAATTCGATCCTATTTTGTGTTTCGGCACGAAGTAGTTACTTTTCAGTAATTAGGTTAAGTCAATTAGGTTAAAAGTCAAATTAGGTTTTAGGTCAAAGTTAGAGTTTTAGTTAATTTAGCTAGTATTTTCATTTTATTAAAATTTCAAAAATCCAAAAATATTTTCTTTTTCATTTCTAGTTAAAGTAGTTTAATTTAGTTTTTCATTTCATTTTTATATTGGTGCGTTGATCTTTTTCTTGAGTTTTGCAGATTATTTAGGTAGTTGATGCGTTTAAGATCGGGAACGGTTGTAAGACGCGTTTCCACAAGCCTAAGTAGACTCAGACGTAGGAGAGACTCAACAGATCAAACTCATCACCCGTAGTTAACTTAGCAAACCTTTTCGACCAAGAAGCCCCTTTAGGATCATCCGACACTAGTTCAGAACCAAACTCACCTAGATCCGAAATGGACGAATTCGACCGACCAATGATGGAAAGGACGAGAGCCGTAGCACCGACACCGGGATCGGCTATTGTCTTACCAAACTTAGGAGATTCGTTTTCAGTCAAAGGACACCACCTTAAGTTAATCCAAGACAACCAATATGACGGCCGAGCCAAATCCGACCCCCATAAGCATGTAAGCAGGTTCACAAGTTTGTGCAAAATGTTCAAATACGGAGGAAACGTCACCGATGACGATGTGAAACTTAGCTTATTTCCGTCGTCTCTCACGGGAGAGGCACGTGTTTGGTTTAATGAGCTCGATGAAGGTACCATCACTACATGGAATCAACTTCGCGAACAGTTCGTCTCGCGATTCTTTCCCCCGAGTTTAGCTAGGAAAATGCTTCGAGACATCAAGGCTTTCAAGCAAGACGAAGGAGAATCACTAGTCGATGCATGGAAAAGGCTTAGGGAAATGATCAGAAACTGTCACGGGAATGGACTTAACAAGGACGAGATCATGGAGATTTTCTTTTATGGTTTAACTAAGAGTTCCCAAAAGGATTTAGACCTAGACGACGGTGGTAACTACTTGTACAAGTCTACCAATGAGGCGTACAAAATGATGGAGGATATGGTGCAAGCTAGCTTAGCTCGAGATATGGATGATAAGATCGAGAAAGGAGGACGAGAAGGACCGTGGCTAGCATCGAGAGCAGCTCCGACAATGAGGTAATTCATGAACTTAAAGCTTTATCTAACCGTTTTTCTACTTTTGAAGATAGGTTGGACATTATGGACAAAGACCTCAAGGTGATTGCACACGGGTGCAACAATTGCGGAGGAATGCACTATACCGAGGATTGTGAAGAGGAGGCTACCGAGCAAGTCAATTATGTTCAGAACCAATACCGAGGAGGCTTTCAACGAGGACTATTTCAAAGAAACCCCGGTAATTCTAACTTTAATTCTAATTATGCTAGAAATAACTTTGGTTCTTTTCAAAATAGGTGGCAAAAGAGTAATGGTCAACCCGAGCAACCAAAAGTGGAGAATGAAGTCAAGGAGGATTGATATCGTATATGTACACATATTTATTTTACGCGATATCGTCTCTTTTATGTTTGAATTATTATCATTTTCATAGACTTTTATACTTAATTTGTGATTTATATGATTATAGGTCTATAAGATGAAATATGTCAAGAATGGGTTGAATTAAGACAATTAATGTAGAAAATGAAGATTGGAGTTCAAATGACAAAAATCGCATACGTGGACTAAAGAAATCAAGTGGCTTTATCAATTTGGCTATGCATTCAACTCTCACGTTATCATTAAACTAACAACAGCAATAAAATATATAGCAATATATATGTTATTGTTACAATTATGGTGAAGTTGGAATCGGCTGGAGTATATATTTGATGAGCATTAGTATAATGGACAAATTAATATGGATTTAGTCATATGGGCTAGCAACAAACAAGGAAAGGAAGGAATAAAAGAAGCCCACAACTTTGGTTGATGTGGGCTAGAAGTTGGCTGCTCCAAACCGACTTTACTATGTGTGGGCCTCAAGTCAAGCAAACAAATATATAATCTATCAATCTATCATAATTTGGACGGAGAGAATTGGCAGTAGAGTTTTTGGAGTCGGTGCAAGTGGGAGCCGCCAATTTATTGGTCGGTTAGTAAGGAGGGCGTGGAATAGCAACCAAAATAAAAGGTATATAGCCTTTTAAGCAATTAATTTGGAGGTGCTTAGAGTTTTAATTCGTAAGAGTGGTCGGCTGGTGTGGAGTTCTTGTTCGTGAGGGAATTAGGCCGCAAAAGACAAAAGGTTCTTTACTTTTTTGTTTTTCGTAAAGCAGCAACAATACATCTGCAAAGCCAGAGTTCTCGTTCGATCCTTCACTCTTTTATTATTATTATTTAGTTGCTTAATTACAAGACTATATTACTATACAATTTTTATTATGGATTTTATCTATTTGATAATTGTTAGTGTTATTTATCTTGATATGAGTGGCTAATCGCTTCATCATCCATCTTGATGGAGTGAGACAATATGTAAAGATTGCACAATTTTATTAATTCAATGTTGATTTCATTTAACGTTATATCGAGATCTTAGCGTATTTCTTCCTTATTATTTATCTTGAATTGATTGGTGATTTATGTGTGTCTTTAATGGTAGTTATTGATTTCATATATTTCATTTTGATTGTTTGGGTACAAACGATTGGCAGAAATGTGTTAAACGGTTGGGTACAATCGATAGGTATAATTGTTATTTCAATAACCAAAACAATTGTTTGATTAGGGAAGTTATAAAAGATGTCTTGGGGTACCGGTCTTTGTAACGAAACTAGTTTAAGCAAGAGAGTCAAATGATGTGATTAACTTGACGGGTACGGGGTTGGTGCTTTGTTTGAGTCTCGGTTATTTAATCAACTAATTTGGATTTGAACTTCATTTATGTGCAATCTGAGCGTATTGTTGAGCGAAATCAAGATGGATGTCTTTTAAATTTTTGTCATAAAAACATTTTCAATATCGTTTTAGGACGATCCCTGCCCCGGTAATACCGGATTTAAATTATTTACTTTTACTTGTTGCAAAGTGACAATTCGGTCACAAAACCCCTGTTTACTTGAATTACTTAATGTTAACAATTACTTACTTTAGTCCCTGTGTTCGATCCTGGACTTACCTTTTAGCTATACTATATACGAACGGGTCACTGCCCGAGAGTGTGTAGTAGTCAGTTCTAGGGTATTTCTTGTTTTAATTTTTTAACTCGATTTTACACATCAAGTTTTTGGCGCCGCTGCCGGGGACTTTTGTTTAAGTAGTTGTTTAATTTTGTAGTTCGATCCTTTCTCATGACTTGTGAGGAAGTTAATTGTTTTTCGGTAGCGTAATTTAGTGTTAATTTTTTTTTTTTTATTTTAGTTCTAGTCCATTTTATTATTCAGTTTTTCTTTTCCATTTGTGCTTTTCACATGGTGTGCTAGTGTTTGTTTTGTAGTATTAGTGTCACCTATGGCCGACCAAGACTATGAGTTGGAGGGAGAATACCCGGACGAGATACGGTACTTTAATCAATTACCCAACGAGACTTGGTATGAAGCATGGATGAGGATTAGATACATAGTTGATAAGTTAAACACGAGCAACATTTTTGTTTGTGAACTTGTTACATTTTATTTGCGTGGGCTAGATGATGAATCCTATGATATTTTAAGCGAAGAAATCTTAGGGATGGATTCCGACGGAGTATTTGATTATGTGGAAGAATTTATTCAATCCAACGAATTTGTGTATGTGCCCAAAAATGAAACAATGTGGCAAGAAGTGTATGAGACTTCAGAAGAGAACGAAACAACAGAAGCTTATGATCTCTCGGAAAATGAATCTCATACTCAACCTCCTGAAAGCCAAAAATACCCAGAGATACAGGATTCCATTCAAATCCTGAATACTGATGCAATGGAGGAACCACATGTCTCTCCTCCACAATCTGAATTTGGTGAAATAATAATGGGAGAATTTAAAGAATAATTTATGGAACCAGGAGATGTTATGAGTAAGATAGTAGCACAAGAGCAAGTGTCATTTCCACAACCTATGATTGGAGTCGACTCGAGAGAAGATGAGTATCAATTGACTTATTTGGAACAAAACAAACTATTACTCATTAGCAGAGAGCCGGTGGTCGAAGATGTTGATTTGAAAATATGTTCCTCCTTCCTTGGTAAGGTATGTGATGTTTCTTATGATGATACAAATGTTGCTAAATATATCTTGCAGGATTTGGAGGATGAAGTCATTATCGACTTGGATGAGGAGTTGGTAACTGGTCCAACAAAGAGGATTGAGCTTGAACACACCAAAATGGATGAATTACCGACAGTTCAAGCATGTTTTCAACTGGTGAGCAAAAAGAGGAAGCTAGAGGGAGCATCGGCTACTTTCCTCATTGATAAGTGCCTAATTATCTCTTAAGAGAGTCGTTTTTATACTTTAGGTAACCCCATATTGTTCGAGTATAATAAACGGCGATGGGTAGAAAACTCGGTTTTAAAAATAGATATGATAAATCATGTGAGGAGGGATTTTGAAAAGGTGAATTTTAAAGATTGGGTAATGATAAAAGTTAAGTTCACAAATTTTTCACCTTACTCGTGTAGGCCACCGGACTTTTTATGTGTTGATGATGTAAACAATTGGATTCTGACAAAGGTGAAACTTAACTGTTTTTTCACTATTTAAGGGTAGACCGCCCAACACTTTAAGTGTGGGGGCGTCAGAGACCTCACCATGGTAATTATTCGGGGTAGGAGTCTAGCTAACGACTCGTAAATAAATTAAGCGCTTCTCGGGAGGCAACCCGTGTCTTTTATTTTGTTATTTAAATTTTAATTTTTTTTTTTCCTTTTTGTTTGTGTTTTTGAATAAGATCTTTGATGATGGTTGTTGGTTGACTTTGATATGGTTTTTTTTTGTTGCTCGTTAATCGTGTGTTCATGTTGAATAGCAAGTTTTGTCATATGTATATGCTGGCAGTAAGTTCAGCGCCCATATTTTTGTTGGCATCATTCAAGCATGGAACACCCGTCATACCCGGCAAGTTTTTCTGTTCTTAATTTTATTTTTGTTTACTTTTCCCTATTTCCCATAGTTTGCCTTAGTTCATTGGACATTGAGGGCATTGTCCAACTCAAGTGTGGGGGGTGGTAAATAGGAAAAAGTCGGGTATTTTTAGAGGATTTTTAAACTTTTGCATGCTTGTCCTTGTAGTTAATTGCTTTTGTCACTTAATTATAGATATTAATAAGCAATTTAACTACACCTTGGTACAAATTTTA
Source organism: Erigeron breviscapus (assembly GCA_034093135.1). Lineage (NCBI taxonomy): Eukaryota > Viridiplantae > Streptophyta > Magnoliopsida > Asterales > Asteraceae > Erigeron > Erigeron breviscapus. Next base: position 76,757,115 of record CM067171.1, on the reverse strand, counting down.
ATATGTGGAATGTGTTTTGACTGATTAATTAGGCAATCCCTTCTGGATTAATAATATGACTAGTACGCTCAAAGCACCAAAACACCTCAATTGAGAGATTATTGATTCATTTTAGTATGATAGGTATACGGTTTTGGATTATTAGCCTTGTAAATTTGTCCCTCTCGTAGGCTTTTGGATTTATCCAGGAATAAGGGTTCTATTTAGAGCTCTGAACTATGATGTGCAAGTTTGAGGTTGGTTTTTCCTTTTCCGGATTATTTCATTTGCTATGAGTGTGCCAATGATTGCGTTGATTCTAGAACTTGTCCTGGTTGATCGTTCCGTGTTATTTATCAGAAGAGGCAAATTTAGGATAAAACCCTTTGTTCTTTGTTTGATTCACCCTTGTTTCGTAAAATTATAGTGATAAAATCTTGCAATATTGTAACTAGTATTTAAAATAAAGAGAGTAAAAGAATTCGAACAAAATTATTAGCTTGCGGCTGTGTCAGAGTCGAACAAAGTCTAAGATGTTGAGTCGAACAAAGTCTAAGATGCTGCTGCTTCTTGTCGACTCACAAAGAATCCACGCGAGGGTTCTTTTGCGGCTCCCCCACTCTCACGTGCAACTCCTCACCGTCCAGTTTTTTTCAATGAATGTCACCAAATATCATATATATACATGATATATGTCATACATAGGTAATGATGGCCATGGGCCTTTTTGGCTGCTGCTCGCCGACCTCCTTCACAAAACAAAAGGGCTTCGGCCCATTCTTCTTTTTCTTTGGCCAGTCCACTAACAAACAAAAGGGCCCAAGCCCACTTTTTTTTCCCCGACTGGATACAAGCAACGAGACCACCACCACCTTTTATTGCTAATTCCACAATTATTGTTGATATTGAGTAGTGGCTGGATTGAACCTGGACGCGTTGCGGCGCAATTAGCTATATTGCGGCGCAACTTATCTTTCTGGAATTCTGTTGCGGCGCAATGTGATGTTTTGCAGCTTTGACTTTAGTTGACCGGCTGCTATCTTCATTCAAACGTTTTGGATATCATCCGTTAGTACTTATTTCTCATCAAAAAGGTCGTTTTCCCCAGAATTACGCTCAAGTACCTGTTATTTCTGAAACACTAACAAATACCATAAACGCACCAAATGTGTACAAACGACTCATAAACCATGCAAAATCAACTAAATACAATGTGGGAAATGGGTATAAAATACGACACATCAAATCCCCCCACACTTAAGCTTTGCTTGTCCTCAAGCAATTCCAAGCTGAAAAACATAAATTAACCTTGGTACATAATGGAAACCACATTTCAGTAATCAAAAAGAAGCTCAACCATAATTGAAAATGAAAGGAGATGGTTAGGCAGTTTTAATCTTAAATGAAAACCGGAATGTTTGACAATACTTGACTGATACACAAGCCTTAATAACACGACTAAGCACAAAAGAATCGAATCAGTGATATCTCGTCTATCCTACTCCAACTAACTTACTTTGGGGGGTTGAATAATTGAATAATCACTCAAGGCCTAGTCGTGATGCATAATCTTTTACCATAGGCTTGTACTAGAATCATTCCTTCACCGCCATGGCGCAAGCACCATAACGTTAATCAGAAGAGGTCTTTAAGGGTCACTACTACAAACAGGCCTATAGATGACGCGCATTGCGCGTCAAGAAGATCTCGGATGACGCGCAAATGCGCGTCAAGGAAGGACCAGTCATAAATTTTTATGACCCGCATTTGTGCGTCATCCGTCTATGACGCGCACTTATGACACGCATTTATGACTCTCCTTTTTGACCTTCGTAGCAGAGCGTCATAAACTGTATGACCCACTTTTTTGACATAAGTTTTTGCGCGTCATAACCCTGTAAAATCATTTTTTTTATCCAGTTTCTGTTTTTTAATACCTGATTATATACATAATATAAACCTGGCAATAAATTAAACCTGATAATAGTACAAAATTAACGCATTTCATATATAAACCATGCGTCACCAATTCATTACATAAGGATTCATGTCCAAATAGATACGATAATTTAACTAAATTCGGTTTACAATTCTACCTAAAAATGAAATTCGACACATAAATTGCCCATTCTTCTCGAATATCGTCTAAATCCGCATCCATGTACTCATTGCTATCACCACCAATCTAGTCAAAAATAAAACAACATTTTAGAAACTGGATATTACTTAAATATACAAATGCACATACAAAGAGTTCATGCAATTTAAATACATTTCAGATGAGTTAAAGTCCCATTTAACACATTTGACCCAGTTTAGTCAGTTAATCAAAGGCCTGCACATTTAGGTTGTTTGAAATAATGTAACCCATATCGACCAGTAACTTATAACTGGGTCAAAATTGGTAATTTCATAACAATCACATATATTTAGGGCAACATGGGAAAATACATAATACTTCCTTACATTGTGATTTTCGAGAACCCGAACTCCATGTTTAACTACTTCCTTCATAAACTTCAACATGAAGTACCCACATTCAGTGCTTCCGGGCTGACGTGGACACTACACAAGAAATATACAACAACATCCAATCAGCAGCATAAATTCTCATATATTCTCATATTGAATCATTGCCTTTACATAACACATAACTTAATGCAGTCCCTTCAATGTCTATGGTGATATATATTTGTAGGCAAAATTGGGTTCAAAACACTCCTTACAAAGCTATTTCCCTACTGTCAATCAGCTTTCATGCTATGTAATTAGCCTATTTCCCTACTGTCAATCAGCTTTCATACAACAACATCAACTAGTTGGATCTCGATCAGTTTCAGGTGTACTAACCAACTAAGTAACTAACTAACTAACTTAACATACAACTAACTACATACTTAACAAACAGCAGCAGCACAAGATAATATTCAACAAATAACTAACCTTAGAATTAACCCAGTTAAGTTTAGTCCTCCTATTGTTTCCAGCTTCTACATCATACAATGCAATTGCCCTACAAAGAATTAACCCAGTTAAGTATTACATCATACATCATAAAGATTCTATAATTTGTATTACTTACGCATCCACTATTTGCTTGAACTGAAGATTGACGTCGCTAGCCGGTAGGGAATCAAGATAATAGCAGGTACTTGTCTTCATGTCAATCACGCCTAACACCCAATGTCTTCTACAAAAAACAAAGATCAAGTTCTGTTAATTACTGTTAATTTTTATTAATTAATTTAAATGTTGTAGAAAATCTAACCCGGGATTGTATGGCAATAAGACGAGGTCATTTTGCTTCCTTGTAGATAACCTTCTTGCAATAACTCGACTTGCATCCTCGATATTCTTGGCCCTCGCTTTACGTTCATGATGCATGATCGCAGTCGGGGTCATGAAACAAACTCCATGATCTCTGTGTGACCCATTCTTGATTTGCTCATACAGGTACCTATTAACAATTAACATACGAAGTTTACATTCAATTAGTCCTGTTAACATACAAGTACCAATTTTTTATAAACTATATTTATCACTTACATGATATAAGAAGCAACGACAGCCCGCTTAACTCATCCATTGCAAATAGACTGTCAAAATCATTCCAATTTAAGTACGTGTAACTGGGGTGCCCAAACAAATCGTCCTCGCATTGCACTTTTATTGTGGGTCGACCCACTGCCCAACTCTCTTTTTTCTTCTTCTTCTTTTCTTTGTTCTTTTCTTTGTTCTTTTTCTTCTTTTCTTCTTTTCTCCTTGTCTTGATCAGCAGCCTTTTTCTCCTTCTTTTTGGCCACTATCTTGTTCTGCAAAAATATAAAAAAGTCATACAGGTACCATTTTGTTCTAATGATTAAACTGTTTTATAAAAAAGTCTTACCAAACCAGAGCATGGAATGACTAGGTGACTCGGCCAGCTTAGTAAGTACCCAATGGCATCTTTAACGGTCTCAACGAACTCCTCGGGAATTGGATTCGGTATCAAAGCTTCTGCTTGAACAGATGTGTCCACCGTAACTTCAATGTTCCCATCTAAGATTATATATGAACAAATAAATATTAAATAAGTATGAATATATATAAATATTAAATAAGTAATTTAACTTCAAATACCCGAGACATGATTCACTATGGTTCCTTTGGCGACTATATTTGAAGGATCGTCGACCGCAAGTAAGCATGATTTATCCTACAAATGTGCACAATATTATTAAAACAGACAAGAATTGCACAATATTATTAAAACAGACAATATTTGAAGACTTACATTTGGTTCACTTGGTGCATTTGGTTCTTCGTCTTCATCGCTACTCATTTGACAATTACTTGCACCCTCCGAAGCATTGGCACTTGCACATCTTCTTCTTTCTAACTCATCTTCAACAGCTTTTAGCCGTTTAAGCATTATCTTATCATGTTGTTGCAGGTATTGCTTGACATTCCTAGGTATTAAAAAGAACTGTTGCGGTGTTATATATTGACCCATCCCACGTACACGCCCACGCTGTTCATCAGTACCCAGGGCCTCTGTAAGCACATCTATTGATCCCATTGGATCCTCTGAATAATCCTTGTCCTTCTTTAGCATCTCCTGATTAAACAAACATATAATTTATCATCTGTTGACTTATGGTCAAAAGTCAAACTTAGCACTAACTGAACATCAAATAACTTAACATCTGTTGACTTATGGTCAAAAGTCAAACTTACAATTTTATCTGAACATCAAATAACTTAACATCTGTTGACTTATGGTCAAAAGTCAAACATACAATTTTATCGAGAACTTTTTGGACAGCTGGGTCGAAACCTCCTTTTTTCTTTTCTCTTGCTTTTTTCCAACATTCTACCCTATCAATCTCCTCTTCCTCTTTGCCGGTTTTTTCCATCTAAAAAAGTTAAAAGCAGAAGTTAAAAAGCATCAACATAAGCAATAAAAAAGTTAACATAAGCAATAAATTCCATACTATCTCAGCAATGAGTCCAGCATATCCCTTTCGGCTCAAACGATGGTTGTACTTATTACGTAAACGAAGAGATGACTGTTTCTGACTTATTTCCTGCATAAGTATATACAATTAACATGTTAGTAACTGTTTTTGTGATAAATAACTGTTTTTGGAAACTTAAACAAATACCTCGAACGAAGGCTTAGTTTTTTGTGATACGAAAACTTTCCAGTCTTTTTTTTTCACGGACGGATACTTTTCAGGAGGAGTATATAATTGCTTCTTGGCCTCCTTAGACTTAGCATCTTTTAGTGGCTTAATGTACTTTTGAAAAGATGGTGTTTGAAGTTTTTCCACTTTGTGCCAATTGATTGGAGAGTGTTCTTCCGACTGCTTTTGTGAAGTTTAAAATGTGTCTGAAACGTAAAAAATGAATCAAAACATAGTTAGAATAAAATACTAAAAGTAAAACATAGTTAGAATAAAATAATAAAATACTTACATTAACATATTGCCAACAAGCTTCCTTCGTTTCGTTATCTACGATCAACCAAGAATCATAGGTTATGTTCACCATAGATCTTGCCACCAATCCCTCAAAAGTAGACAGTTTTGTTGCTGCCTTTCCAGTTGGCACACCTCTTTTATTATAAGTAACCACTGTCTTTTTTTTGCCTTCGCTTTTATTGTCGGGCCTCTTTGCGATTTGGAATCTAATTCGCCATCCAAATTCGACTCAGAACCAGAAGCTGCATTTTCTTCGCGGTCCGAATCAGAATCAGAACCGGAAACCACATTTTCTTCGCGGTCCGAATCATTATCTGAACACGAGGCCATCTTTTATTACCAAAAAGCAACCTGCATGTTTAAAATAAACAAAATAAACAGTTATTTTCATACCAAAAACTTTAAATAATAAATAATGCTTGACAGACTTTAACAAATAAACAGTTACTAAAATAAACAGTTATTTCATACCAAAAACTAATGATCTAAAACGAATATGCCCTCGCCATCCGAGCGCGTACACTTAAAATCATCGTCTAGATCTACTAAAGACAGGTTCATATCTTGTGTAACATCAAATTCAAACACATCATCAGTTTCACTATTATTATCTCCATACTTATGCATCCTATGTGGTGTAAAGCCAACAACAGACAGGTTCCTATCTTGTTGGTCCTGAACATAAAAAACTTGTCTTGCTTGACTAGGTAATATGAAGGGTTCAGACCGTTGACCAAGCCTATCAAAGTTAACCACTGTGAATCCTAAATCATCTTTTTTTACTCCACGACTATCTACCCACTCACACATGAAAACAGGAACCGTAAATGTACGATAATCAAGATCCCATATTTCCAATATACGACCGAAGTATGTAACAGCGCCGTACACCGGATTGGAGTCTTTTGCACTAGCAATCTGCATAGTATTTGCAACTACAGATACTCCATTACCTTGAGTGGTTTTAGATTGATCACGCTCTTTTATATGGAATTGATACTCATTTACAGCAAACCCGGTATATTTACTAACAGCAAAATCAGGGCCCTTTGCCAACCAACGAACAGTATCACCGGTATTTCCCCCGTTAGCCAAACGCTTTTCAACCTCGTTCTTAAACCAGTCAATAAACGTCCGACTATGTTGGCTCTGCAACCATGTATTATTTCGACGCGGGTTAAGATCCTTCAGTTCTAACATATGCCGCTCTATGTATGGTTCAACGTCGGCAGTGTTTCCTAATACATAAAGATGAGCTTGATCAAGTAACTTAGAATCCACAACACAGATGGTAGCCTACGATAAAGTTTTACCAGTGCGGTTTCTTTCATCGGCACGATCATGAGGATTGCCAATTAATTTCATGTTTTCCAAGTAATCGGAACAGAATTCTAATGCTTCCTCTGCCACATAACATTCTGCCATGCAGCCCTCGGGTCGATAATGATTTTGTACATAACCTTTTAGTGTTTTCATGTACCTCTCAAACGGATACATCCACCTAAAGTGGACTGGGCCACATAACCTCACCTCTCTGACTAAATGCACCATCAAGTGAATCATGACATCGAAAAAAGAAGGCGGAAAATACTTCTCTAGTAAACACAATGTTACTACGATGTCAGATTGCAGCTTGCCTAGCTTACTAACATCAACTACTTTACTACACAGCTCGTTGAAGAAGTGACACAAGCTTAAAATAGTCTTCCTAACTTTCACGTCTAACACCCCCTTTATTGCAAAAGGAAGAATCTGTTGCATTAGTACGTGACAGTCGTTGGACTTCAATCCATTCATCTTCGAATTATCATCGGACACGAGATTCTTGAAATTGGAGGAATACCCATCAGGCACTTTTATGTTAGACAGCGTGTCATAAAACATCTGTTTCTCCGCGCTATTTAATGTGTATATGGCAGGTGGCAGATAATGACCCTTCCCTTTTGGTTGACTTATTAACTCAGGCTTAATCCCTAACTCCTCCAAATCTTGTCGTGCCTTTAAACCGTCCTTCGTCTTGCCTTGCAAATTCAGTAGCGTCCCATAAACACTCTCACATACATTCTTTTCTATATGCATAACATCTAACTGATGACGAACAAGCAAATGCTTCCAGTACTCTAGTTCAAAAAAGATTGATTTTTTACCCAAAATTTCGATCTCTCATCGATAGTTTCTTTTTTTCTTTTTTGGCCTTCTCTGCTGACGTGGCATTTTCTTCTTTGATTTTTTATTCTTCAACACCCTCCAGATCACTTCCTTCTTTGCCTTTTTCATCTTCCCCCATTTAGTTGTAAACCCTTCCAGATAGTCGTAAACATCTTCACCCGATCTCGGTTTTTTCATCACACCGCTCTCTTGTTCATTATTGAAATCTTTTTTTCTTTTGCGAAAAGGATGTGTAAGTGGGAGGAATCTTCTATGCCTGAGGAAGCATACTTTTTTGGATTTTGGCAACCACTGTGAGTAGGTATCCTCTGAGCATACTGGGCACGCTTTATAACCTTTGGTAACACACCCCGACAGGTCACCATACGCGGGAAAGTCATTTATAGTCCAAAGTAAGACTGCTTTTAGATTGAAGAACTGTTTCTTATAAGCATCATACGTCTTAACGCTAGGTTCCCACAACTGTTTCAGATCTGCTATTAGTGGTGCCAAGTAGACATCAATACTGTTACCAGGTTGCCTTGGACCTGATATCAGTAGAGTCAACATCATGAACTTTCTTGACATACACATATAAGAAGGCAGATTGTACTTTGCTAGGGTAACCGGCCAACAACTATACTTTGCACTTAATGACTTATGAGGGTTTATACCATCCGCGGACAAGGTTAATCTCAGATTCCTATCTTCCTTTCCAAATTCTTTCCACTTGTCGTCAACAAGCTTCCAAGATGGGGAATCACAAGGATGTCTTAGCTTGCCATCACTGACCCGATCTTGCGCGTGCCAAGTTAGGTCACGTGCGGTTTCTGGTGACGAGAACATTCTTCTAAATCTAGGAATGGGCGGGAAATACCAAACAACTTTTCTCGGCACTGTCTTGCTATTCTCCTTCCACCGAGAAGTGCCACAAGTTGGACATTGAGAAGCATCCTTGTGCTCATCCTAGAACAAGACACAATCATTCTCACAAGCATGATACTTAATGTATTCTATGCTTATTCCTTTCAGCAACTTCTTGGCCTCGTATATCGACTTAGGGATTGTATTATTTGAAGGCAAAACATCATTTAGCTCGCCCAATAAAGCATCAAAGCTTGTATCAGACCAGCCAAATTGACCCTTCAAAGCTTGGAATTTCAGCAATCCATTTAGTGCATTATACCTAGACCCTTCATACAGTGGCTTGTCGCATTCTTCGAGAAGTGACTTCAATAAGCTAGGTTCATTCTCTGCATATGTGAAGGCCTCATGTAGCATCTGCTTTGTGTAATCGAACTCAGGAGGTATAGACTCATTAGGGCATTGAGCTTCATCGTTAGATGAATTTTCTCCGTGGAAGGACCAAACACTATAATTCTCATCGAAACCGTGTTTAAACAGGTGATAACGCACGTTGGAGATGGAAGTGTGACACAAATTGATACAATTTACACAAGGACACGGAATGGCGTCGGAATTTGGGTTATTGAATTGTGCAAACTCTAAAAAGGCATTCACACCTTCCTCGTATTTGATTCATAATCTATCGGACAAAATCCAAGATTTATCCATAACCTAAAACAGAAAAAGATAACTACCTAATAAAACAGAAAAAGATAACTACATAGTAAAACAAGAACACCAGCTTAAATCATTACAAAATCATTACATGTTTAAGATTTTGGCTCCCCTTCAAAGAAGAGTGTCACATACATCAAGTTGCCTTGATTGCGAAAGCCCTTAAACAAATTATCACATAAACACATAGATGCTGATCTGGATTTTCCAGCAGCTTAGCACAGAACTAAAACAAGAACACATAGTTATTTAACTAAATTAAACTGATAAACCTCTAAAACTATACAAATCATTTACAGTTAACTTACATGAGGCCTATAAAATATTATTCACAAACACCAACAAATATTAAACTGATAAAACTCTAAAACACCAAAAAATGGTTTACATTAATAATGTTAGGGCAAACTATACAACTACATTAAAAATCAAACAAATTAAAACAGAAAACAAATTAGGGCAAACTATACAACTACATTAAAACTCTACAACTACATTAAAACAGAAAACATTAAAACAAATTAGGGCAAACTATACAACTACATTAAAACAGAAAACAAACAAATTAGGGCAAACTATACCTTTCAAAATTAGGGCAAACTGATGTCGAGTGAAATTAGGGCAAACTGATGGGAAATTAGGGCGGCAGTGTTTTGAGAGTTTTGAGAGGGGTTTGATGTCGAGTGAAGGTTTGAGATGAAAAATAGAGGGCGGGGTTTGATGGGAAATTAGGGCGGGATCGATTTTTGAGAGGGGATCGATTTTTGAGATGAAAAGTTAGAGTTTTGAGATGAAAAGTTTAGGGCGGGATCGATTTTGAGATGAAAAGTTTGAGAGTTTTGAGAAGGAGGGAAGGGTTTTGAGATGAAAAGTTAGAGTTTTGAGAAGGCGGGGGGATGAAAAAATTTTTGGCAGATAAAAACATAAGTAATTAATGATGCCTAGGGAACGTGACAAAAAAACGATGACCCCTATTTAGGACGAAGCAAAACGAACGTCATCTAGAAACCTAAATTTTAACAGCTTATGACCCATATGTTATGACGCTTCTGAAAACGCGTCATCCCCAACAAAAAATTTGCTCGTTATGACCCTTGTTTTATGATTTCTCACTTTGCGTGTCATCTATCAGCGTGGGTCATAAAATGCGGGTCAAGGATAGCCCTGTTTCTAGTAGTGGGTTGTAATGTTTTAAGGATTTAAACAAGGTATTTAAGAGGGTATGGAAATTTGAGATAACAAATGGTGTAAAAAGAAAATAACACAACATTTAACAGATGGTTTACATAATAGCCTAATCCATAAATCCCATGTCATCAGTTGCCAACGGTCCAAAACCCTAAAAGTTGTCCAGACAATACCCCCAAATAGACGATTAAAAATCGACACCATTGTGGTGTATGACCTTAAACAACTCAATCAACCAAGTCTAACCATGTTGGCTTAAACAAACGTGCCAACCCAAGAATAACAACTTAAAATTATAGCATTCCAAGATCCTTTTGTTGGTGTAATTGATGTACCAACTTACAAAAATGATTTGACCAAAAGTGAGAAATACCAACTGACAGCCCAAGCTCTTTTCTTTCTTTTTTTTCTTTTTCTGTTTTTCAATTCTTTTATTCTCTTTTTTTTGTGAGCTACTTTTACTCTGACTAATTGGTATTCTCTTAAATAACATTTGAAACAGTGACAAATCATATACTCATATGCTGAAATGAACGATCCAGACTTTATCCAAACAACCATGACGAAATCAATTTATTCTCAGTAACCGAGAATATCCCAACCCGACATAAAGGACAACCTCAAACCATCCACTAGCATAGGCAACCAATGACCCACCAGGACTTCGACTATCGGTATGGCTAGGAAAAGGTGTATATTAAGTGGAGTTAATAACAAAGAACATGCTAGTGACAACAAGTTTTCTATTGTTTCTTGCACTAAAAGTAAGTGAAACATAAGGGTTTAAAACAGGGGATTCACTAACCAGTGTAGTTAGCTACTAAGCACATTAACAAAACATGCACATAACAAATTTTTACGAAACAAGGGGTGAATATACAAAGAACAAAAGGGTTTCGGCCCATTCTTCTTTTTCTTTGGCCAGTCCACTAACAAACAAAAGGGCCCAAGCCCACTTCTTTCTTTTCGGATGGATACAAGCAACGAGACCACCACCACCTTTTATTGCTAATTCCACAATTATTGTTGATATTGAGTAGTGGCTGGATTGAACCTGGACGCGTTGCGGCGCAATTAGCTATATTGCGGCGCAACTTATCTTTCTGGAATTCTGTTGCGGCGCAATTGCTAATTGCGGTGCAATGTGATGTTTTGCAGCTTTGACTTTAGGTGACCAGCTTCTATCTTCATTCAAACGTTCCGGAAATCATCCGTTAGCACTTATTTCTCATCAAAAAGGTCGTTTTCCCCAGAATTACGCTCAAGTACCTGTTATTTCCCTGAAACACTAACAAATACCATAAACGCACCAAATGTTTACAAAAATGACTCATATACCACGCAAAATCAACTACATTCGTTGTGGGAAATGGGTATAAAATACGACACAACAAGGATCCAATTGTCAAGCTCACCAACATGATGGAGAAGTATATGGACATGAATGACAAGAGACATGACTCTTTGGCAAGCTATGCAAAGTCGCTCAACGAGAAGATACGTAATCTCAATCAAAAGGTTGACGAAGGAGCAAGAAATCAAAAAGCCGCAATCAAGGATCTGGAGAGAAGGATAGATAGATGGATTGAGCAGAATACAAGGAAGGAGAGCAGCCCCACTCCAAGGCAAATCATCCAAGGCGGTCCAAGCTCAAGCCCTAGCACGAGTCAAAAGTACCAACCACCAATCGGACGAAACGAGAATGTGAACGCCGTGTTCACCAAAGGTAATGACTCTACTGAGCTTTCTAATGATTTTTGTGAAGTGTCCAATCAGGTACAGGTCATACGGGAGCAAAATGAAGAAGAAACGGACAAAAACGCAATTCTGGAATCTGTCCAGGTACCACCAGCGCCGTTGGATACCCTCTAGGTGCAAACCAGCGCCGCTGGGATCCCCCAAGCTGAGATCCAGTGCCGCTCAGACCCTTCCAGCGACGCTCCAGAGTCCGTCAGACCAGATTTGCGCGAA
>CM067171.1:76733610-76743786 GCA_034093135.1 Erigeron breviscapus | reverse complement strand
GGCTTTGACCATGGATCCGCGATCCATTTGCCCGTTGATGGGATTTGCTTAGGATCATGAGCCATCTTTTGAATTGTTCATTTTTGTAAACTTTTGATGGTTGGATGCTCCTTATGCTTTTGTGACATGTATCTAAATTGTTGGGTTCCCGGAATCCCTTTTATTTTCATATAGTCTCGTTCTACGATAATTCCATCTTGTGTCATGCTTTTCGGTGCATTTCGAGCCTAGCTCGGGGTGTTACACTAACTGATGCAAAATCTCAATCGTTACAAAATTAAGGTATATATATATCGTGTGTTTTATTTTATTTTAGTCAAATGACAAAGCAATAAACCATGATCTAATGATCATTTTACTCTTAAGACAATATATTTCTATCATTTCTAATGATCATGTCACAAATAGTATTGTATAATAAATCATCCACCTAGTCAACTCAAAATTAGTTTTGTGCTTTCTGATTTCTCTCGAAGCGTAACACGAAAAAAGATAAAAAGAGACTTTTGCATATGATCTCTTATTTGATTAAGAGTATATTGATAACTTGATAATTTTTATCTAAATACTTGAAAATAACTTGTCTTACAACCAATAGCATGAGAGGAAAATATTTTCAGCTGAGCTTTAGTTTACATATAAATATCTTGTAACAAAAGAAATGGATTTGTATATTTTTTCTTTTATTAGGTAACTTTTCAACATTCTATACTTAGAATTTTAGATAAGACCAAATCCAAAATTTCTTAAAATTACGGTTGTATCTATATATATTATTAATACAATTTACAAATTATGAAAGTATATTAGATACATTTATTCGTTATTCGATTATAAAATTTGGGGTATTACACGATACTCGAAAAGAACCCCATTGCTAAAATGTACAAACCACAGGACCAATCTTGCAATTAACTCTATAATTATTATAAATATTATATATCATAGATTCTGCTTAATATATATATATATATATATTATATATATTATATATATATATATATATATATCTACCAATATATATATAACAAGGTCCTAAATTCATTCCTAAACAAATAAAAACCCTTGGATGAATTCCATCTTTGATTTATAACCATTAGATCAAATTTAATTATTTCATCTTTATTAAATGACAGTATTAATACTTATACTTTACATTATTTGTCAAAATATACCCTTATTAATTATTGAAATATACAATAAATAATAGTATGCAAAAATTATTCGACATTCCCTCTTTTTACAAATTGTGATATTGTTATACTATTTATTTATTATTCTATTAACATGGATGATTCCAAAGTAAAATATTGTGATTTTATTTTCTTAATTTGGATGATCGTCCATATCATGTTGCTTTTTTTAATTAACCTTGTCATAGATATTTTTTTAATTTACCTTTCTTAATTGTAATCAAAAAGTTTATTTTTCACAATCGACTAATATTAAATTAATTTCTTTATAACATCAAGAATATATTGAATTTGATTAAATATTTTTCAATAATTATAAAGTGCCCTGTAGATTGCCAAAATGGGTCAGGTCGACCGTTCGGTTCATAAATGCAAACATAGAAACATAAAATAATAGCGTTATTAAAGGGTAAAAGTTATTACAATACTACTTAACAAACTTCAAACTTTGAAATTTCCTCATAAGATTTTCATTACAAATACCATCTATCAATATATATATATAATATATAATTAAAAGAAAAGTTACCTTAAGAAGAGAAGAGAGACAAGGTTCGTTTTTGACTCTTTTTAGTTTGTTATTTTTATTTTTTCTTTCATTTTTTCATTCTTTCTTTAACTAAATACTTCTAAAAGAAAAAAAAATTCAAAAGGGCATAGCCCGTAAGTTATAGATGAAATCTCCCAGTCTATGACGGAGCAACGATGGCTAAGAGCGGAGCCCGTTAGGTAGAATATATACATACGTTCATTATATATACGTGATCACATTCTAACATATATATATATATATATGATGGTCTTAAATTATTTTATGTAGAAGTAAGGACCATTAAAAATTTAACTTTTATTTCCAACCTTTAGATCAAAATGATAATTTATTATTTACTTTTATTGGTCAATCATAACATTAGCTTTTCTACTTTAAATATTTAGACAAAAAAGTTTTAAATATATTTTATATTTTCACAAAACTTTATAATAAATCAATTTTAAAAAACACTAATTATTAAAAGTGTAACCATGCATGTTGTTGGTAGCCCTATCATTTACTAAGAATTTTATTATTATGCTGAATAAAAATATTTTATTTAATAACACAGTCTGAGCTAACTACTACAGAGTTAAATGTTGTGAAAGAAAGAATGTTATGGATGCATACCTTAAATGAAACATCAAGTGAGATATTTATATGCATCTCAGTTAAATGGCGTCCAATCTTTGCTACGTGCAATGATCTTGTGACCTTTGCATAAAGAGAATTATTTGATAGTGACCTTTGTACTATTGCTCCCTATAACTAGCAACAAACTTTTTCATCGCCAATTAGAGAGAGAACAACTCACATAAAAGACAACCACCAACGCTTGAGGATCGGCTGGGTACTCTGTACCTTTTACTTTTTATGTTTATCTAATCCTAAGGTTGATTCCAAGAACATGAAGTAGATAATGCAGCTTAGGACATTTGTACAATCGTAAGTGTTAAGGTTGTTCATCCTAGCTGACTGTAAATCCAAACTGACTTCTACACCCAACTTTGTCTTCTATATTTGTTCTTTATCTTCGATTTAGATCAAATGCTATAATCCACATTAATGCATCTTGAATAATCACTTTTTAAACTTATTATATCATGTGAATATTAGGTCAGCTTAGAGATCCAAGATGACCTAACTTAAGAGAGCATAAGCTGACTCAGTTTACAACTAAAGACTTAAACATTCTTTTACATTGTTTGTTATCAACAAATCTAATCAATTACACTAGGACTCAACATGTATATCCTACTAAACAACTTCAATACATAAAATTTTTGAATAGTAATATCATCATATTTAACTTATCTTATATATAAGGGAAAAGTGAATATAAGGTTGTCTGACACCTAAGCTTAGATGTGGAACCTCACATACTAATTTTTAATATTTTTTGTTTAATGAATAAATGTTTGGCCCCATGAATTTTATGGATTAAAAAACAAATATGTGAGTGTTTCATACCTAAGCTTAGGTACCCAACAGCCTTATATAACCATCCCCATCTATAATTAGTAAGTATGTTATTATGAAAATTAATATATTATCTCGCGTATTACGCGGGAAAATAATCTAGTTATTGAAAATTCTAATTAAAACAAACAACAACCTTACAAATAGTGGCTAGAATGTATAAAATACGTTAGGCTTTGGCTATCGCGTTTAGAAGTTATGTTCTTGCTAGTTTTTATTGCTGGTTATTAGTTTTAAATTCACTTTGACCTAAAAAAAAGGAAAATGTATTCATCTCTAAATATTAGCCTAATCCTCCTAAAACATTAAAAGTGACATGTGGTATCCACTAATTCTCTTTCATAATCTTGCCCCTGATTTTTTCACATGTCATCATCTCATAGTTAGGAGGATTATTAGGCTATTTGGTTATGAGGATTAATCATTTCCAATAAAAAGGTACACCCACTTGGAATAGCTCACATGTCAAATTATCACAATGTCACTTATGATGTTGAACTACTTAATATGTAATCAAGATGAACTCTCGTTATACTCAAATCTTTAATTGCAAAAGTATAGTTATCGCTCTCGCGAATAATTTCTACTCAAACAACTAAGCATTAAGTCCTAAGTTGGTTTTACGATTTAACGTAATAAAGCTTTCTCTCGAACTGCTTCTTAATCGTCTAATTAGATCTCTCTATCATAAACGACTAACACATTCATCCAAATTTGATTATTTTAATCTCTATCACTAGTTTCTCTCGAACTCTAATGACTTTGAATTAATTATAGACCGATTAATTCTTTCATAAACCAATTAGCAATCCTATAGATTTCTCTCGAACTTCTATAATTAATTACTAACTAATCTATATAAGAAATCAAAACAATATATAAACTTAGACAAACATGGATCTTCGATTAAGCGTTAAAACCGCGTTCAACAAAGTAACAACTCTATGACATGCTCACATCATCCAAGTGGGTAAAGAAGATTAGCTACTCATGACAAGACAAATAAAACAAACAATCATCAAATAAATATAATCCATAAGAATAATTGTATAGTAATAAAGTCTTGCAATGTTGTAACTACTAATAATAAAAGAGAAAAGAATAAAAGGAGTGAACGAGACTGCTGTTGTTGTCGATTGAGAGCCAACCCCCAAATGAGGGGTTTTCTCAACGGCTCTACCTTGTTGCAAAATATTTGACAGACCCCCATAGTGTGACATTAACCTGCTAGCTGCTGACAAACAAAAGACAACAACTTTACACATCCCCATGCCCCCCATTTAGTGTTAGGGGGGAGGGAGTCATCACTCCCATCTCCCATCTTCCCATATCCAATCAAATTACCTCATTTCAACCCTCCAACCTTTTTCCAACCTTTTTTAGTGGCAACCATCACTCCCAACCTTTTCTTCACATTTTAATAATTTATCCTTAACATTTATAAACTTTACATAATTAACCCTTTTAATTATAACTAACCAAATATATAAAGAAAAACACATACATTTCATTAGCGATTAAAAATTTAAAGATACAAAACATAAAATAAAATAAAAACACATACATTTTATTACGAATAAAAAAAACTACAAAAATAAATCGACAATCGGTGTTGGTTGAGCCGCCGGGTCGTCGAGATGGGATAAATTTTGTCTCCCAACGTGCTCTGTAAGATCATATCGAAGACGATGATGAACATCTTCATCTTCTATCTCATCCACTGCATCGTGGTTATAAACCACTTGAATTCCCGTATCCACAATACGAACCGGTGATATTGCCCTTCCATCATCCTTTATAATCATGTTGTGCAATATAATACACGCGTGCACGATGTTAGTAATCTTGTCGACCGTCATCGCTCGCATTGGCCGACCCAAAATCCCCCATTTTCCTTTCAGAACACCAAAAGCTCGCTCTACATCCTTTCTTGCCGATTCTTGAACTTCTTGTCATTTGTTTCAGTCGGATATGGCATTGCCTTGACATGAGTCGCCCACCTAGGATAGATTCCATCGGTAAGATAGTATCCCCGTTTGTAACGACGGTCGTTTACGGTAAAAGACGAGTCAGGAGCCGTCGAATTTCGCTCCCTCATATACAATGTCGATTGATTCAAAACGTTGATTTCGTTGAGCGACCCTAGAGGACCAAAAAAAGCATGCCAAATCCACAAGTCTTGTGAAGCAACGGCTTCAAGCGTAACCGTGGGGTATGGATGATCACCTTATCTTGTATTGTCCCTTCAACGCTTTAAGACAATTTCTCCAAACAAAATGCGTACAATCAAGACTTCCTAGCATTCCCGGAATCTTGTGTCTCCGTTCATGCGCTTCGTACAAGCGTGCAATGTCATGACTAGTTGGCCTACGTAAGTACTCGTCACGATATAACTCGATGATCGCGGTGCAAAAGTGATCAAGGCTTTCGCGAGAAGTTCTCGCTGCCATGCACAAGTAGTCATCAAAGTTATCTGGAGGGTTGCCCGTTCCGAGTTGTTCCACCGCGGATGTGCATTTTTGTATGGCAGTAAAACTCTTTTTCCCCGACCGATCTACACGCTCTTGAAAGTAAACGTAACGTTGCTCAATATCACTAACAATCTTTAAAAACAACCTTTGACTCATTCGAAATCTTTCACGAAACCAAACCGGGCCAAACTTTGGGTTTTCAACAAAGTAGTCACGCATAAGCGTTTCGTGAGCTCGTTCCCGAAACCGCTCGATGTAGGCGCGGGTTTCGGTTGAGCTTGCCGTGTCGTCTTCAACCGCGTCAAGAACACTTTGCAAAAAAGGTAGGCTACTACCCGTGGATAAATTCGGAAACGACAAAGGAATTGAAAATTCCGAAGCTGACGACGATGATGATGAAGATGATGAGGATAATGGATCCATATGATGAAAATATGTGTTTGAATTGAGAAATATAGAGTAAAAATGGTGTTTGGTTGTGTTTTTTGTGTTATGATTTCGGCCCTATATATAGAAATTTTAAAAAAAAAGTTTGGCAGACTTGTCACTTTACACCCCTGGCGCGTCTAACTTTACACTGCAGGTCCCCCAACGGTCAAATGACCGTTTGAAAAATTTACATCTCCAGTCCCTGTCGCCTTCATCTCCTTGCGAGCTTGAAGCTCGCTCGACCCATCTCGCTGCGAGCTCGCGACTCTGGCACCCGAAGCTCCCCCATCTCCCTCCATCTCCCTCCTCATCTCGCCTTCGACTCCCTCCCCTGACAAAAGATTTCTTCCATACCTTTCACTGTTGAGGCTGAACTTGAATTTTTGCAGACCGTTCGATTTAACCGAATGATTACCTAGTTACCTACACATGTCACAAAACCAATACAGAAATTATTAATAAAGCAGCAACAATCCAATGAAGTTGCAGGAGCTCGAAAGACAAACTATGACTCCTCAGAACCTGTTTTGATCCTTCCAAAAAAGTATTAATTGCGCGTAGATATAAATCACATTTATTTTAAACATGTGGGATAAATAACCTTCCATAAGCGCATGATTCGGTAACGGCCAACAAACACACGTTCTTTCCTTAAGCAAGAACGCCCGGAACGCTCAAACTCGGTCCCGGGGGGGCGTTCCGGCTTCTTAAAACGCGCGCCCCTTTGCTTTCATAACGCGTCCGAATTTGAATTTTGTGGCCAAATGGCCGTTGGCTCCCTTAAAACATAATAAATTTATTTATTTTTTTTAAATTACCAATCCAAATTATATATATAAATCTACACATATCTATACATTTCTATCTATCTATCTTCTTCCTCTACTCATTTTCTTCATCTTTTTCTTTCAACAAAATTACATACATATACATATTCTCCTCTAAAATCACCATATGGATTCCGATGATTCATCTGGATCTTCTAACGGGTCTGCCGATTACGAAGAGCGTGTCCATAATGTGATTCTTCGAGCCGCCGAACTAGTTAGACGGCGGATTGCTGAACAACCTGCCCCAATCATTCACCGAAGAGTACCAGTTGATCGTGATCGTATTGAAGCACACGCGCGTTTGATGCATGACTACTTTGCTGATGAACCGCGATACAACGCGAGACTTTTCAGAAAAAGGTTTCGTATGACAAAAAATTTATTCGAGCGGATAGTCGGTGATTTGGAGGCTAGGTACCCATATTTTCAGACGAGATATGACCGTGCTGGGAGAAGAGGTTTCGCCGGGGTACAAAAGTGTACATCTGCAATTCGTCAATTGGCATACGGCATGAATAGTGATTTTCTTGACGAGTATTTGCAGATGTCTGAGAGAACATCAAGGAAATCATGCCTACGATTTTGTGTTGGTAATGATATTTTTACAATATATACTTATATATAGTTAATTATTATACTACGTATATTTTATACAAATAATCGCACTATGGCTCAAAGGTGTGAGTAAGGGTTAAGATGTTGATGGTGATTTGGAGGCGATTCCCTAAGGGTAATCGGGCGGCGGCCGCTTTACGCCTTAATTGTGTTTGGGATGATCACCGGATTATGAAGATTGATCCGGTGTTTGGGTAAAGTATTTTCTAGGGTTCGAGAGATTATATATGCCGTATGGCTTCTTCCTCTTTATATAGAGGGTAGAAACTTGGAGAGGAGGGTAAGAGAATTAGGGTAAATCTCTTTCTCCTTTGTGAATATCTTATTTCCTTCTTTGAGGAGATTTGTGTTTTACAGTGTCCGAGGTATTCGGGCCATAATGTATATACTTATTCAGATAATCTTGGAGAGAATCTATATCCTATATTTCTTATGTATTTCCTCGGAGCTGAGTAATTGTTACCTTAAGCTCCGGATTCATTATATTGAACGGAGGTCGAGCTCCGTTCTGGTATATAGTTAAGTAATTTTACCTGTACGAAGGTGCCTTCGTATCTGCTTCGGATACGGAGCTAGAGCTCCGTATAGGGTATATCATCAAGCCCCCAGTCTGATGGGAGGTTCTATCTGTAGAAGATCGCATTAGACTTAAAAAATAAAACAAAATATCATACCTTCGAAGCCTAAAAGATGTGCTCCATCTTCTCCGTTGCTACGATGTTAGCTTTAATCACATATAAGCGACACAAAAGTCGTATGTATTAGGGTCATAATGACTTTATCCCTCAGTGGAAACTTGCGGCGCTGAACCCCGGGGTAACTTATCACTGGGTAGTTACCCGTGATTATTACCCATATAAATACCATACTTATTACCAAAAGGATTTCTTTCAACTTTATCCGAAAATCCCTTCCTCTGCTACTTTTTCGTCGATCTTCATCAGGTAAGCTCACTGTTTTCCTTTTACTTTCTTTTTTAAATATAACGTAGATGACGAAGAGAGGATTACAAACCATTACGAGTGCCCTGAGCCGCTCTGCGTATCAGGACTTTGTGTCCACTATTTTTCCCAAAACCCTAACTTAGTACGATTTCCAGAAATAGGGCAATCTATTTGTGATCCGCCTAATGGTTTTGTTGGATGTATGTAAAAGCTTTTTCCCTTGGTAATCTTAGGATTCCGTGTTGTCCTCCTTCTTTCTCGCCGTCTTGGATTATTACCAATGCCACATCTCTACTGTTCATCCGACTGGAATCGCAAAATCATAGCTTTCCAGGTTCTGTGTAGTGCCAATCGTATTGAACCTCTGTTGCCTTTGTTAACTTCTTTTATAAACTTAAGGAGTCTGGTGATTGGGTCACCGTCTCCAAAAACAGTGAATACGAACTGTTCATTACTGGTGGGGTAGAGGTTAGGGATTGGAAGAGTTTGTTTGTTTTTGTGGACCAATCGTTGATTCCTGCTGACCGGAGTGGTTTGATAGATTGGGAAAGGTTGGAGTATAAGTCTATAGGTACTCCGAGTGTTTTTGGTGTGAAGTAGGTGGATGTTGATCGCCTGTCTTCTTATGGTATAAAACTGGTTATATATCCAGAGGCTGTTTTGTTTAAGTCTCATGTTGCAAGGTGTTGGGAGTATGGTACATTGGATGTTGCGATTGAATGTAATGGTCAGGGTAGGTCAATTTCTTTTACTCTGCCTTTGTAGTTCTGTTCTTTGCCTGTTTTGATGTTATGCAAATCTTGTAGATATGATCGATAGGCAGCCTGTTGCCAGAGATGTCTTTAAGGAATTGATCGATAGGCAGCCTGCATTGTCCGGCATTGTCTTCATGCCAGTAGCTCTGGCTCCCCCATCAACTCCATCATCTGTGGGTCAGGAGGGGACCTCTTCTGAGGTGCCGACTGAGACACCTGTCCCTGCAACTCGGGCACAAGTGGAGGAACAGGATGTTGTGGATGTGTCTGATGGCATTGATGAGGATACAGAGGATGCAGTTCAGGAGAATACCGTTGCTAGCCGGTTGAGGAAGAGAAAAAGTTCGTCCAAAAGTGTCAGTGGCTCCCGATCGAAGAAATCTAAGACCAAAGCTGCTAAAGTGCCTTTACAGTCTTCTTGTAAGCCCTTCATTAGCTTTTGCCTTTGTGCTATTCTTTTATTTATTATGGATATGACCTTCGTTATTTCATGCAGCTCAACCCTCTTGAGGAGGCTCTTGATGCTTCCTTATGCCATCGTGACCTACAAAGCATTGCTCCCTCTGGATGGGTCAACGGTTTGATGAATATGGAGGTCCCAGAGCTATCTGCCTTCTTTAACTGCTCAATCTTCTGCAGTGCTATTATTGGTAGTGCATTGGATGCGAGATTGCGGGAGGCCTCTGAGGAGTCTGGGCCAACGAAGGAGCAATATGAGGGACTGATGGCAGAGAAGCATGCTCTGGAGGCAAAGGCAGCGGATTTGGAACTGGACTGTGGAGCTCTTCAATCCGAGTTGAGCACTGTAAGAACTGATGCGCAGAGGATTATTTCGGAGAAGGAGGAGGAGGTGGAGGCACTTACTGACCAAGTTCGGGAAAAGGATGCGTTGGTCAAGGAGGCACAGGATGCACTTACAGAGAGATCC
>CM067171.1:76716875-76732610 GCA_034093135.1 Erigeron breviscapus | reverse complement strand
GGATTGGTTGAAAGAAGGTGCTCGGGACTGGTGGAAGAGCATTACTATTTCGATGACTCCGGCTATGGTAACTGCTATTACGTGGGCTGACTTTAAGCAGAAATTCATTGAGAAATATATTGGGGTACATGAGCAGCGTAAAATGGAAAAAGAGTTCCGTGCTTTGACAGCTGAAGTTGGCAAAATTAATGATTATGCTCGTTCCTTTATGGAGAAGATGAAGTTCGTAGGCCATCTGTTCCGTACTGATGCAGACCAGGTTGCTTGCTATGTTGATGGTTTGCCTCCGAGTTATCGAGGTATCTGCAGGCAGCACAAGACTCTGACTGAAGCTATCAAGGAGTCTAAAAAGCTTGATGATGATTTTGCTTCGGACAAGAAAGTAGTTGAGAAAGTCTACGACAAGAAAGTGGGATTTAAAAGAAGGTCAATTGGTCTTCCAATAACAATAATAATAAGAAGTTCCGTGGAAGTGGTAGTTCGAATGGTGACAAGGATAAAAAGAAGAATGGTTCATGGTGTACATTTTGCAAGACTATTCATGAAGGGCATTGTACCGACAAGACAAGAAGGTGCCATAAGTGTGGGAAGTCGGGACATCTTGCCACTGAATGTAGGGACAAGACTCGTTGCTACAAGTGCCAAGAAACGAGTCATCTCATTGCCGATTGTCCACAGATGAAGAATGCTGGAAAGAAGACCGCCACGACAGCAACAAAAGTGAGAGCTCTTCAAATGACGGTTGATGACGCAAGGAACAACGATGAAGTGGTAAGTGGTACTTTCCTTGTTAATTCAAAGCATGCCTCTGTTTTATTTGATTCAGGTGCAAATAGGTCGTTTGTGTCCACATTATTTGCTCCTAAGCTAGAAAGAGTCACTACTCCCTTAGATTGTTCATTAGAGGGGAAATTGCTAGTGAGTCTAGCCATCCAATTGTTCATGTTTATTCTGATGGCCTTTGCCTCTAATGTAATATGAGGTGCCTTTACAACATTGGCAACCGGAGCATATTCAGCAGCGAGCAGATTTTTGGGTGAGTTTGATTGTCTTGGTGCCATTGTATTTGGTAGATTGATGATGAAGAAGAATTTAGGGTTTATGAAGATTTGATGAATTTAATATGAGAGAGAGATTTATGATTGGAAATTGAATGAATTGAATGGAGTAAATGAAGGAATTTGAAGAATTTTGGGAGTAAATATGTTCGAAGTAAATGCAAATGAAAGTGAAAGTGGGTATTTATATAGGAGAGAGAGTGTGGAACTCAAACGGTTAATTTGAATTTATCAAATATAATTTTGATCGGGTTTTGAGATCCGCATTAAATATATCACATCACACATAAATGTGTGACGGTTTACAGCCCACAAACAGTACCAACTTGCACTTTTTGTCTTCCCAAGATAAAAATACCATCATTAGTTTTGAAAATTTACATGCCACGTAGGATAACAAGATAAATATCTTCTTTTCAAAGATTTTGCATACGTGGCACGCACAATGACCAAGTATTAAAAAATATTATGACTGACATACCAGTGCATCTGGAGGTTGACTGGACACTCCAGTATCACTGGTGGATTAGGCCAGTGATGCATGCACTGATGGTACACTGGAGGGACACTCCAGTAAAGTACCAGTGAAAACCATTTGAAAGAGACTGGTAACCTCAAACATGCACGTCAACTAATACAGACAAATGAGAGGGACACATTTACAAGGAGACAAAAGTTACCTCAAACATGCACTTCAACCTATCTAATTACCAGTGAGAGGGACACATTTACAAGGTACCAGTAATATTTTCTGGAAAATTTGTCCAGTGAGAAAAATAAATTAATAAATTCCCCCTGAAATTAAAACATTTTAAGGACAAAAATATATCTTTCAGTCTTCCCCTGGAATGTTGATCCAGAAATCTATTAATGCAAAGATAGTACACAAAGGCGTTCGATATCTAAGCAGTCATAGATTTATAAATCTTTAAATCAAGGATCCCTGATAGTACACAAAGGCGTTCAATACCAAGGTTCCAGATTTAAGGGTTTAACATTCCCAACTCACCAACAAGATATTCAAAAGTTTTGACATCCAAGGTTTAGTAAAAATGTCAGCGAGTTGTTTGTCAGTGGGAATAAAATGGAGTTCAATTGTTTTTCATAATATGATCACGAATGAAATGATACCTGAGATCAATGTGCTTCGTCTTGGAGTGCATGACTGGATTGTTCGAGATAGCAATGGCACTGGTATTATCACAAAAGATTGGGTCTTTGAATACTTAATACCATAATCAAGCAACTGGTTCTTCATCCAGAGTATCTGAGCACAACAACTGGCTGCAGACACGTATTCAGCTTCAGCAGTAGACAATGAAAACTGAAGTTTGCTTCTTACTGGTCCAGCTGACCAGTTTGCCACCAAGGAAATGACATCCACCAGTAGTGGATTTCCTGTCTATCTTACAACCTGCATGATCTGAATCTGAATAATCCATTAGATCCATGCCTGAGCCTTTGGGATACCAAAGACCCAAACTGGGGACACCTTAAGGTATTTCAGTATGCGCTTTACAGCAAGCATATGAGATTCTTTTGGATTAGACTGATATCTGGCACATAAACATGTTGAAAACATAATATCTGGTCTACTGGCAGTTAAATACATCAGTGAACCAACCATGCCTCTATAGACAGTGGTGTTCACTGGTTTTCCATCTGGATCTGAGTCCAGTGTCTGTGGTGCAGAAATTGGAGTGGGTTTAGATGGTGAAGAGTTCATATCATATTTCTTTAAAAGATCTCTAACATATTTTTCCTGATTAATAAAAATACCATCTTTGTTTTGTTTAATCTGGAGTCCAAGAAAATATGTTAATTCACCCATTAAACTCATTTCATATTCAGTAGACATGATTTTCGAAAATTTCTGACACATGTTTTCATCAGTAGACCCAAAAATAATATCATCAACATAAATTTGTACCATTAAAAGATTACCTTTTTCATGAAGAATAAATAAGGTATTGTCAATTGCACCTCTTTTAAAACCATTTTTCAATAAATGTTTAGTCAGAGTATCATACCAGGCACGTGAGGCTTGTCTGAGACCATAAAGTGCTTTGTCCAGACGATATACCCAATGTGGATGCTTTTCATCAACGAAACCTGGTGGTTGTCTGACATAAACTTCTTCTTCAAGATTTCCATTCAAAAATGCACTTTTAACGTCCATCTGGTAGACCTGGAATTGATGATGAGCAGCAAATGCTAAGAATATTCTGATCGCTTCAAGTCTAGCCACTGGAGCAAATGATTCATCAAAATCAAATCTGACTGGCAGTACCCTTGTGCTACCAGTCTGGCCTTATTTCTGATTACGTGGCCATCTTCATCTACCTTGTTCCTGAAGACCCATCTTGTTCCAATTGTTCTTTCTTGCCAACTGGGAAGGGGACCAGGTACCAAACTTTGTTCCTTTCAAACTGGTGAAGCTCTTCTTGCATAGCAGTCACCCAGCTTGGATCTTCCATAGCCTCGTCAATCTTCTTTGGTTCATTAGTGATAAGAAACTGACATATAAGCATTGATTACTGGAGGCTCTTCTGGTCTGAACTCCTCTACTGGAGTCACCTATGATCTGATCGATAGGATGAGCTTTTGTCCATCTGGAGTATTGACCAGGATTGTTACTGACAACAATATCAGTGCAAGAGTTCAGTTGAGTCTCCTCTGGTGTTGCTTCAGGAGGAGGATCTTGCCAGACTACTTCAACATCTTCATCTAATCATTTAAATCACGATTTGCATCATGAAATTCTTCATTTGAAGGCATTTCTTGAAGTACTGGTTCAGTTTGGAATTCTTCATTTGAAGACATTTCTGGTATAATTTCAACTGATACTGATACTGGGGAAGTAGTACGAACATCTGATCCAATATTAATTTCAGAGGGTAGTTTGAAACTTATTGAAGGATAGAACGGTGTACTACTGGGGGTTTTCTTCTTTTGAGCGGGTTCCAGGTCAGAATGACTGGAAGCTTCTTCAGGTGAATTGATAGGATCAGATTCACAGAAGATAATTGGATTTTCTGGGGGAGAAACAAGGACTGGCTTTCTATTAATTGCATTATTCGATTCATCAAATGTAACGTGAATTGACTTCATGGACCTTCTCCAGTCTCTTGTTGTAGACTCTGAAGGCCTTGCGAATGGCTGAATAGCCTAAGAAATACCCTTCATCAGCTTTGGCATCAAATTTGCCTAACTGTCTGGAGTCGTTCAGGATGTAAACTGGACATCCAAAAACGTGAAAATAACCAATATTTGGTTTTCTATTTCTTAAGACTTCATAGGCTATCTTTTTGTGTCTTTTGATGTACACAGACCGGTTCTGGGTGTGACAAGCAGTAGCAATTGCTTCAGCCCAGAAACTGGTAGAAAGACCAGATTCAGATAGCATACTCCTGGCAGCTTCTATCAGTGTACGATTCTTTCTTTCCACAACTCCATTTTGTTCTGGAGAGTGTGCTGATGAGAAGTTCTGGGAGATGCCAGTGTCAGTACAGAATGACTCCAGAGTTGCATTCTGGAATTCTGTTCCATTGTCACTTCTTAACTGACACACCTTTTCGACTGTACTTGAGCTCAATTTGCTTGATAAGACTGATGATTTCAGCAGCAGCTTCACTTTTAGACCTGAGAAAGATCACCCAACAATTTCTGGAGAATTCATCTACGATCACCAGGGTGTATCTTTTACCAGCACGAGTCTGAACATTCACTGGACCAAAGAGATCCATATGAAGCATGTGAAGTGGTTCAGATATGCTGAAATTCTGTCTGGTCTTGAAACTGGCACGTTTCTGCTTACCCATCTCACATCCTGGACATGGCCTTTCCTTTTTGAAGGAAACTGAAGGTATCCCATCTGATAGTTGTTTTCTAGACAACTTGTTAATATTTTTGAAATTTAAATGGGATAACCTTTTATGCCATAACCAGTTTGTGTCTTCATCAGCTTGAGTATAGAAACACTGCTCTGAAGGAGAGCTTTCCATATCCATCACGTACACATTCCCTCTTCTGGGAGCAATCAATACCACCTTCCAGTCTTTGTTGAATACAATGCCCTGAGCAATATTGAATAATACTTGATAGCCATCATCACACAGTTGGCTTACACTGATCAGGTTATATTTCAAACCATTCACAAATGCAACTCGTCTGAATTTGACTTGTCCATTGTTCAGAACACCATACCCCTCAGTTTTTCCAAAACCATCATTTCCAAAAGTAATGGAGGGTCCATCAGAAATGATGAACTCCTCCAGCAGGGTCTTACGTCCGGTCATTGTCCTGCCAGCTGCACTGTCAAGATACCAGGTATGTTTCTTTCGATCGCCCTGCACATCCACCAGATATATCAGTTAGATTTGGGAACCCATCGACTGATGGGTTCACTGGACCCTCCCTTATAGGTCCCTGGAGGTATCTGGTTGAGTTCACTTTCTTCAACAGTAGTCTTAGTTGAAAAGACCACTGGGTTGATAGTTTTGAAACCTTTTTCTTTTTTTCAACTGGAGAAATATATTTATCTTTCTTTGAAAAAGGTTTGGTATTTTGTCTAGGGCCAGATGAAGTACCCTCAATAAAGTTTAATCTTGCATTAAAACTTTGAAATTGACGAGTCAGTAATTGAAACTGGCTCTCTAACCTTAACAAAATATTTCTTCAGATGACACCTGAGCCTTTCCAGTTGACTGGACTCGAGGCTTAGGAAGGGAAACGGTCTTTTTCTTTTGAACCTGGGGTTCTTTAGAAGCGGACTGAGGCAAAGGTTTATTCCGATTGACCTTTTTTAATGCTCCAGTCTTAACCTCTGGGGATTGAACTGGGAAAATATTGGCCTTAGGAGTTACAGGCTCATCATAAACAGTAATGGGCCTGAATCCCTCTGGTAAACGATCAATTACTGGTATTAATGATGCAACATGAGTATTTCCATCTAAATAAGCACGTTTTTTAGTGGGAAATTGATTTACTCCAGCATCATATGGCTTTCTGGTTTCAAGCCATGATTTAATAACCAGTTTTTCTTTTTCTAAAATGATTCAAGATCTTGTTTTTCTTGAATCAATTGTTCAGTTACCAGAACCTGTGCTTGAAATGCCAGTTCAATGTCTTGAAGTTCCTTTAATTTTGATTTTAAAACAGTTATTTCAGAAAAATCTGTTTCTAGACCATTTACACAGTCAGATCTAACAGTTTCAACAAAGATTAAATCAGAATTAAGAGCTTCAGCAATGTCCAATTTTAGTTCAGTGTCAGTTTCCACATCATAATCACTAACCTTTTTGATAACAATGTCTACCCATCTTCCAGATGTGACATCTTCCTTCACCAGGTGCTCTCGTCTGCCAGAGCCATGTAACAGCAATCTCTTTCTTCTTCTTCATCAGCAGATGAATCATCAGAAGGAACCCATTTCTCTTCAGTTGTTGCAATCATGCATTATTATTTTCCATTTGTTGTGCCATGAGAGCAATTTGAGCCTTAAGCTTTTTTATTTAGATTTATAGCTATCATCAGGCTTTTTATTAGAAGTAAATGGACCAGGCTGGGATACAAACTGACTGGACTTGCAATCTTTCATGAAATGACCTTTTTCTGCCACACTTAAAGCATGTCAGATTGGTCTTATCAGTAGAAGAACTGGATGCAAATTGTCCAGATGGCCTATTTGCTCTTGCTTTGAAACGGTTAAACGTTTTAGCAATCATTGCAACAGGTCATCATCATTTTCATCACAACAGTCTGGAGAGATTTGACTGGATTCTCCAGAATCCATGAGTTCAGACACCATCTTCTTCATAGAAAATACATTCTCAGAAGATATTAGTGCTGTACTTTGTGGTTCAGTATGACTAACCACACTGGAACTACTGGAGGCATGGTTATAGGCATCTTGTTCTGCCACAACTCTCTGAGCTTGATTTTCTTCAGTGTATATGAAAGCTCCATATAAAGTTGAAAGAGTGTGAGTGTGCAGAGTTTTACCTTGTCGTAAGACCAGGATCATGTGAGACCATTTGGTGGGTAAAATATCACAAAATTTCTCCAGAAGTATATCCTTGTCTTTCTCAACCCCCAGTCTCTCAACTGGTTAATGATGCTCATAAATCTGGTGTAAGTACCAGTGAGAGACTCATTGGGCTGAGCAAAAAATGACTCATACCTCTTGTTTAAGGAGACCTTTCTGGTGACAATGGTGTCATCTTCTCCTTCAAACTGGTTCACTAGTTCATCCCACATGGTTTTAGCACTGGGAAAAGAACTAGTGTGGGAATTAGGGTTTCTGGAACAGCCCCGAGGATCATGTTTTTGAGAAGGGTATCTAGATTTACCAATCTCCTCTCCTCTTCAGACCAATGTTCCTCCCTCTTTTCCATGCCTCTTCTAGATCCAGTTGGATCAAGAAGAGCATTGAGAGGTGATGTGGGACGTAAGGTCCTTCATTTAAGATTTTCATCATATTTCTCTCAATTCCAGTGATATGCAATATCATCCTAGCCTTCCACGTACCAAATTCATCACTATTCCCACTGAATTTAGGAACATGATTGTTTGAGTAGTGCACATGCACATGTGGAGAAGCAGGAGTAGGAGGAGGAGGAGGTGGTGGATTAGTGTTAATGATAGGTGGTGGTTCATTATTTTGATCATTAATATTAGGATCAGAACAATTAAAACCTCCTTGTGTATTTTCTGGTTGGCCATCAAAGAAGCAGATCTAGGCAAGTTTGTTTAGCCTTCTGCTCTGATACCAATTGTAAGTCCCTCACTTGATGGTTTAACCCAATAGTGTAAAATACAACAAGTCTAACATGCACTAGATTGGACTAGTATTACTTGAATATAAATGCAAGTATATAAACAAAGTAATACAAGACTTAAAGTAAAGGTGGAACACAATGTAATTTTTCAAGTGTATTTTATTTATGATGTTAAATAAAATACAAGGTTGTGCGGAATCAAGATAATACAAATATGTAAGTATCCTAACAACCTATGAATTACAAATGATCTATATTTGCCAAATAAACTCTTTGGATCGAGATACTTAAAGTTGTGAAGTATCCATGTTTAGATCGAGAGTATTTAGACAAATTCACCTTAATTGCTAAAAGTAATTTTAACAAGGAAATGACTTTGTATTTATAGGCAAACAAATTCACCAGTGAATTTGTGCCGTACAAATATGGTTGCATGCATTTAATGAACTGACAAGGTCATTAAATGCATTGGTTAAAGTACAAGGATAAAGTCACATCAATATGACTTTATTCTTTTAACCAACCACCTTTACACATGTATGTACTTTTGTAAAGACAAGTGGAATGTTTTTTGAAAAGTGTGTAAAGGCAAAAAGTCAATTCCTCGTAATCAGTGTTCAGACTTGTAAGGTCTAGAACACTGACAAACCTCCAGTCGTAGATCTGGTAAGACTTCCAGTGGACTCCGCCATTTGTCAGTCTTCTTTATTCTAACTTCAGTCTTTGACTTCAGTGAGAATGTCTTCAGTAGAATAGATCTGGACTGGGGTGAAGTCCAGTGAGCAAATCTGGAGGATTCCAGATTTTCTATACAAGTAAATAGCTCACTGGTCTTCTATTATTTCTGGACAAATCTTCAGTGTCGCTCCAGTCTTCAAGTCTGGAGTGGGTCCAGTAAATCTGGACCTAACATTGTGATTACCTCATCATCTTCAGACTCAGAACTGGTAGAACCTGCATCTAACTCCTTAGAACGCTTGATCTTTGTCATGAAGCATACATTCGCTGCAAGTTCTTCAGTCTCTTCATCAGAAAGATGTAGCCATTTGTCGTCCTCAGCAAGAAGAGCAATGCCACATTCCTTTTGTTTTGCCAGCATGAGCTTGTACTTGTAGTAGTCGGAGTT
The DNA here is from genome assembly GCA_034093135.1 of Erigeron breviscapus. NCBI lineage: Eukaryota > Viridiplantae > Streptophyta > Magnoliopsida > Asterales > Asteraceae > Erigeron > Erigeron breviscapus. Next base: position 76,723,647 of record CM067171.1, on the reverse strand, counting down.
CCTCTGAGGAGGTTTGGTGCAGTTGATAGCAAAGTGTCCGGAAAGTCCACAGTTGTAGCACTTTCTATCATCATTCTTCTTTTCAAAGACTTTCTTCTCAAACTTCTTAGGAGTCTCAAACTTTCTTTCTCCACTGACATGTTCGTTATGGTTTTCAAACTTTGGACCTTGAGTATTCTTAACATAAGAAGAAACAGATGAAGTTCTGAGTTGATTGTTGGTAGGTCTTTTCTTGAAAAACTTTTTCTTGAAGGATTTGGTGAAGTAGGCAAGGTCTCTGTACATCTCTTTTTCCTTTTCATCCATCTCAGGATCACTTGGATCACTTGGTTCATCATCAGACACAACTTTTGCAATACTCTTTCTTGAATATCTAGATGTCTTCCTTTCTGCAACTAAGGCAAGGGGATCAGATGATGAGCTTCCTTCATTCTTCATTTGTTGCTTTTGGACAGCTCTAAGATTCAACTTCAACTTCTCATAAAGAGTATTGCCGAATTCGTCCTGTTGATTGAGTTGAGTACCATAGACTTGCCATTCTTCATCAAGATGTCTGAGGAATTTGATGTTCAGTTCCATGTCTGTCTTCTTAACATCATTCTTTCTCAACTCATTAATCACATTGCAGAAACGTGTGTACACATCTTCCAGAGATTCACCCTTTTCTTGCTTGAAAGTCTCATAAAGATCAAGGACATTGGATAATCTTATAGTCGAAGACACTTCAGAACCTTGCAATTGCTTTTCAATTTCATCCCAAATTTCTTTCCCGGTTTCATAAGAATCAACATTACAGTAAATGTCATTGGGAAGAGCTTGATAGAGATGAGATCTGGCAAGATTATCAGCGAGGGAACGGTTCTTTTGAGCAGTGTTCCAACTTTCTTTGGGAAGAACTTCCTTAGTGACTGGGTTTGTGTGAACAGCAGGGCCTTCTTTGTAAGAAGCTTTGATGTCGTCACCAAGTGGTTGTCTTGCAATCCAGTCCAAGAATCTCTTTTTCCATTGAGGATATGAACCACGATACAAAACAGGAGGTCTTGAATCGGAACCGAGAATCAATGAATCGTTTATCGACATATTGAGAAAATATGTAGAAATACCGGTTTTGAAGTTTAAAGAACTAATGCCGGTTTTCAGAAAATAAGAACAAATATCGGTTTTCAGACTGAAGAACTAATATCGGTTTTCAACTTCCAAGCACTAATATCGGTTTTCGTCTTGAAATTTTGGCAGAGTTTCCTTTCGTAAAATGAAGATAATAAGAACAAATACCGGTTTTGGAGTAAACCAGGTATTCTAAGATCAAACAAACACAACCACACAGCTAACACAACAATTATCGGTTTTCGAAGTATTTAGTGCAAATACCGGTTTTTGTAAAATGTATTGAAATACCGGTTTTTGTGAAGAAGGTTGGACGGAGTTTTGCTTTAGAAATTGAATAATATAAGAACTAATACCGGTTTTGGGGTAATCCAGGTATTTTCACAACCAAATCATACAACCACACAGCCATTTAACAAAATTATGAATATATGAAGAATTATCGGTTTTTGAAAAATCTTCACAAATATCGGTTTTCGTGAAGAAATTTGAGCAGAACTTCGAGTTGAATAATGATGAATATAAGAACAAATACCGGTTTTGGTGTAAACCATATATTTTTTAATATAATAACTAAACAAAATTTTCAACTTTATGAAAACCGGTAGGAAAACGGTAAGAAACCGTAGGAATGCCGGTAAATGCTAAGAATGAAAACCGGTATTACAACTACAATTCAAAGAAAATGAAAACCGGTACGAAAACCGGTAAATAGAACAGAAACCTAAAATTTGATTTTTACGCCATTTTGTTTGGAATTAGAATCTGAAACTTTTCAAGGATGATTATAGGAAGGTAATGAGTGGATTAATGATAAAAAGGATGAAACTTTAACATGTTTAAAGGGTAAAGCAAGGAACTTTCGGTAAAAAGGTAAAAACACAATCTAGCACAAATTTGAACAAAATCAAGCCATGATATGGATTTGGATCTTTCACCAAGGTGATTTTGCTCTGATACCAATTGAAAGAATGCTAATTTATGTAATAAGGTTATATGTGTGTGAGAGAGAATGAGAGAGAATATGGGAAAATGAAATTATATTATAAAAGGCTAACCTTACAAAGGTTGTGGTGGAGGGGTATTTATACTAAAAGTTAATTACATTAAGGTCCTCCCCTAATTACAACAAAAGCCCCTCCACACTTAATTAATAGGACATTACTATTACAAAAGAACAAAACTAGCACTAACTAATTATAAAGCTAACAAGTTTGTTTGGAGTTTATCAAGGGCGAGAAAGACAAACTTGCGTAATTCAACAAAGAATGTTCTAGGATCGACCATAGACCATGTCTTCTTAGGAGGTGATTCTGTTGCCAAAAGCTGTGATGTAAATGGGATCACACATGGTTAACCTGTGTCAGTTTGTGTGTCCGGAATATTTTAAGAAGGATCTTGTGTATAAGAATGAACCTTTGGCTTCGAGACAATGCGAAAGACATCACAAGTATCCTATATGATGTTATTGATTAATTTGAGGATATTTGGAAGAGTGTCAGATTTTTGTTCACTGTTGCAAGGGGGTGACATCGCCCTCTCTAATTATCGCTTGATGTGGATTCAACGGTTTAGCTTTGAAGAGGCAGTGCAACAAGTGAAATCAGCAAGAGGGGTGACTGACCCAAACATGGGTTTTGCTGGTCAACTCTTGAGTGGCCAAAAATGCGTCCATAATGTGCTTGTGAGGTCGGATCCTGCTCTTAGAATGTTTAGAATATGCCCCACATTCTTCATATGACCCACTTCATCTCATCTGTATTGTCGACCCATCCTAATTCAGAATCCTGCTTATAAAACTGAAGAGCCCTCTTCGATTTTCAAGAATGGAAACTTTATTCAAAATTTCCTCTGATAAGGATAGAACTCTATTATAAAAATGGTTGCATGATTAACTAAACTGAACCCAACAATTAGCTTAAACGACTCCCTGTTGATCAATCATTATAAGACATCTGGACCACAAACTAACTAGCTGATGAACCATCCAAAATGATCCATAACACCCTCCACGAAAAAGAACCATTTTATTAGGTTGGCTTCAACTATCTAAGCCGCCCCTTCTAGGACCATAGTCTCATAGACCATGTTTTTTTAGGAGTGATTATGTTGCCAAAACTGTGACATTCTTCATGAAAATGGGATCACACATGTGTTAAATTGTGTGGGGTTTGCCGTTTGTGTGTCTTGAGTATTTCAACATAAGACCCTTGAATTGGCTCTAAGACACCCCTATGTATCCTATATGATGTGTATATTGATTACTTTGAAGATGTTCGAGAACAAAAAGGCTGAATTTTTGTCCATTGTTATGAAGGGGTGACAAGATTGTTTTCTTTAGTTATGGCTTACTTAATATGGATTCAACTGTTTAGCTTTGAGGAGGCACTTCAACAAGTGAAATCAGCACGAGGAGTGACTGACCCGAACATGGGTTTTGCTTGTCAACTCTTGAGCGGAGAAAAACAAGTGTATAATGTGCTTGTGAGAGTCGATCTTCTGCTTTAAATGTTTAGATTTGCCCCACATTCTTCATATGATCCACTTCATCTCGTGGTCGTGCCTATACTGTTGACCAGGCCTGATTCAAAATCCCTTGATTTCTAAAGAGCGTTTGTTGCTAAGGCGCCTCATAATATATATATGTTTGGATTCGAAAGAATTGGGGTTGTTAATGTTTGAGAGTGCAATTTTAGCGGTTTGGCAGATTATTAGACATGAAAAGGCTATTGGCCCGCTTATGAGAGTGAAAAAGAACATGATGTTAGAGGCGATTTCGCTACAAGGAATGTTGTGGAATATGATTTAATTTTTACGATTTCTGACTAAGCGATCAACGGTGGGATTTTGCCGCTTGATGGATATCTTAGCAATGGCCATAAGATTTGTTTGCCTGCTAGACAAAGTGGTTGGGAAAGATTGACAAGGAAATTATCTAATGCTGGTGTGAAAGGGTTAACTAATCATGAAGAAAACCATGAGGATGATTATTAATGCAAATCATCAGAATCTTTCTCTTTACTTGCTAAAAGATCAAAGAGATTTCATTAACTCTTCTCCATTTTGTTTACGTTATTGCCCAAATCTTCAAACTTCCCGATATAGATTGATTGATGATTGAAGTGCTGTGTGTACTTGTGTCTATATAAATGGATACTTATACACTGAGTATGCATATATGTTTGAAGTCTGATTATTAAGATATGAAATCTTAATATAGTTGACAACTGTTGGTTTATATTTTAAATTTGGATGGTTATGTAATTCTTAACAAGGTTTTTAGTAATTTATTAGTCATATGAGTATATACTTTTGATTTTGAATTGAAGTCATTTATCAAAAAATTTCAAACAGTCAACTGTCACCCATGTTTTAAAAACCTGCTCAGAAGGGTATCTTAGGGTCGTCCGGGTTTTTAGGCCGGGTTATTTTGTCGAATCGTCGCTGTGCTGAAACAGCTGGTTTAACGGTTCAACCAGTTTTCATATAGATGACTATCTCCTGCGTTAAAAAAACCGGTTTTTAAACCATTGATTGTCACAACTACAAACAGCATAATTACATCCAAAAAAACTCTCCTACGTTACCAAAAACTATCTCTTACTGCTAAAGTGCTAATTACTGAAATAATAAGATTAGGTCTGAATTTATGTGTGGTCTATCAGTTATTGGGGCATGATTTATGTTAGTTTGACTAATAAATTAAAAAAGAAAAGTCAAACTTTTTATGTATGGGGTTAGGCCACTACGGTGTATGCTTTTCTTTTTCTTTGAGATATAATCAAATTAATTAATCTAACACACACACACACAAAACACAATCTGCAAAAATGAATGCCTCTTTATCATCTTTGCGGGTGAATCATCTTCTTCTTCGATGATTGAATCCACTTCAGGGTAAGAATTTTTTTATTTCAATTTTGGGTTTTTTCTCGATTTCAAGTTTAGGATTGTTTTAGATTATGTTTTATGTGAAGCTGATATAAGATAATCTTCACAGTAATTTTGTACAAATTGCATTGTATCTACTGCCTTTTTCAGTTAGCACTTAAGATAAAAATTTGTAGTGTATAAAAAGAAAAATTGTAGGGCTCACATCTACCAAAGGAAATTTCCGCTAAATTAAGTGTGAAAAGAGTTGGTTGAAAACTTCATACAATATGAAATATCTTCTAATTACATCTCAATTGTCCAATTTTTATAGATGAATTTCATTTAATCTGCTGATTAAACTTCAACACCACATTTCAAATAATTTCAATTGGGTTGGAAATACGATGTGTTTCTTAGTTTTAGAGGTGAAGATACTCGCAAGACTTTCGTTGACCATCTCTACTATGCTCTTGGTCAACATGGAATACACACTTACAAGGACGATGTAACTCTTGAACGGGGAGACACCATCGGCCCAGCCCTCTTAAAAGCTATAGAAACATCCAAGATTTTGGTGATTATATTTTCTGAAAACTATGCGGATTCTTCGTGGTGTTTGGATGAGCTTTCACATATTATGAAATGCAGGGATAGTGAGACAGGACAAATTGTTATGCCCATATTTTATCACGTGGATCCCTCTGATGTCAGGAAACAAAAAGGGAAATATGGAGAAGCATTTTCCAAACACGAGTTGTCTGAAAACAACAAGAACAAAGTTGAATCTTGGAGAAAAGCACTTTTTGATGCAAGTAATATTGCTGGATGGGAACCCAAGCACGTCGCCAATGGGTAATCTTTTCTTCACTGTGTTTCTGTAAATCACTTCATCTCATTAAATTGAATGTGAAAAATTATATATTTCAATGTACCTGCAGGCATGAAGCAAGATGTATCCAAGAGATTGTTGGTTTCATTTTAGATATATTGTCATCTTCGATTCAACGGTTGAGGATGAAAACCTCATTGGAATGAGAACTCGATTGCAACAGTTGAGATCTCATTTAAGAATTGGGTTGGGTGGTGTGAGAATGGTTGGGATATGGGGGCTTGGAGGTGGTGGTAAGACCACTCTTGCGTTTTCTGCTTATATTAAACTACGTGTGCATTTTCATGGCCACTGCTTTATAGTAAATATTAGGGAAAAGTCGCAACAAATAGATGGCTTAAAAAAACTGCAAGAAGCAATACTATCAGAAGTTTTGAAAACACAACAGTTGGTGACGAGTGTTCAAGAAGGAAGATGCAAGATTCATAGCATGTTATGTCGTAGGAATGTGCTGATTGTTCTTGATGACGTCGATCATCTCGACCAACTAAAGGCATTAGCCGGGTGTCATAAATGGTTTGGTGACGAGAGTCGAATATTAATTACTACTAGGGATCACCATTTGGTGACAATTCATAAGGTAGACGTGGTCTCTCATATCAATTTATTATCACATGATGAAGCTATTCGGCTCTTCAATAAACATGCATACTATGAAGATAAACCTGTACCAGATTATGAGGTGCTTTCACAAGAAGTTGTTACTTATGCTGCTGGGCTTCCCTTAGCCCTGATTGTTTTGGGTTCTTTTTTGTATGACAAAGACAAGGATGAGTGGCTTAGTACACTGGCTAGACTAAAAGATCATCCAGAAATGGATATTGTGGAAAAGCTTAAAATCAGCTACGATGGACTTAAACCTGTGGAGAAAGAGTTATTCTTGGATATTGCATGTTTCAACAG
>CM067171.1:76688920-76715875 GCA_034093135.1 Erigeron breviscapus | reverse complement strand
TGATAAGCCTGGGTTTAGCATCTTGTTTGGAAAACAAGTACTTTAGGGCTGAATGGTCCGTAAAAACTATGGTCTTACTTAAAACAAGATATGATCTAAATTTATCAAAAGCAAAAACCACGGCAAGCAACTCCTTCTCCGTTGTGGTGTAATTTTGCTGGGCGGGGTTCAAAGTTTTGCTAGCAAAGTAAATGGGCTTGAAATGTTTCTCAACCCTTTGCCCAAGTACGGCTCCCACAGCAAAATCACTAGCATCACACATCAATTCAAAGGGCAATTCCCAATCCGGCCCGACCATGATAGGTGAATTGGTCAACTTCTCCTTAAGAACCTGAAAAGCACTTACACAAGAATCATTAAACTCAAAAGGGACGTCCTTCTCCAACAAGTGGTCATAGGACGAGTAATCTTAGAAAAATTCTTAATGAAACGGCGGTAAAACCGGCATGTCCAAGAAAACTCCTTACCCCTTTCACATTGGAAGGCGGGGGTAATTTGGCTATAACATCAATCTTAGCCCTATCAACCTCTATCCCGGCCTTAGACACCTTGTGACCTAGCACAATACCCTCGGTCACCATGAAGTGACACTTTTCCCAATTCAACACAAGGTGCGCCCTCTCACACCGTTCCAACATCTTATCCAAGTTATGCAAGCAAGTACGAAATGAGTCCCCAAAAACCGAAAAATCATCCATGAAAACCTCCATGGAGGTTTCAAGCATGTCCTGGAATATAGCTATCATGCACCTTTGGAAGGTGCCTGGGGCATTACATAGACCAAACGGCATTCGCCGATAAGCAAAAGTTCCAAAAGGGCACGTAAAAGTTCTTTTCTTGATCCTTTGGATCAATGGGTATTTGAAAGTATCCAGAAAACCCATCAAGAAAACAGAAATACTCATTACCTGCGAGTCTCTCTAGCATCTGATCAATAAAAGGCAATGGAAAGTGATCCTTTCGGGTGGCGTCATTGTCCTTCCCGGGCAGCTAAAATCCTTTCCCTTCATGGTCATGGGGGGGGTGGAGACAAAAAAGCAAGTCCTATGGTCGTGTGGCCACAAACAAAACCCCCTCGCCGCAAGAGGTAGGTCAACCCTCAAATTCAACCAGTAGATGTTGAAGAGGAACCCTATTTCTCGGGAAAAAAAAAACGTCTAGCCACGAGTTTCCTTATTTCATTTTCACAACCACGTCATGGACCGGGCCCGAAAGGCACAGAGGGGGGAAAGGCGCGGTGACGAACTATGGTTGGTTAGTGGGTTAATATCACCCCAGGTGGGTTCACCCCTGGGGGGCCTTGAAAGCCCGAGGCACTGACCCTAGATCAGGCGTCGCCTCTGTGGGGGGTCGGCGGGGCGGCTTCTCGCGCAGAATGAAGGAAGGAGTAAAGGTCAGAAGTGATACAAAGCTTCGGAAACTACGAGAGCGATGATAGTCGCCTGACGTCGTTGGTGGCTGGAGCGGGCTTGCACGCGTTGGGGGGTCGGAAGGAGGGGGGAAGGGAACGGAAAGAAAAGAGGAGAAAGGCGAAGGAAGAAACACAGGGGGAAGAAAGGGAGGAAGATAGAAGAGGCAGGCCACGGGCACGGAGACAACTTCTTGAGTGTCCCTGCAAAGAGGTAGATCAAGGAGGAATACCTGGGGGTAGTCGGGTGGGCCCAGCCGGCTGGGGGCGGCCGAGGAAAAAGGGGAGGAAGCAGAGGCAAGTGGGGGGAACAATCGGGGGGGCAAAGGCGAAGGCAACGCCTACATTTCCTACATTTATCCCTCAAGGGGGGGCCAAGAAAGGGAAAGGGACGGAAAACAGGAACGATTTACGGGGAGGTTAGGGGCAAGAACACTGGGCGGTCTACGCGGGGGTAAAAGAAGAGGGGAGGGGACAACGGGCTTAACATCATCAATAAAATCAATCTTATGCTGACAAAAATTTGGACTAATACCTGGAATGTCAGTAGTTTTCCAAGCAAAAGCCCGCTTATGAGCTCGGAGCACAGCCAAAAGGAGTCCTTTCTCGTCACCCAAGAGTGAGGACGAGATAACTACTGGTAAAGATGATTTACCTGCCAAGTAAGCATACTCCAAATGTGCAGGCAATGGCTTAAGCTCCAAATCTGTAGGTGGTACATCAACTGAATTAGGTACCCTTGAGCTTCCATCAGCAACAACTCTCTCAAAGCTCTCATCCACTGGAGGTGTCTCATCCAAGTTAAGTGCCATAACTTCTGCGAATAAATCATCATCAGAAATTTCCCGATCCTAGATTTGCAATCTCCTCATCTCCCATATCGGTCTCCATCAACTCCTGGAACTCTCGGTCCAAAGCATCATCAATCACATCAATCCTGAAACATGACTCATCATTAGAATAAGAATGCTTAATAGACCTCTCAACATTAAAAACAATCCTATCTGCCCACACCCAATATTTCCTTATCTTTCACACGGATGATAGCATCCGCGGTATTAAGGAACAGTCTACCAAGTATTAGGGGTACCTGTGCATCCTCCTCCATCTCAAGGATAACAAAGTCAACTAGGAAAACAATATGACCCACCTTGACTCTAATGTTTTCAGCAATACCCATGGGATACTGGAATGAATGGTCAGCTAGCCTTATACTCATGCGAGTCGGGCGAAGGATTCCTAAAGCCAACTTACTCCAAACCGAATAAGGCATCAAATTAATACTAGCTCCTAAATCAGCTAAGGCCTTACAAATAATGGTTCTAATAGAGCAAGTTATAAGAAAACTCCCTGGGTCTTCAAGCTTAGGGGAATGCGGTTCTGCAAGATAGCAGAACACTCGGCATTTAGAAAAGTAGCTTTTGCCTCCTCCATCTTTCCTTTATCCGTCACAAGTTCCTTAATGAACTTGGCATAATGAGGCATCCCCTGTATCAAATCAACTAAAGGCACATTAATATGAACATTTGAAATCATCTGAACAAACTTGTTATACTGTTCCTTTAGCTTTGCCTTCCTGAACCATTGTGGAAATGGAACTTTTGGTTTATATGCTTTAACCTCGGGTTCCACAACCGGTTTCGGAAGAGTGACCGGAGTCTTCTCGGTCTGATTCTCCTCCAGCTCAATCTCCTCATCAATCTCATCATCATTACCTGAATCCTGTACATCTGAAACACAAACATTAGGCATAGTAGGAGGATCATAAGATCTACCTGTACGGGTTGTAATGGCCTTGGCTTCCTCATTACGAGCTTGAGGTGGAGTGTACTTCTGCCCCGCATTTTGTCCCTGATTCGGCCCCATGCTAAACTGAGGCCTAGGATTCTGTTGAGTATTACTAGGCAGAGTACCATGAGGCCTAGAAAGTGCAGCCATCCTACTCTCAAGATCCTTAAAATTGACACATTGATTCTTCATATTTATCTCAACCTTCCCATCTATCCTATCCAACCTCTCATTCAACGCCTTAGTATCATCCCGAATCATCTGTGTTATAACACGATTTCTATCACTGAATTCAATTCAACAATGGCGGTTTGGATAGTGTGTGTTCTTGGTGTTTGTGTGTGTTTTGAGAGAGAATCAAAGGTAACTGTGTGTGAATTCACTGGTATTAAAGTTATGTGTAAATGTTATGGAATTGTTATCTAATTGTTATCTAAATTGTTATCATCTCTAAGGTATGAGAGGGCTATTTATAGTCTAATTCTACATTTATGCTAATTGTCACAATTAGCCCCTCAACCTTAGTAATCATCTATCTATGAATTAACAACAAGAAATTCATCTAATCTAGATTACAATTTATCACTATTTTTGGATTTCTAACATTCTCCCCCTTAGTGATACATTGTAATGAAGTACGTGTTATATTGTCTTGTAGGAATGAATTTGATGAGCCCGGTGGTGAAGACAATTGGGGTGTTGAAACAAGTCTTCAAAGCTTTCTCTTTTATCTTTGGAGAACTTGATTCAGTCTTGATCTTGGTCTTGAACTTCTTGAAGTCAAATCATGTGAGGATTCTCAATGTTCTTTTAGAACAGAGAATAATGAATGCGTATGAGTCTTGAATGAAGAGTATAATGAAGTCGAACAAATGTGTGTGACTTGAATCTTCGAGAATTGTTGAATCATGAATCAGAGTTGTCTTTTGAAATGCGGAAGGTATGAATCTTGGTTTCGAATGTTTCAATCTTCGAATCTTGAGTGAAATTCATCTTTTCAATTCTTCAGTTATAATTCTTGAATGAATTTCATCTTCTTGGAATGAAGTTTCATGAAAATGAACTCTCCCCCTTGATGTATGCATTGGAGTTTCTTGAACAAAATGTTGTTGTATGACTTGAAGATCTTTGAATGAAGTGTGTTTGATGAAGACTCTTTTAAAGCTTTTACTTCTTTGACTTGAATCTTCTAACCAATCTATGATCCTTTTTGAAGCTTTGATCTTTGTCATATCAATTCGAACACTTTGGAGAGTAAGCAATTGAATGAGATTTGGATGAAATTCTTCCGAAGTAATCATGCTCCCCCTCAATCCATGATTATAAACATTTTAGAGCATCTTTGAACTTTTGAATCATCTTGAGTGAAAATCTTTTTATCTTCGGTTTCATTCTTATCTTTGACGTCAATTCAGATTCCCCCTTTTTAAAATCAAAATTTCAATCACCTAAAGTCTAGTGAAAATCTGAAACTATTGTCACATCATGAATAATTTTCTCCCCCTATACACAAACCCAATTAAAACAACCAAACATAAACTTTTCTCCTTGTTTCCTTATCAATTAGTGAATCAATCATAATATTTTCTCCCCCTCATAATGACATCACTGGTAACCAATGTCATTATGTACACATTTGATTGATAAAATGTCAAAAGAAACCATAAAGAAACTGCAACCAACAAAACATCAACCCAAACCATTAGCCCAACCCAAGAAATCCTAGGGGTGACTAAAATGTAAGATCGAAGTTGTTGGTACAAACGTTATATCATGGTGTTGGTGTTTTCTGTGTTTGTGTGATGAGAAATGAAACCGGATAAGAATGATCCGTTAGCATGTTCAAAAATCGAATGGATTAATGAAATGACCGATTGAAATGTATAACATTTTTCGGATTTCCTATGTATCATTGAGATATGCACAAAACAATTCTCTAACATAGTTCAGTCTGCGGCTTTGCAACCACGAGATTGCTTCAAAGAATATAAATCATGGTTAACACTACCGAAGCATTTGATAACCATAATTTTATCCTTAAAGACTTTTTAAGGAAAACCGAGATCACTTAGACTTCTTGGTAACTCAATAATCACATAAATGTAATCATGAGACCTACGTTCAACGTTGGAAAAGATGTTAGCATTGGTAGGATTTCCATTCGATCATCGTGGAATATCAATTGAGATATCACTACGAATGTTCCGGCTATATCACAAAGATAAGCAATTATATCACAAAGATATGACTTAAATGTGTTCTAATACAAATGAATGATGATCAAATTAATGACCAAACAAGATAGCTCTAGACACATCGTGATCAAAATGAAGTCGGGGACTGGAGCAGAATGTTGCCCTTTTTCAATATCAACATCTTCCAAATGAAGAGTCAATAGAAATGTGGAAATCTCCGTGAGAAATGAAACAAGTATTTGTTAAAAAACACTTGAGTGGTTAGGAAAAGATGTGCATTGCTTCACTGGGTCCATGAAGACTTCTTCAATATCGAGAAATCAACAAATGAAATCCGATAGAAACGTGTTTACCCGGTTTTTTGAGAATTTAGGGAGGACTTTTGTTTCTTATAGCCCTTTCTCACATCATATCACCGTAACCTCTCACTTTTCGACTTTACTCCCTCCATCCTAGTTGCACGTAAACAACAACACTCAAAATACCCTCACTATCTAATGAAAGAAGTGAATACTCCGGGGTTAGAATTCATCGGCGATGATGAAATTCATGGAGTAAATTTTGAGAAATACTTATCACTCATGTGCAAACTAAACACCGAACTCCATTTGATTGAAAATCATTGGAAAAACATCAAATGTGTGCATGAGAAAACATTTGAAACACATTTGAAGTTTTGAAGGTTGTTGAAAGCACAAACTCCTCCTTAATCTATGCAAGAATAGATCAAAAAAAATTTCATAGAAAGGTGGAGCAAAAATTGGTTTTGTGAGATCAAAAGTAGTAAAATCTTTGTTGTGATATTTTTAAAAAAACTTTGAGAGTCTAAAGTGAACAAGATTTTGAAAAACATAAAGTTTTGCTTCAACAACAATGTTGATAGTAAGACAGCTAGGGAGTACACAAAGGCGTTCAATCCTTCGCATCTTACAACAACAAATTGGAGGCAATTAAAACATTTAAGCAAATGGAAATCCAATCAATTGTTCAAGATGAGACAACAAGGGAGTACACAAAGGTGTTCGATCCTTTGTTTCTCATATCAACAATTGAAAGTTTGAAAAAAAAAATTTATTCGTAGGAAAGAAAATTTGATTGCTATTACACATACATACTCATATAAGACCACTTGGAAGTACACAAAGGCGATTGATTCCATGTTATCTTATATCAATTTATATGTATAATAACAAAAGCTTAGAATGTAAAAACACTCTACAAATAAATATATCATTTAAGAACGGGTTGCATACATAGTATATGCAAGCCACTGAAAAAAATCTTTTTGTTTATTTTTGAAAATATGCAATTTTGTATTTTGGTTTTCTGGAATGTGTCAAGAATTCCTTCAAAAGAGTTAAGGTTTAAGATTTAACATACCTAGCTTGGAGATAAGAAAGTTAAACCTCTTTTCATCCAGTGGTTTTGTGAACAAATCTGCAAGTTGAATGTCAGTACCCACAAAGTAGAGCTCGATGTCACCTTTCTCAATATGATCTTTGAGAAAATGATATCTAACATCAATATGCTTTGAGCGAGAGTGGTTTACTGAGTTGACTGCAATGGCAATGGCACTCTGAGAATCACAATAGATAGGGATATGATCATATTTCAGACCATAATCAGTTAGTTGTGTCTTCATCCATAAAACTTGAGCACAAAAACTAGCCGCAGCCACATATTCTGCTTCAGCCGTTGATAGAGACACACAATTCTGTTTCTTGGAAGACCAACTCACAATTTTATCACCTAAAAATTGTAGAGTACCAGAAGTGCTCTTGCGATCAAGTTTACAACCTGCATGATCTGCATCTGAATATGCAGTTAGATTGAATCCAGTATCCCTTGGATACCAGAGACCTAAATCGGGTGTCCCCTTCAGATAACGAAAGATTCGTTTCACAGCTTGATAATGTAAATCAGTTGGAGCAGCTTGATATCTAGCACACATACATGTTGCAAACATTATATCTGGTCGAGATGCTGTTAGGTACAACAACGAACCAATCATACTTCGATATCTCTTTGGTCAAATGGTTTCCCATTTGTGTCAGCATTTATGTTTGTTCGAGCAGCCATTGGGGTAGATATTGAAGAACATGAAGTCATATCAAACTTTTTCAACATGTCATTTATGTATTTACCTTGTGATATAAAAATACCAGTTGGTAACTGTTTGATTTGAAGACCCAAAAAGTAATTCATTTCCCCAATCATACTCATTTCAAAATGATTGACCATAAGAGATGAAAAGTTTCGGCAAAATGTTTGACTGGTCGACCCAAATATAATGTCATCAACATATATTTGAACAAGTAGAACGTGCTTACCTTGTTTGCGAATGAACAAGGTAGGGTCAATTGTGCCTTTGGTAAAGCCACCTCTTAGTAAGAAAGTAGTTAAAGAATCATACCATGCTCGGGGTGCTTGCTTAAGACCGTAGAGAGCCTTGTCTAACCTGTAGACATGGTTTGGCCTTTGAGGATCAACAAAACCTTCTGGTTGATCAACGTAAACTTCTTCTTTGAGGTCACCATTCAAGAAAGCAGTCTTCACATCCATTTGAAACACAGTAAAGTTTCTAAATGCGGCATAAGCTAAGAATATCCGAATGGCCTCCATTCTTGCTACTGGAGCAAAAGTTTCGTCGAAGTCAACACCAGGTTGTTGGCAATAACCCTTTGCAACAAGTCGAGCTTTATTCCTTACTACCACTCCATTCTCATCCTTTTTGTTTTTGAATATCCACTTTGTTCCTATTGGATCATCTTTTTTAGGATTTGGAACTAATCTCCATACCTTCAGTCTTTCAAATTGTGCGAGTTCATCTTGCATTGCCTTAACCCACTCTGGATCACGAAGAGCTTCAGATATGGTTTTGGGTTCGATGTTGCTAAGAGAAAGTGCAACAAGACACTCATTTACTGAGGTACGAGTAGTTACTCCTGCTTGTGGATTTCCAATTATTTGATCAGTAGGATGGTCTTTCTGCATACGTGTCCACTTGTGAGCATGAGGAAGAGGATCTTGTTGTTGAAGATCAACATCACCATCATTAAAGCTTGAGTTTTGTTGAGAGATGGAATCATAACTTGGTATAACTCTTTCCTCATAAGCTGGATGATCAAAGTCAAGTGGTACATACACATTTGGAGTGTTCAACGGATTTGTTGTCTGAGTAATTCGAGAAGGTTGTTCTTGAACATTCACTTGAGAAGCATTATCAGGAGATAATGGTGGAGAAGTATCAGTAGAAGAGAATTCTTGCTCAGAAGAACTTGATGAAGATTCATGAATGTTGTCAGGAACTGGATCGTTGTTATGAAGAGGTTCATTGGTTTGAATTGGTTCAACGATGACTTGAGGTTCTTGATCATGAATTGGTTTTGAATTATAGAATTCTTCAAAAAGAATATCTAATTCATCACTTGTTGGAGTTGGAAACTTCTTGAATTTTGAAGCTAAGGTAGAATTCCTTGAAGAAGTACTTGAAGTTCTTGGATCATTACTTGTTGGCAGCAAACCTTCTTGCTCAAAAATCATGCCTGACATCTCATCAAACCAAACATTCATTGTTTCTTGAATTGTGTTGGTTCGACGGTTATAGATTCGATAGGCAATTGATGTTTTGGAATAACCAACAAAATATCCTTCATCACCTTTCTTCTCGAACTTTCCAAGATTCTCCCGATCATTCAAAGTATAACAAACACACCCAAATATATGAAAGTAGTTGATGTTGGGTTTGCGTTTATTAATAACCTCATAAGGAGTCTTTTCGAAACGCTGATTGATAATGGACCGATTCTGAGTGTGACATGCAGTGTCAACAGCTTCAGCCCACATATTGGATGGCAATTTGGAATAAGCAAGCATTGTCCTTGCTGCTTCCACCAGCGATCGATTTCTCCTTTCAACAACACCGTTTTGTTGTGGGGTGCGAACTACTGAGAATTGATGAGTAATACCTTTGGATTTGCAGAATTCATTAAAAACAGCATTCTTGAACTCAGTTCCGTTATCCGAACGGATGTAACGAACTGGAAGTTGAAGATTTACTTGAGTATTAGTGATGAAATCTATCAACATCTGAGTTGTTTCATCTTTGGATGCAAGAAACTTGACCCAAGTATATCTTGAATAATCATCAACAATAACCAAGATGTATTTCTTCCCATTTCGGCTTTGTACTTTCATTGGCCCACAAAGATCCATGTGAAGCAAATGAAGAGGTGCTAAAGAATTTGGAGATTTCTTCGGTTTATGAGAAGCTCTCTTAATCTTCCCAACAGCACAAGAAGGACAAACATGTTCACTTTCATACTTATAGTCAGGTAAGCCTTTAACAAGATGCTTGTTGACCAAAATATTGATGGTTTGAAAGTTTAGATGCGACAGCCTTCTATGCCATAACCAAGAATTCTTTGAAGCAGCCTTTGAAATGAGACAAATATTATCGGTTGGTTGGTTATCATCGAGATTGACGGTAAAGAGATTATCATCACGGTCACCACAAAGAATATCAACTCCATCTAGAGTTTGGACTTTGCAAAGAGATTTTCGAAACAGAACTTGAAGATTGTTATCACAGAATTGTCCAACACTGAACAAGTTGTGACTTAATCCTTCAACATAGTGAACTTTCTTGATGATAATTCCATTTCTTTCAATGTCTCCATAACCTAAGATAGGAGCGAAATTGTTGTTTCCAAAGCGAACTGTTCCCATGAATCTTTCAACAAAATTCTTGAGCAAAGATTTATTTCCAGTCATGTGCTTCGAACACCCGGAATCGAGTATCCAAACACAGATGGTTATTTCCTGCAATCAAAGAAATTTAACCGTTTTTAGGTACCCACTTGAAGACGGGTCCTTTATGGTTAGTTAAAACAGGCAGGGTATATAACTTAGGTTTCGCATTCAAACATGTTTTTGAATCAACATAAGCATTGACAAGCACATTATCAACAAACACATTTGAATAAAAAGTACGAACATTCACATGAGAATTAAAAGTAACATGTCTACAAGCATTAACATTAGATACACAAGTACGAGAATTAAGATTGTTTACAAGCTCACAAGGTCTTGCCTTGGTATTTTCAACATTATTTGACAAAGAAGAATTGTTTTGATTAACATGAACATCCTTCCTCCTATTAACATTCTTTCTCCTCTTTCTTTTCTTCTTTTTCTCAACATCCTTTTGATTACTAGTGAACTTAGGTACTAAAGTATTAGCAACCCATCTAGCACCACTAGTTATGCTCTTTCCACCTGTTGAATTGAATTTAAGAAGATTAGAACTAGAAGTTTTAAACACTTTCATCTTTTTGGAATCTTTTGGAGGTGAGGAAACTTCTTGCTTCTTTGGTTTATCATGAGAAAACCATCCATATCTATCCCTATATCTAGTTGTACCATTTGATGTATCCTTAGTTAGCAAAACTGAGCTAGACTTAGACACCTTAGGTATAGAACTAGATTGAGAAGCATTAGGATAGTCTTTCGGAAGTTTCACTTTGGTGTACTTTGTCCTGTGTGGGGTCTCAGCTTGTTCCTCTTTGACATGTTTTTGAATCAACATAAGCATTGACAAGCACATTATCAACAAACACATTTGAATAAAAAGTACGAACATTCACATGAGAATTAAAAGTAACATGTCTACAAGCATTAACATTAGATACACAAGTACGAGAATTAAGATTGTTTACAAGCTCACAAGGTCTTGCCTTGGTATTTTCAACATTATTTGACAAAGAAGAATTGTTTTGATTAACATGAACATCCTTCCTCCTATTAACATTCTTTCTCCTCTTTCTTTTCTTCTTTTTCTCAACATCCTTTTGATTACTAGTGAACTTAGGTACTAAAGTATTAGCAACCCATCTAGCACCACTAGTTATGCTCTTTCCACCTGTTGAATTGAATTTAAGAAGATTAGAACTAGAAGTTTTAAACACTTTCATCTTTTTGGAATCTTTTGGAGGTGAGGAAACTTCTTGCTTCTTTGGTTTATCATGAGAAAACCATCCATATCTATCCCTATATCTAGTTGTACCATTTGATGTATCCTTAGTTAGCAAAACTGAGCTAGACTTAGACACCTTAGGTATAGAGCTAGATTGAGAAGCATTAGGATAGTCTTTCGGAAGTTTCACTTTGGTGTACTTTGTCCTGTGTGGGGTCTCAGCTTGTTCCTCTTTGACATGTTTCACTGGGGTAGCAACAAAGGTTTCTACCTTAATAGTCTTTGGTTCAGTCTTGACGAGTTTGGTCTTAACTCGTTTCTTTGAGTAATATGAAGTTGGAGCTTTGGACAATGGTTTTGAGATTCCACTTTTGTTTTCACTTTGATTTTGGTAGATTCAATCTTTTTCTCAGTTTCTGAATCAAAAACATATTCTCCCTCCATGAATTTATCAAAATCATCTTTCGTGAAATCTTTTGAAAAAGAGAATTTCAATGGAGATTGATTAATTTCAGATTTAGTTGAAAATTTTGAAAAATCAGGAATCTTGGTGTCCAACTTCACATTATGGTTAGTCTCGGAAATTAGGTCAACTTGAACTGACACATCTTTGGTTTCACAAAAAAATTGAGTAGAGGTATCAACACCTATACTAGCACTAGGCTTAGGGTGAACAACTAACTCATCCACATTGTTGCATGTGAAAAACCTATAGAAGTACCATATCAAAACTAAACTATGTGCAAGTTCTTCATAAGAAACATCAGATTGCACATAATCCTCAGCTATAAAAGTAACAGTATTTTGACAAGTACATCCAAGAAAATCAGTCAAGGTCTGGGTAGAGGTATTGGTAGATGAATCACAAGAAGTTTGGGTAGAATTGTCTACTAAAGCATTTTGGTCAGTTTGAGTAGAAGCAATCTCACAAACTTTCTTAGTATCAACAACAATACATTTATCCTCTGAATTCGGACTTTGAGACTTGAGATGATCAATAACTTTTTGTTGAGATTCTACCTTTTGTTGTAAACCTTCTATTTGTTTTTCCAAAAATGTGGTTGGAAAATACATTTTAGTTGGTTTAGATGGAGTACTGATAGATTCTTGGTTTTGAAAATTTGATTCAATTTCTTCCAATTTGAAAATTGAAGTCTCTTTTGTTTTGTATGAATCATTTATTGCATCATAATTAACCAAAATTCTTGTTTTGGTATTCTCTCAACTTCATCAGTCTCAAATTCGTCATCCAATGGACGAATAAATTGTTGTATCATACCAAGTCGTAGGAATTTTTCATCATACAAGGGTTCAATTTCCTCTTTGGCTTTTTGCAATGGTGTGATATTCTCAAATCCCAACCCTAGAAGAAATTCTGTTTTGTCAATTTTTGACTTGTTGAAATAGGCAGTGAAATTCAAGAGAGGATTTTGTTCAACTTTATATAACTTTTCTTGATAGAAAAGTATATTCTTTTTAAATTCCTCAACTTGTTTTTCAAGATTCTCAATCTCAATGCCTTTTAGAAAACAATTATGATTTAAATCAGAAATCTTCCTTTCGAATTCAACATTGTTTGGTTTAGCTTCTTGGAGTTTTTTATTAAGAATATCAACATCCATTTGTCTTGCATTTGCCCGAAGCCATTCATTGGTCTTTTGGATTTCAAGATCTTGATTGGCCTTTTCAAGATCATGAATGGTCTTTTCAAGATTTTGACATTTTTGTAATAACTTAGAATCAGGAGAGACATTCAACTCACATTCTTTAACCAACATCTTATCTTTGTAAGCCTGAAAATCTTGTTTAATAGCTTCATGTTCAAAAAGTAATTTTGAATGTTCTTCAATAAGTTTTGAAAATTCACTTTTAGAAAATGAAATGCTATTTTTCAACTTTTTGTTTTTGTTGGCTAAAGAATTGATATGAGTTGTTAAATCTGATAAAGCTAATCTACATGACTCTTTGTCCTTAATCAAAGAAAAAGTAGAGTCGAGATTTACCTCATCATCTGGGTATTCATCATCAGTGCTTTCTTCTTTAAAGTCTTTGTTCTTGGCCAACCTTGCCATATAGCAAACATTAGCAGAGAGATCTTGATCTTCATCATCTGTGAGTAACAGCCATTTGTCATCTTCAGCTAAGCAATGCATGTCCTGCTTCGACTTGTTTGGCTAACAGCATCTTCTGCTTGTAATACTCATAGTTCCGCTTTCGAGGTTGTTTGCAATCAATAGCAAAATGTCCAGGAATTCAACATTGTTTGGTTTAGCTTCTTGGAGTTTTTTATTAAGAATATCAACATCCATTTGTCTTGCATTTGCCCGAAGCCATTCATTGGTCTTTTGGATTTCAAGATCTTGATTGGCCTTTTCAAGATCATGAATGGTCTTTTCAAGATTTTGACATTTTTGTAATAACTTAGAATCAGGAGAGACATTCAACTCACATTCTTTAACCAACATCTTATCTTTGTAAGCCTGAAAATCTTGTTTAATAGCTTCATGTTCAAAAAGTAATTTTGAATGTTCTTCAATAAGTTTTGAAAATTCACTTTTAGAAAATGAAATGCTATTTTTCAACTTTTTGTTTTTGTTGGCTAAAGAATTGATATGAGTTGTTAAATCTGATAAAGCTAATCTACATGACTCTTTGTCCTTAATCAAAGAAAAAGTAGAGTCGAGATTTACCTCATCATCTGGGTATTCATCATCAGTGCTTTCTTCTTTAAAGTCTTTGTTCTTGGCCAACCTTGCCATATAGCAAACATTAGCAGAGAGATCTTGATCTTCATCATCTGTGAGTAACAGCCATTTGTCATCTTCAGCTAAGCAATGCATGTCCTGCTTCGACTTGTTTGGCTAACAGCATCTTCTGCTTGTAATACTCATAGTTCCGCTTTCGAGGTTGTTTGCAATCAATAGCAAAATGTCCAGGAATTCAACATTGTTTGGTTTAGCTTCTTGGAGTTTTTTATTAAGAATATCAACATCCATTTGTCTTGCATTTGCCCGAAGCCATTCATTGGTCTTTTGGATTTCAAGATCTTGATTGGCCTTTTCAAGATCATGAATGGTCTTTTCAAGATTTTGACATTTTTGTAATAACTTAGAATCAGGAGAGACATTCAACTCACATTCTTTAACCAACATCTTATCTTTGTAAGCCTGAAAATCTTGTTTAATAGCTTCATGTTCAAAAAGTAATTTTGAATGTTCTTCAATAAGTTTTGAAAATTCACTTTTAGAAAATGAAATGCTATTTTTCAACTTTTTGTTTTTGTTGGCTAAAGAATTGATATGAGTTGTTAAATCTGATAAAGCTAATCTACATGACTCTTTGTCCTTAATCAAAGAAAAAGTAGAGTCGAGATTTACCTCATCATCTGGGTATTCATCATCAGTGCTTTCTTCTTTAAAGTCTTTGTTCTTGGCCAACCTTGCCATATAGCAAACATTAGCAGAGAGATCTTGATCTTCATCATCTGTGAGTAACAGCCATTTGTCATCTTCAGCTAAGCAATGCATGTCCTGCTTCGACTTGTTTGGCTAACAGCATCTTCTGCTTGTAATACTCATAGTTCCGCTTTCGAGGTTGTTTGCAATCAATAGCAAAATGTCCAGGAATTCAACAATTGTAGCACTTTTTGTCTGATGCCTTACCCTTCTCAACAACGTGTTTCTCATAGATTTCCTTCTTTTCACCATACCTTGATCCATTAGCTTCACCTTGCTCATTACTCCTTGGATGATAATGTTCCTTCTTGGGAAATGCACTTGTAGAAAAAGTGCGGAGATTGTTGTTTGTTGGCCTCGCTTTGTAAAATTTCCTTTTGAAATGCTTTGTTACCGCGGCAAGAGCTTGATATAGTTCATTTGAAACACCATCTCTTGTAGCCATCAAATCATCTCCCTCCTCATCAGACGAAGAAACAACTACCATTTGCCTGTTAAGAGCTTCAGAAATCTTCTTCTCAACTATCAATGCCAAAGGATCAGAAGATACAACTTCTGCCATTTTGTTTGATGAAGCTTTGTTTAGGACTTGGTTTTCATTGAGTTTGAAAGATTCATAAAGAGTATGAATGGTGAACTTGGTTAGATTTTGATGTTGCTTGATCTGTGTTCCAAAATCTTCCCATTCTGGACCAAGAGCTTTGATGAATTTGATGTTTAGCTCAATCTCTGTTTTCTTGACATTGTTCTTCCTCAGCTCATTTATGACATTGCAGAATCTGTAGTAGACAGCTTCAAGAGTTTCATTAGGCAATTTCGCGAAGTTGTCAAACTCAGTCAAAATATTGGTCAATCTTATCGTCGAAGTCACGTCAGCTCCTTCCATCTGTCTAGCCACCTCATCCCAAATCTCCTTGGTCGTATCATAAGAGTCAACAGAGCCATAGATTTCATCCGGTAGAGCTTTGTATAAGCATGACCTAGCTCTGTTATCTGCAGCTGATCGATCTTTTTGTTCAGCATTCAAAAGATCAGGAGTTAGAATTATTGCATCAGTAGTGGGATGGCGATGAACGGCAAGTCCATTAAGGATGGAATCTTTCATCATATGACCATTTGTTTGACTTTCCACATAGTCCATAAATCTTTTCTTCCATAGTCCATAGGAACTACGGTAGAGAACTGGAGGTCTTGTATCTGAACCCAATGTCAATGCTTCACGAGAAGTCATTTTGAAATTGATTTGATTTGAAAAATTGAATTGTATTTAGAACAGAAAATGAAACGATCTTGAAAATAACAGGAAATGAAACGATCTTGAGAATAATAGGAAATGAAACGATCTTGAGTGGAACAGAAAATGAAACGATCTTGAGTGGAACAGAAAATGAAACGATCTTGAGAATAATAGGAAATGAAACGATCTTGAGTGGAACAGAAAATGAAACGATCTTGAGAAGATCGTCCTTTGGTAAGATCGTCTTGGGTGAGATCGTATTAGGATTTTGATGAAATTTGGTTAAGTATTGAACTTGAAACGATCTTGAAATGAAACGGTCTTGAAAATGAAACGGTCTTGAAATGAAAATGATCTTGAAAATGAAATGATCTTGAAAATGAAACGGTCTTGAAATGAAAGTGATTTTGGTTTGAAATTATTCAAGGAAATGAGACGATCTTGGTGAAGATCGTCTTGGGTTTCGAGGGTATGAAACGATCTTGGTGAAGATCGTCTTATGTTTCTAGGAAATGAAACGATCTTGGAAGAAGATCGTATTGTTTTCTTTCTCAAAAACTTAGTATTTGAATTGACCAAACCAATCCTTTCGGATTAATTAGCCAGAAACAAACACTGCACAACACACTTTTGTCTAAAACGATCTTGTGAGGATCGTCCAACAAGCCACAAAGCACAAGAATGAAAGAACGAGCTTTGAACGACTAAGACGATCTTAGGAAGATCGTCCTAGTGAAGATCGTCTTGTAGTCATCTTCTTCATTGTATCAGTTTTCCAGAAAAACTCCATTGACAACTTTTTAAAGCTTCAATAACTTTCGATTTACTATGAGTTTGAACTTGAAATCACTTGCAAACTGATTGAATTCATGTCCGCAACAAGTTTATGAACAAAATTCAGCACAAAACACAACAGATTCAAATCCCTCAAAATTCGCGCCAAAACTCAAAATTCAATCTCGAGATATAGATTGAATTGGAACTTGAAACTTGACAGGATTATGTTATCAATAACCACGAATCTATTGGTGAACAAATAACTGTGATTTTATGTGATTTGAAGTGTGAATTTTGATGAACCAGTAGGTAAAAAATTACGAACAGAATTGTGAATAATTTTGATTTTGTTGAATTTGTGATTGAATTCAGTTATGGATCGTCATCAGATTGATGTTTCGCTCTGATACCACTTGTTATAACACGATTTCTATCACTGAATTCAATTCAACAATGGCGGTTTGGATAGTGTGTGTTCTTGGTGTTTGTGTGTGTTTTGAGAGAGAATCAAAGGTAACTGTGTGTGAATTCACTGGTATTAAAGTTATATGTAATTGTTATGGAATTGTTATCTAATTGTTATCATCTCTAAGGTATGAGAGGGCTATTTATAGTCTAATTCTACATTTATGCTAATTGTCACAATTAGCCCCTCAACCTTAGTAATCATCTATCTATGAATTAACAGCAAGAAATTCATCTAATCTAGATTACAATTTATCACTATTTTTGGATTTCTAACAATCTGAATGCTAGAGTTCATTTCAGCCTGATTACTAACCAATTGTTTCATCATCTCCCTCAACTCGGCATTTGGATCGGTATTAGAGGAAGAAGAAGCTGATCCTTGTCCTTGTTGAGGTTGTTGATGTGGTTGACTCTGAAAGTTATCCCTTTGCCACCTATTTCCTGAAAAACGAGAATTATTAGTAGGAAAAGAAGGGTTATAAGAAGGATTACCTGAAGAACGGTTCTGGAAACCGGTATTGCGCGGGTAGCTCCCTTGTTGTTGATTCTGGATGTAACTCACATCTTCGGGTGCCCGATTGGGGCACTCATCTGAATAATGCATATCACCACAATGATCACATCCATCGGCTACTACCTTTACATCCCGCTCAATTGCTCCAAACCGATTCTCTTGCATAGCAAATCCCTTTTCCATGCGCTCAGATAGCGCTCTAATCTCTCCAATCATCCCAGAATCATGACTAGTTTCAACCTTTGCAACCCTACCTTGGCTAGTACCTTTCTTTAACCTTCTCTCATTCTTCAAAAATCTATCATCATCCATATTTGCATTGTCCTTTGCCATGGACTCCAAAATTTCAAAACCTTCATTGGGTGTAATTTTGTTGAAACCACCACCAAAAGCATATCCTAACTCACGTTTTGACTTCTTATCTAGGCCATCAAAGAAAAGCTCAACATATTGCTCCTTAGTCATGTTATGGCCCGGACAATTCCTCAACATTTCTTTAAACCGAATCCATGCATCCACCACATCTTCATCTTCATCTTGAGCAAAGGACCTAATCAAGTTCTCCAACTTCCGTTGAGTTCTAAGTGAGTAAAACTCACCAATGAAAGCTTGCTTGAGTTGGTCCCAAGTTGTTATAGAATTCTCTGGGAGATCATTAAACCAATCTAAAGCATCCCGGTAATAGACATAGGAAAAGTTTCTAGTTTAACTGCATTCATTTGGTTGTTCCCATATTGGTATAACCGTGCCAATTTCTCAAACCTCTCTAAGTGCTGGTATGGATCCCATTTCCTTTTACCATCAAACTGTTGCTCCTCAATGCTCTTAAGATGATTACCTTTCAAATTGAAATCATGACCAATGGCTGGGGGTCTTATAGGACTACCACGGTTTGCAGGAATAGTGCGGACTCTCTCACCATACCGAATGTCATTCGGATCCCTTTCTTCGTCGCCCATTTCCTCTTCTAATTTAACTTCGAGATCGAAAAACTCGTCTAAATAGAACCCGTCCTCGTCCGAATCAGGAGTGGGTCTAGCAATAGGTGAGAATGGTGTAGGTGTTGTGAAGTTAAATCTACGTCTTATCGGTGTTCTCAAGGGACTATTTAGAGGTAAACCCAAAGACCGCAAGTTCATCAACTAAGAAGTAGACCTGTAAAACACAACTAACCAAACACGTCAACTGCACCTGTGATAAGACAAGAAAAGCAAGACTAAACTATAAAGCAAGTAACTTCCTCACGCGTGAGGAAGGATCAAACCACTAAATTAACAACTAAAACGGCACACACTCCCCGGCAGCGGCGCCAAAAACTTGATGTGCTAAATCGAGTTTATGATTTAAAACTAGAAATACCTTGAAACTCACTACTACGCACTATCGGGCAGTGGACCCGATCGTATGCAGTATAGTTAAAAAGTAAGTCCAGGTTCGTTCACGGGGAATGGTTTGAATCAATTGTTTAACAAAGTAGTTTGGAAAAAGGGTGGAACGCTTTGAATCTCTCTTTGACAATTAAATTAAAATAACTTAAAAGACAAACGCGTAAAGGTAAAGGTAAACTGCAAACAATAATTGTAAAGATCATCCACCTTGACTTCGCTAGACTTCAAACATGATTGCATTCAATTAAGACCAAATTCATTTAGAGTTGACAAGATAATCGTGAAAGGATAAAATGCTCGCGTGGTACCACCAACCGCTCACAAACCACCCAGACACCTAAATTGCTAATTCAATTACCCAAGCCGGTACCACCAATGCCTAGACAACCTTATCAACAATTAGTTTACTGGATTAACACATTACCAATCGTGCCTATGTGAATTAAAACGTGGTACCACCAACCGTTTCTCAACACGTTGACAATATTATTCCTTTTATTAAAATGACATTCACTATCATACCATGAACTAGTGATAATTGCTCATAGACAAGCAACTGTTTGAAAATCACATATGTATTCGACTAGTACCACTAACGAAGAACACACATGCCACCAATATCATAATAATAAATTTAAAGGAATTAAATCATCAAGATCTCGACACAACGATAATTGAAATCAACTCTTTGAATTAAAACATCTAGCAATCACATCATTCGTCTAGTTACATCAAGGTGGATGATTGA
Organism: Erigeron breviscapus; assembly: GCA_034093135.1. Classification (NCBI taxonomy): domain Eukaryota; kingdom Viridiplantae; phylum Streptophyta; class Magnoliopsida; order Asterales; family Asteraceae; genus Erigeron; species Erigeron breviscapus. The sequence continues at coordinate 76,695,923 of CM067171.1, read as the reverse complement.
AGTATTAGCCACTCATAATCAAATTGAAATAACTATCAAAGTAAAGGAAGAACATGATGTACCAATTATTTGCGGAATAGAAATTGCAAGACAATAAAATAGATACGATCTAAGTGGGTGCACGTGAATCTTCAATGAATCGGAAGATGTTGAAATCTTGAATTGATCCTTGAAGGAGTTCCTTGAAGTGCAGCCCTTAGAAAGAAATTTTGATAGTTTGGGAATTAGGTTATTTCTTCTATTTATACCTCCCTTCAATTGGTGCAAAAGCTGCCCAAAACCCTTCAGTGTCGTCCCTTCACTGCGGCGCAGTGGGTGAGAAATGCCCCCACTGCGTCACAGTGCATATACACTGCCCCATTTGTGCCCATTTGTCAAAGCCGACTGCGGCGCAGTGGGCACATGCATATCCCACTGCGTCGCAGTGCAAACGTACTGGTTGAATCCCTCATTTCCACTGGCCGACTGCGGCGCAGTGGGCCTTGATCACCCCCACTGCGTCGCAGTCCATTCTTACTGGTCTCGATGCTCATTTCCATAATGATGACTGCGGCGCAGTGGAGGCACCACTTGCCCACTGCGTCGCAGTATGAATGTACTGGTCACAATGGCCACACATCAACATATGAAGACATGCATACTTTCTATCTCTTTTCACCTCTCGAACTCTCCAATCAGCTTCATGGCCTCACAATTACTCAAAATTGCACCAAATGGAAACGTCACCTGTTTAGAACCTGAAACCACTAACAAAACCCATAAACGCGCCAAATGCCCGCAAAATCGACTAAAAACATATAATAAAAAGGCCAATAACGATGTGGGCGATGGGTATAAATTGGTCACATCAACTTACAACAACTTCTTTCTTTTTCTTTGTCAAACCTTCTTAAACACCAGACGACTTTTCCCCCTTGGATTGATCTCCAGTTCTTGACTTGAGATCATTCCACAACTGTTCAAGCATATGTCTGTCCAGTTCACCAAACGTTCTTCCAGCCACTGGAGTTGTATCATTCATAATTTTTCTGAGTGCCTGCACTTCCTTTTTAACAAATTCAACTTCTTGAGGCAAGTGCTTTGGCAGCTCAGTGTTAACCATTCTCACCACTTCTGGCAACAGTCCATCTTGAATTGTTCGAAGAATAGACCCAGAAATCTCTTCAGTGATTTCTTTTAGCATACTGTGTCTGAACTTCTTAGCAACCTCATCACTGATGGTGCTAACAACTGCATTTTGATCAAGTGTTGGCCTACCCTCCAAACTGCTTATCCTGGTAACCAATTTCTTAACCTCATCTGTCAGCCCTGTCAGTGGTTGAACAAGTTCACCTTTCACTGCAGTCTGAACAGAACTAACCAGCCTAGCCTCTAATCCCTGGACTGCCACTTTGAGATTTTCAGTGTTGTTATTAGTGGCCAGTACCAGTTCATCCAGCTTCTAAAAAACAAGCTTCTCATTCCCAGCAAACACATTCATTTCTGAAGCTAGATTATTTGATAATAAAGACTTGAAGTCAGAAATAACCTGGGATGAAGATTGCAGTGAGATCTCCAGGTCCGCCACCTTACTTAAAAGGCCTTGGACCTCGGCTGAAGACGAAGAGGAGGGACCACTGGGAGGATCAAGATTGGAAGTCATTCTGGTCATGAAAGGTACTTGTGTCCAGACCTCTTCAGAAGTAGTTTCAGCAGTTACAACTGTCGAGTCCAGCACACGTGGTTCAGATAAGTCAACTGGAGTTTCAAGTGGTGGGGGTTGAGATTGTGAAATTTGAATTGTTGGTGGAGTGAAGTATGGAGTGGTTTGTGGAATTGAAGGTGGTGTTTAGAACCTGAAACCACTAACAAAACCCATAAACGCGCCAAATGCCCGCAAAATCGACTAAAAACATATAATAAAAAGGCCAATAACGATGTGGGCGATGGGTATAAATTGGTCACATCAACTTACAACAACTTCTTTCTTTTTCTTTGTCAAACCTTCTTAAACACCAGACGACTTTTCCCCCTTGGATTGATCTCCAGTTCTTGACTTGAGATCATTCCACAACTGTTCAAGCATATGTCTGTCCAGTTCACCAAACGTTCTTCCAGCCACTGGAGTTGTATCATTCATTTTTTTTTTTTTTTTTTTTTTTTTTTTTTTTTTTTTTTTTTTTTTTTTTTTTTTTTTTTTTTTTTTTTTTTTTTTTTTTTTTTTTTTTTTTTTTTTTTTTTTTTTTTTTTTTTTTTTTTTTTTTTTTTTTTTTTTTTTTTTTTTTTTTTTTTTTTTTTTTTTTTTTTTTTTTTTTTTTTTTTTTTTTTTTTTTTTTTTTTTTTTTTTTTTTTTTTTTTTTTTTTTTTTTTTTTTTTTTTTTTTTTTTTTTTTTTTTTTTTTTTTTTTTTTTTTTTTTTTTTTTTTTTTTTTTTTTTTTTTTTTTTTTTTTTTTTTTTTTTTTTTTTTTTTTTTTTTTTTTTTTTTTTTTTTTTTTTTTTTTTTTTTTTTTTTTTTTTTTTTTTTTTTTTTTTTTTTTTTTTTTTTTTTTTTTTTTTTTTTTTTTTTTTTTTTTTTTTTTTTTTTTTTTTTTTTTTTTTTTTTTTTTTTTTTTTTTTTTTTTTTTTTTTTTTTTTTTTTTTTTTTTTTTTTTTTTTTTTTTTTTTTTTTTTTTTTTTTTTTTTTTTTTTTTTTTTTTTTTTTTTTTTTTTTTTTTTTTTTTTTTTTTTTTTTTTTTTTTTTTTTTTTTTTTTTTTTTTTTTTTTTTTTTTTTTTTTTTTTTTTTTTTTTTTTTTTTTTTTTTTTTTTTTTTTTTTTTTTTTTTTTTTTTTTTTTTTTTTTTTTTTTTTTTTTTTTTTTTTTTTTTTTTTTTTTTTTTTTTTTTTTTTTTTTTTTTTTTTTTTTTTTTTTTTTTTTTTTTTTTTTTTTTTTTTTTTTTTTTTTTTTTTTTTTTTTTTTTTTTTTTTTTTTTTTTTTTTTTTTTTTTTTTTTTTTTTTTTTTTTTTTTTTTTTTTTTTTTTTTTTTTTTTTTTTTTTTTTTTTTTTTTTTTTTTTTTTTTTTTTTTTTTTTTTTTTTTTTTTTTTTTTTTTTTTTTTTTTTTTTTTTTTTTTTTTTTTTTTTTTTTTTTTTTTTTTTTTTTTTTTTTTTTTTTTTTTTTTTTTTTTTTTTTTTTTTTTTTTTTTTTTTTTTTTTTTTTTTTTTTTTTTTTTTTTTTTTTTTTTTTTTTTTTTTTTTTTTTTTTTTTTTTTTTTTTTTTTTTTTTTTTTTTTTTTTTTTTTTTTTTTTTTTTTTTTTTTTTTTTTTTTTTTTTTTTTTTTTTTTTTTTTTTTTTTTTTTTTTTTTTTTTTTTTTTTTTTTTTTTTTTTTTTTTTTTTTTTTTTTTTTTTTTTTTTTTTTTTTTTTTTTTTTTTTTTTTTTTTTTTTTTTTTTTTTTTTTTTTTTTTTTTTTTTTTTTTTTTTTTTTTTTTTTTTTTTTTTTTTTTTTTTTTTTTTTTTTTTTTTTTTTTTTTTTTTTTTTTTTTTTTTTTTTTTTTTTTTTTTTTTTTTTTTTTTTTTTTTTTTTTTTTTTTTTTTTTTTTTTTTTTTTTTTTTTTTTTTTTTTTTTTTTTTTTTTTTTTTTTTTTTTTTTTTTTTTTTTTTTTTTTTTTTTTTTTTTTTTTTTTTTTTTTTTTTTTTTTTTTTTTTTTTTTTTTTTTTTTTTTTTTTTTTTTTTTTTTTTTTTTTTTTTTTTTTTTTTTTTTTTTTTTTTTTTTTTTTTTTTTTTTTTTTTTTTTTTTTTTTTTTTTTTTTTTTTTTTTTTTTTTTTTTTTTTTTTTTTTTTTTTTTTTTTTTTTTTTTTTTTTTTTTACAGTAGAGTCCAGCACACGTGGTTCAGATAAGTCAACTGGAGTTTCAAGTGGTGGGGGTTGAGATTGTGAAATTTGAATTGTTGGTGGAGTGAAGTATGGAGTGGTTTGTGGAATTGAAGGTGGTGGTGGTGGTGGCATATTTGATTCTGGTGGAGGTGGTGGTATTTCTGATTCTGGTGGTGGCAAATTTGTTTCTGGTGGAGGTGGTGGCATTTCTGGTAGACGCTCTATCTCTACTACATCATCTCCAAGAAAACTCATGTCAGTGTCAAAGTTATGACCTTCTGACATGGGTGAATCAGCTTCATCCCAAAAGGTTTCACCAACAGTCTGATCACCAGCTTCAACATTCAAATCAATCTGAGCCTCTTGCTCACCAGTTACTTGTTCATCAGTCTGAACAACTTGTTCTACCTGCTCATCAGTCTGTACATTCTCGGTTTGCTCAACAGCCTGTACAACATCCTCTGTCTGCTCAACAACTTGTACATTTTCAACCTATTCAACATTCTCTTCTGGTTCAAAAATTGGAGACCCATCTAAATTCATAACATCTCCAGGATGTCTTGCTGGATTCACCTGAACTCCATCTCTCATTAGACGCCTATTTGATCTTGGTCGTCTGGAAGGTTCAACATTTGGTTGTTGACCTTCAGGAGCCACTTGTCTTATGGGTTGTACAGCTTCTATAATTTGAACATCTTGGTCACCAGAGGGTCCTTCACCAACTTGACCTCTACCTGGAGCCACTTCTACTTCTTCCCTTTGAAAAGAGAGCATGGTCTGAGGAATATCTACCTCATTCAGTAGAGATCTTAGGTTGGTCAGATCCCTCATATACTCACTCACAGAAAAGTGAGTAGTTTCATAATCGTACTGGTCTCCTAGAGCGCTTTTAAACATCAGTGAAAGAAAACGGATATATGGAACAAAGGCTTTTCTACCTTTCACTTTAAGACGCTCTACCAGATCATCAAACAGGATCTGAGCAAAATCCACTCTGAGTCCAAACCAGAGGCAGTAGGCAATCTGGAGATGAGTCTGATTTATCTGGTCCAACCCTCCAGAACTGCCTCCCAAACATTCAACAATATGCGTGAAGAAGAATCTCCATGAGTCTGTCAGTCTGCTCATGTAGACTGTTCCCTTCCTGGATAGCTGGCCATGCTCATCCATAATTTCTGTGTGCCCCATCAATCTGCATACTTCCCTGAAATTTATACCAGAGGGAAGTTCGATGGGCATCTCATTCTGTTCAAAATAATTCAATTGTAGAACAGACCTGAGTAAACTAACAGAGAAACTCAAGGATCTGGTACCTCCCTTGAGAGTATAAGTAATTGATGAAGTTTCATCATTATAAATTGCAGAGTACCAGAATTCACATAGATAATCGTGGTACATCCTCCCTGGATTTAGGGTTAATGCACCATACAAAGGGCATGAGAGAAAGAATGTATTCAATCTCCCAATGAGTGATTGGGTGTTATGAACACTGGAAAGTGATAATCTGGCCATCCAGTTATTCATATTGATCCTTATAGCTTTTGCCTGCAATGAGATATGAGGTGCCTTTATAACATTTGGAACAGGAGCATATTCGGCGGCATGCAGATTTTTAGGAGAGTTAGATTGTCTTGGTGCCATTTTATGATGAATAGATGAAGATGAAATTGAATATTTAGGGTTTTAATGAAGATTTGATGAAGAATTGAATGGAAAAGGAGTAAATATGAGAGATGATTATGATTGGAAATTGAATGAAGAAATAAATGAAGGAATTTGAAAGATTTGGGAATAAATATGTTCGAAGTAAATGCAAATGAAATTGAAAGTGGGTATATATATAGGAGAGAGAATGTGAAACTCAAACGGTTTATTTGAAATTATCAAATATAATTTTGATCGGGTTCTGAGATCCGCATTAATTACATCACATCACACATTAATGTGTGACGGTTTACAGCCCACAAACAGTATCAAGTTGCACTTTTTATCTTCCCAAGGTAAAAATACCATCATTTCTTTGAAAAATTTACATGCCACGTAAGATAATAAGATAAATATCAAGATAAATATCTTTTCAAAAGATTTTGCACACGTGGCACGCACACTGACCAAGTATTAAAAAAATATTATGACTGACATATCAATGCATCTGGAGGTTGACTGGATACTCCAGTATCACTGGTGGATTAGTCCAGTGAAGCATGCACTGATGGTACACTGGAGGGACACTCCAGTAAAGTACCATTGAAAAACCATTTGAAAGTGACTGGTAACCTCAAACATGCACGTCAACTAATACAGACAAATGACAGGGACGCATTTACAAGGAGACAAAAGTCACCTCAAACATGCACTCAACCTATCTTACCAGTGAGAGGGACACATTTACAAAGTACCAGTAATATTTTCTAAAGAATTTGTCCAGTGAGAAAATAAATTAATAAATTCCCCCTGAACTAAAAACATTTTTAAGAACAAAAATATCTTTCAAGTCTTCCCCCTGGAATATTGATCCAGAAATCTATTAATGCAAAGACAATACACAACGGCGTTCAATATCTGAGCAGTCATAAATTTATAAATCTTTAAATCAAAGATCCCTGATAGTACACAAAGGCGTTCAATACCAAGGTTCCAGATTTAAGGGTTTAACATTCCCAACTCACCAACAAGATATTCAAAAGTTTTGACATCCAGAGGTTTAGTAAAAATGTCAGCGAGTTGTTTGTCCGTGGGAATAAAATGGAGTTCAATGTTGTTTTTCATAATATGATCACGAATGAAGTGATACCTGAGATCAATGTGCTTCGTCTTGGAGTGCATGACTGGATTGTTCGAGATAGCAATAGCACTGGTATTATCACAAAAGATTGGGGTCTTTGAATACTTAATACCATAATCAAGCAACTGGTTCTTCATCCAGAGTATCTGAGCACAACAACTGGCTGCAGATACGTATTCAGCTTCAGCAGTGGACAATGAAACTGAAGTTTGCTTTATACTGGTCCAGCTGACCAGTTTGCCACCAAGGAAATGACATCCACCAGTAGTGGATTTCCTGTCTATCTTACAACCTGCATGATCTGAATCTGAATAACCCATTAGATCCATGCCTGAGCCTTTGGAATACCAAAGACCCAAACTGGGGACACCCTTAAGGTACTTCAG
>CM067171.1:76662749-76687920 GCA_034093135.1 Erigeron breviscapus | reverse complement strand
TCTTTACTTCTGCAATTTTAACACCGTAGGGTGGAAGATTTTTGAAAACCATATTTTAAATCTTTATTCCCTGATGTGCTAAATCGAGTTTAATATTTTTAAAACTAGAATCACCTTAAAACTCACTACTACGCACTCACGGGCAGTGGACCCGATCGTTTGTAATATAGTTAACAGGTAAGACCGTGTTCGTTCGCAGGGATTGGTTGAACTAGTTGTATCATAAAATGGTTTGGAAAAAGGGTGTTACTTCAATCTCTTTTTGACAGAAAATTAAAAACATAAAATGAAATGAAACTTCAGACAATAATATTAAAATTCATCCACCTTGACTTCCCTCGACTTCAAATGTGATTGCTTTAAATTAAGATCAAATTCATTAAGTTGAATAGATAATCGTGTAAGGATAAAGATGCTTACGTGGTACCACCAACCGCTTGCAAATTACCCAAACACCTAATTTGCTAGTTCAATTACCCAAGCCGGTACCACCAATGCTTAAGAAAATATCCCTAGTAATTAGTTTGTTTGATTAACAATTATCAATCATATCTATGTGAATAAATACGTGGTACCACCAACCGGATCTAAACACGTTTACCAATTAATACCTATTATTCTAATGACATTCACCGTGGTACCACCAACCGGAGACAATCAATCATAGACAATTAATTGAAATAAAATACCTATTCACCTAGTACCACTAACGATGAACAAATAAATTATTAATATCACAAAGAATAAAGCATAAGGAATTAATCAATAAAGATCTCAATATAACGATAATAGAATCAACTCTTGAATTAAAACATAGCAATCACATTATTCGTCTAGTTTCATCAAGGTGGATGATAATAGATCTAGCCACTCATGATGAATGGTAAATAATAATCAAAAGAGAAGGTAAACATGATTGTACCAATCGTTTGATGAAAGTAAATTGTAAGACAATAAGTAGATACGATCCAGATGGGTGCTCGTGAATCTTCAGTGGATCCGCCTAAGAAATCTTGCTTGGAAACCTGATAGAACCCTAATAGAGCAGCTCCTGGAAAGGATGAAGTTCTCAAAAACCCTTAGGAAAATTCTCCCCAAAAGTCTCTCTCCTCGATGCAGAAACTTGACCAGCTATTTATATGAACTAGCCGTGTAACGCCCGTTACCAACCATCGTAACCCGTAACGGCCGTCACATTTGTTACGCCCGTTACGTTTCCTTTGAAAATCATACGGGTGTAAGGAACCCGTTACAGTAAATCGTCAACTGTGATTCGTAACGGCCGTCACATATGTGACACCCGTAACACCTTCCTTGAAAAGCATACGGCCGTTAGGGACCCGTCACAGTAACTCACCAACTTCAATACATAACGGCCGTCAGCCTTCATACGCCCGTCACGTTTTGACCTAGATCCCTAACGCCCGTCACAGATGTGACGGCCGTTACACCTTCCAGACTCCGCTTTCTTCATCTTTCACTTGGTTTCACCCGAATCCTTCTCCCGAGTCTTCCATAAATCATCAAAATCGATCAATTCATCCGCATAATCATTTTTCAACCATGAAAACACTTAACATACCTCAAAGCATCGAAAGTTGGAAATAAGACTATATAAATAACGAATAAATGGTCCTAAATTCACGTGGGAAATGGTATAAAATATGACACATCAACACCCTAGTTCAATTAGTAATGAGATCATTCCTTGTGTCAATGATGATATTCCTGTGATGTCTAATCCTAACTCTGTTTGTGCTGAATCTGAATGTGATGAATCTGATGGTGATGAACTAGCTAATGAAGTAGCTATGTTGGCTGAAAGGATCAGAAGGAGATCCTTTAACAAGTTAAAGGAAAAGGAAAAGGTGGCCAAGCTGATAAGACAAAGAAGCCATTTGACATGTCCAAAGTCACTTGTTACAAATGTGGCAAGACTGGACACATGGCTGGTGACTGTAGATCCAAGGAGTCTTCTCAAGCTGTGCCAGCCAAAGGTGGAAGAGGTGAAAAATACTCAAAGCTCAAGACTAAATACAAAGCCTTGAAAGCACAAGTAGCTGAGCTGACTGAGAAGGTGAACAAGAGTGAGAAGAGTCTGGTAGCCAAAGACTGGGCTGAAAGTGCCACTTCATCTGATGATGAGCTGTATAAAGATGCCAAGTGTTTCATGGCCAAAGAAGCTACTCAAAAGTTTGCTGAAGATCTTGTCAAAATGCAACAGCAATCTGAGTCAGCTCACCAGGCATCCACCAGTCAGACTGCTCCACCTGAGGTAACTTCTTTTTCAAATCTGTCTGATAATGAGAAACTGTCTAGACTGAATAGACTTGGTGATGAGGTTCTTTACAAAAACACTTTAATCAAGAACTCAAAAAGGAAATACATGTTTTGAAACTTGATAACAGCTCTAAAAGTCACACCATTGAAAAAACTAGAATCTGAAGTTAAAGCTCAAAAACAATTAAACTCCATTTTGGTTAAAGAAGCTAAAACTGCAGAAGAAAAGTTTTTAAAGTTAAACAAATAACTGAATCTTGGTATATATGCTCCAAAAGAGTGGCTAAGTGTGTAAATGAACAAATACCTCATCAGATCCAAGCTATTTTTGATGGTGATTATGATAGGGCCATAGCCATTGCTGAAGTATGTGTTATGGAGCCTTGTTATCAGCCTCCTTCACCACCCAAAGTCCAAACCAAAGGAAAGAATTCTAAACCAATTAAGTTGGTTCAGAAATCTGGTATTGGGTTTAAAGATCCTGAAACCATTGGTCAGACCATTGCTGAAGCTGTGTCTGAAGCTGATCAGGTTATTGAGTTAAAACCTGAAGAAAGTCTTGACTTGTCCAAACTGACCATTACCCAATCTGTGTCAGATTCAAAGTTAAAACAAACAAGAATAACAAGAGAAATAAAAGAAAGGTTAGAGATCATAGTGTTCCAAAAGAGAAAATTAAGCTTTTAAAGAATGAGAAGTCTGGTTCTCAAGGAAGTGTGTCACAAACCAAATCTGAGTCTATTTCAAATAACACCAAATCTGACTCTGACAAAATGATTTCCAAATATGTTGAGTCCAGAACTGGTGAGGTTTCTTGATGTCAATTTTCTTAAAAATGTGTCTGATCCAAAATTGTTGATCAAAGAAAATTGAGAGCTGAATGTAAGAAATCTGGAATAGGCAAAGGTTTTGTTCAAAAGGAAACCTTAAATGTTGCTAAAAAGAATTTCAAATCTGGTAAAGGACAGACCAAGCAACATTGGGTGTCCAAATGTGATAAGAGTCTAAGTTCTGTTACCCAATCTGAGTCAGACCAGAAGGTCAGCTCTGGTGAACCCATCTTTGGATGGGTTCCCAAAAAGAACTAATCTCTTATTATAAATGCAGGGCAGTCATGACGATAATACCTGGCACTTGGACAGTGGGTGTTCCAAGCATATGACCGGATGTAAGTCCCTGCTATGTAGCTTTAGGATTCGCGCTGGTCCTAATGTTACTTTTGGAGATGACTCTCAAGGAAAGACTGAAGGATTTGGTATACTTTCAAATGGTCCTCTTACTTTCAGAAGGGTCTCATATGTAAATGGTTTGAAGCACAATTGATCAGTGTGAGTCAGTTGTGTGATGCTGGTTATGAAGTGAGATTCAGTCTGATAAGGGTATTGTTCTTGATTTGGAAGGCAATGTGGTTCTTATTGCAAAGAGGGATGAGTCTTTGTATTCTTTTGACATGAGAAATCCAACTGTCACAAGAGAAGTTTGTTTCATGTCAAAGACTCAAGATGAGCTGAACTGGTTGTGGCATAAAAGGTTGTCTCATATGAATTTTAAAGACATCAACAAGCTGTGTAAGAAAGAGTTGGTGTCTGGTCTTCCAGTGATAAATTATGAGAAGGACAAGCTGTGTGGTGCTTGTGAGAAAGGCAAACAACACAAAGCTATTTTAAGTCTAAAACATGCTCAACCATTGATAATTGTTTGGATCTGCTTCATATGGATCTCTTTGGACCAATTAGTACTCCTTCATTCACTGGAATGAGATACTCTTTGGTCATTGTTGATGAATATTCAAGATACACCTGGGTTTTCTTTCTCAAGCACAAGAGTGAAGTTGCTGACAGCATTATTCATTTCATCAAGCAAGCTGGAGTTCTCTACAAAAGGCCAGTTAGGCAGTTAAGGAGTGATAATGGTACTGAATTCAAGAATATCACTCTTAACTCATTCTGCAGTGAAAAGGGAATTTCACAAGTCTACTCAGCTGCCAGAACTCCTCAACAAAATGGTGTTGCAGAAAGAAGAAACAGAACTCTAATTGAAGCTGCCAGATCCATGATGGCTCAAAACAATGTCAAGTCTCATTTCTGGGCTGAAGCAGTTCACACAGCTTGTTTTACCCAGAACAGATCCCTTATTGTGAAAAGACACCAGAAGACTGCATATGAACTTCTTAGGGGGAGAAAACCTGAAATTGGTTTCCTATGAATGTTTGGAAGTCCTTGCTACATTCTAAATCAGAAAGACCATCTTGGAAAGTTTGATGAGAAAGCAGATGAAGGTATCCTACTTGGATATGCAACAATGATGAAGGCCTACAGAGTGTACAACAAAAGAACTAAAACAATTGAGAACTCTGTTAATGTAAGCATAGAAGAAGGTTGTTCTAAGCCAGATTGCTCTCCTCCTGAAGAAGAAGATTTCAACTTTGAAGAACTGGCTGTACCTGAGAATGAGCCTCCAACTAATCCTCCAGTTGGAGCTGATAATGCTCAAACTCAGGGGAAGCAACTCATTGAAGAAGAAGAAGGTGTTCCAATCTTTGAAAATGAACAAGCTGATCCAATTCCTCCTGAAGAAATTATTCAGAATCCATCAAATGACTCTCTACCTGGTTCAGATTCCTCTATTTCATCCAAACTGATCAGCCTATTCCTCAAGCTGATCATGCTGGACCTTCAAATCTGAATCAGCCCATTGTCCCAATTGCAAATAATTCAACTCATGTGACCAAATGGACAAGGAGTCATCCAATTAACCAAATCATTGGTGATCCTCTTTCTGGTGTTAAAACAAGAAGAAAGGCAACATGCAATTTTTGCATGTTTGTTAATTTTGTGAGTAAGGTGGAACCAACTGAGGTTAATGAAGCTCTGGCAGATCCATCTTGGGTGAATGCAATGCAAGATGAGCTCACACAGTTTGAAAGAAACAAGGTTTGGGAACTTGTTCCAAGACCTCATCACAAGACTGTGATTGGCACCAAATGGGTCTACAGAAACAAAATGGATGAAAGGGGAGTTGTGACCAGAAACAAAGCAAGATTGGTAGCTCTTGGTTACAGACAAGAGGATGGAATTGATTATGATGAGACTTTTGCACCAGTGGCAAGATTAGAGGCAATTAGAATGTTCTTGGCCTTCTCTGCTCACAAAGGTTTCAAAGTCTATCAAATGGATGTGAAGAGTGCATTTCTCAATGGGAAATTGGAAGAAGAAGTCTATGTTGAACAACCTCCAGGTTTTGAAAGTTCAAAGTTTCCTGACCATGTATTCAAGCTTGACAAAGCTCTCTATGGGTTGAAGCAAGCTCCAAGGGCATGGTATGATACTTTGTCTAAATTTCTATTGGCTAACAACTTCAAAAGAGGTAATGTTGACAAGACTTTATTTGTGAGAAAGTATAATGGTGATATTCTGCTTGTGCAAATTTATGTAGATGATATTATATTTGGGTCTAGCAGTGAAAGACTTTGCAAAACGTTTTCTGAATTAATGTCTAAAAAGTATGAAATGAGCATGATGGGAGAACTAAACTATTTTCTGGGTTTACAAGTTAAACAGACTAAAAATGGAATTTTTATAAACCAAGGAAAATATGTTAAAGATCTCTTGAACAAATTTGGTTTTAGTGATTGCTCACCTATGAAAACTCCTATGGGAACTGGTGATAAGCTGGGTGAAGATAAAAATGGCAAATCTGTTGACACACAGCTTATAAGGGTATGATAGGATCATTACTTTACTTGACTGCTAGTAGACCAGATATTATGTTTGCTACATGTCTTTGTGCAAGATATCAAGCTAGTCCTAAGGAATCTCATCTTAAGGCTGTAAAGAGAATCTTTAGATACCTTAAAGGTAGTCCCAATCTGGGTCTTTGGTATCCCAAAGACTCAGGATTTGATCTAATTGGCTATTCAGATTCTGACTTTGCAGGCTGTAAGATTGATAGAAAAAGTACTTCAGGAGCTTATCAATTGCTTGGCAATAGACTTGTAAGCTGGTCCAGCAAGAAGCAGCATTCAGTTTCTATCTCCACTGCAGAAGCTGAATATGTTGCTGTAGGAAGTTGTTGCTCTCAAATTCTTTGGATGCAATATCAGCTTCAAGACTATGGTGTCACTGCATCAAAAACTCCAATCTTTTGTGACAGTACCAGTGCCATAGCAATCTCCAACAATCCTGTACTTCATTCAAGGACCAAGCACATTGATATAAGATATCATTTCATTAGGGATCATGTGATAAAAGAAGATGTTGAACTCCACTTCATTCCAACAGATAATCAGCTTGCTGACTTGTTTACAAAGCCATTGGATGAATCAAGGTTCAACTATCTCATAAGTAAGCTAGGTATGCTTAATTTGTAAAAGGCAGTGAGCTAAGTAATAACAAATCTGACCCCTTTAAAATTTTCTCAATTTTGAGGGTAAGCTGTGTCTTACCCAGCTTCGAGGTTATTTTTGTTATTAAATATCTCAGTGCATTTTTTTACTTACATTATTTTATTTAGGTTACTTGTTGATCCTATTGGAGAGTGACACGTGTGGTGGTAACATACGGTTACTGAAAAAGTACCTCCACTACTTGTTCCTCGTCCAATCAAAATCTTTCTCTCTCTTATTTTTTAAACGGTTAATTTTGAATAATGTATATATTATCATTCAGACCTAAATCCCAAATCACTTCTTCATATTCTCAAATCAATTTTATTTTTCTCTCTAATTTGAAAACTATTTTAATTGGTCTTTAATTTTCTTTTAAATTGTTTTTATAAAATGGCATCATCATCTTCTGCTAATAATAATCAATCTAATTCTTCTACTGAATCTGAAAGTCATACCCAGCTCCGATAAGCGCTAATAAGCTTTCACCTTATGAGGTGGGAAGTGATGTTGTAGTGGTTCCGGCTGATCTTGATACTGGTAAAATCAAGATTGGCAGTCTGGTTTATGCCAATATTCATCCTCCTTCTTGGGCAGAAGGATATGATGATATTGTGGCATTTTTATGGTACCATCCCTTCGGCAAGGTGATGATTGAGAAGCCAGACTGGGTGTTTCAAGATCTCCTTTGTGAATTTTGGGCGAGCTGTCATGTGGGACAGAACAAGAAAGGACATACTGCAATCTATGGCACAATCCTCAATGGTAAGAAAAAGGTATACATTTCTTTAGAGAGGATTAGGTCTGCATTTGAGCTGTCTTATATGCCTGAAGATGATTATGAAAATGTTGTGTCTCATACTGAAGCCAAAAATATTTTACAAGAAGTTGGATATACTGGTCCATTGGCTTCAGTTGTTAAAATGAAATATTTAAATGGTATTTGGAATTATTTATTGAGCACAATTTCAAAAACTTTACAAGTAAAGGCAGGCAGCTTTGATCAACCTAATGTCTTAGAGTTGCAAATTTTTCATTCAATGGTCACTATGACCAGAGTAGATTATGCTGGCTTAATTTTTAAGGACCTTGTTGACCGTGTTAGTAAGAAGAGTCTTACCATACCTTATGGTAGGATTCTTGCTCTTATCATTGAAGCAATACTTGACAATGATTACAGTCTGGCAACTGGTCAGACTGTGGAGTGCAAGTCCATTAACAATAACATCTTCAACAGTCCTAAGGTAACTGCGCAGGGTCTGACCCGAGCAATGCAGATTTACCTTAATTTTTGCAGGCAAAGAGAGAGGGAACAAGAGGCACTTGAGGAAGTTGTCCCTACTTCGACGCGATCTGAGTCTGACACTCAATCTGCCAATCAGGGGGACCAAGGTACACATGCTTCTGAACCCTCAAACTCCTCTCAATCTATTCATTCTTCTCCCACAAAAGAGGGTGAAGGGTTGGCCACAACATCAGCCACCCTAGCCACACCCTCATCCACTCAATCAAAATCCGCTTCTAAAAGACCCATTGTTGAGGACTTAGTGCCTCACAGTGCTAAAAAGAAAAGATCTGTGAGTCCCGTTTAAGTGCAGACGGTTAACCAATAGAAAGTGTAAAATACAACAAGTCTAATAATCACTAGAAATGGACTAGTATTACTTGTAAATAAAGATGCAAGATATATAAACAAAGTAATACAAGACTTAAAGCAATAAACAAATAAAGTGGACCATTATGTATGTTTCATGGGTATTTCATTTATTGATGTTTAAATAAAATACAAGGTTGTTGCGGAATCAAGATAACACGATTAAGTGAGTATCCTAACAACCTATGATTACAAATGATCTATATTTGTCAAATAGCTCTTTAGGATCGAGAGTATTTTAGACAAATTCACTTTCTTGCAAAGTGTATGCTAAAAAGTATTTTGTTCAAGGAATGACTTAGTATTTATAGACAACAAATTCACCAGTGAATTTGTGCCGTACAAATATGGTTGTATACATTTAATGATCCGACAAGAACATTAAATGTATTAGATAAGAATAAGGATAAAGTCACATCAATGTGAACGTGTATCCTTTTATCCAACCACCTTAACACACGTATACTTTTGTTAAAGAACAAGTGGATTGTTCTTTGGAAAGTGTGTTAAAGGCTAAAGTCAATCCTCGATATTAGTGTTCAGACTTGTAGGATCTAGAACACTAACAATCCTCCAGTGTGCAGATCTGGTAAGACTTTCCAGTGGACTCCGCCATTTGTCAGTCTTCTTTCTTCAGACTTCAGTCTTTGACTTCAGTCAGAATGTCTTCAGTAGAGTAGATCTGGACTGGGGTGAAGTCTTCAGTGAGCTAATCTGGAGAATGCTCCAGATTACCTGTACAAGTAAATGCTCACTAGTCTTCAATTATTTCTTGACAAATCTTCAGAGGGACTCCAGATTCCAAGTCTGGAGTAGGTCCAGTAGAATATGTTTTCTGGTCAGATCTTCAGTGAGCTCCAGTAGTCGGGTCTGGAGCGAGACCAGCAAAACAAGTTTTCTTAACAAACCTAAGTAAGGTTCCAGTAGTCCAGTCTGGAGCAAGTCCAGTAAGTCTGGACTAAATCTGGACCTAACAAATTCCCCCTATTTGTTTAGAAATAATGCAAGTATTTTTCAGACTTATAGATATACAAATTTGTATGTCTGGAAAACACTTGGTCGATTTAAGTCTAATCTAAGTTACTGGAAAACACTTTATAGATCATGAGTGTTTTTCAGTTTCATCTTTTAAGTTCTAACTTAGACTAAATCTGGTCATTCTACTTGTAAAATTTAAAAACTTGCAACTATTATTACTTTCACCAAAAAGGAAAATAATTACAACCTTTTTAATACAATAATTACAACAAGTACAAATGATAAATAAGATTCAGGCCCTTCTTCTAGATATCCTTTCTGGTGCATCTTCAGAAGCCTTCCTCTTGGGAGATGGAGATGATGGAACAGACACTGGTGGTCTTAGACCCAACACAGCTTCCATTTCTTGAATTCTCTTCCAGATTTTTTCAATTCTTTTCATAAAAGCCTTCACATCTGGAGAGAGATCAGTCTTGCCTTTGAAGGTTAATCCAATCTCCTTAAGTTCACTCCATCCAAAAGCTTGGACTGAAGTGTCCTTCCTTTCATCAGTGAAGTTACCCTCCCTGGTCAACTTCACATTAAACCTGGTCATCCCTTGGTGATTTTCAGCCAATGTTATTTCAGCATTAACAATTTTCCTTGCATTGGCCCTGAACATCATCATTTCATTATACTTAGCTTCAGTGCCAGTATTTTCTTCTTCAGTCTGTACACTGGCTTCAGTGCCAAGTGCTCTTTGGGCCATACGTGCACTGGCATCAGTACCAGTCACTTGCCTTCTTTGAACAACGCTTTCAGTAGCGACTGCCCTAACTGCCTCTTTCTTCTTCCTTGTTAACCCTTCTTGAACACCAGATCTCAATTCTTCCCCCTTGGAATGATCTCTAGTCCTTGACTTCAGATCATTCCATAACTGTTCCAGCATGTGCCTATCAAGCGAACCAAAGGTTCTTCCTTGTTCTGGCAAAGAAGCAGTTATACCAGTTTGAAGTGCCTGGACTTCCCTTTTAATAGATTCAATTTGTTCTGGTAAGTCCTTGGGCAGCTCCATTTCAAGCATGTTAGCAACTTCTGGTAACATAACCTCCTGAACTGATCGAAGTACAGATTCAGATACTTCATCAGTTATTTCTTTCAGCATCTCACCCCTGACCTTTTTAACAATTTCGTCACTGAGGGTGTTGACCAGTTCAGTCTGGTCAAATGAAGGCCTGCTTTCCAGAGCACTAACCCTTGTCACAATCTTCTCAACCTCTTCTCTAAGACCTGCCAGTGGTTGTACAACCTTGTTTTCCACTGCAGTCTCAACAGCATTCACCATTCTGGACTCCAAAGCCTGGACTGCCACTCTAATGTTTCCAGAGTTTTGATTAGTGGCCAGTACCAGCTCGTCCAGTTTATCAAACACTAACCTTTCATTTCCAGCAAAGAGGTTCATCTCTGACGCAAGATTATTTGACAACATAGATTTGAAGTCAGAGATGACCTGGGATGATGACTGGAGTGATCTCTCCAGGTCCGCCACCCTACTAAGAAGGCCTTGGACCTCGGTAGAAGAAGAGAGACCACTGGGTTGTTCCAGGTGAGATGACACTCTGGTCATCATAGGCACTTGTGTCCAGTCCTCTTCAATTTCAGCAGTAGAGACTGGCACACTTGGTTCGGTTGGTTGTACTGGTGGTGATTGAGTTTGTGTTGGTGTGAAGTATGAGGTTGATTGAGGAATTGATGGTGGAGGTGGTGGTGGCATTGAAGTTTCTGGTGGTGGCATATCTGGTGTAGGTGTTTCGGTTTCTGGTGGAGGAGGTGGCATTTCTGGTGAACTTATAACCTGTACATCTTCACCCAAGAAATCCATATTTATATCCAAATTCTGATCTCCAGAAATAGGAGAGTCAGTCTCTTCCCAAAATGAAGCACCAACTACATCAACCTGCTCACCAGACTGTGCACCAGATTGTGCACCAGTCTCTATACCAATATCAACATTTAAATCCAGCTCAGCCTCTTGCATGCCAGAAGCTTGTTCTTCAGTCTGAACAACTTCAACCTCCTCTTCTCGTACAACAGCCTGGACTTCAGTGTCCACTCTCTGTTCAGTTTGTACAGAAGGATCAATATTTTCCTCTTCAAAGATGGGAGACCCATCAATATTCATAATATCACCAGGATGGGTTAATGGATTTACCTGGGCTCCAATTCTTACTAGACGCCTATGAGATCTTGGTCGTCTGGAAAGGTCAATTTCTGATTGCACGCTTTCCACTGGAGCCACTTGACTTATTGGTTGAACCATTTCAACAATCTGAACATCTTCACTGGCATCAGGTACTTCAACAACTGGTACCCTGACTGGTGCCACATTCTCTTCAATTCGTTGAAGATTCAGCATTGCTGGAGGAATATCTACCTCTCCATCTCTGGACCTTAGGTTTGCCAGGTCCCTCATGTACTCACTCATTGAGAAATGAGTAGTCTCAAAATCATACTCGGCTCTAAGGGCATTTCTGAATATAAGAGAGAGAAAGCGAATATATGGTATGAATGGCTTTCTCCCCTTAGTCTTTATGCGATCCACCAGATCATCAAAGAAAATCTGGGCGAAATCGACCCTTAGCCCAAACCAAAGACAATAGGCAATCTGGAGGTGTGTTTGATTTATTTGATCCAGTCCTCCAGAACTACCTCCAAGACATTCGACGATGTGGGTGAAAAAGTATCTCCACGAATCCGTCAGTCTGCTCATGTAAATGGTCCCTTTCCTCAATAATTGACCATTTTCATCTACAATCTCCGTATGCCCCATCAATCTGCATACCTCCCTGAAATTAATACCAGAAGGGAGTGGTAATGCCAGCTCATTCTCATCCAGATAGTTCAACTGGAGAGCCATTCTGAGAGAATGTACTGAAAGAGTCAAGGGTCTGGTCCCTTGCTTAAGAGAAAAGGCAATACAAGTGTTTGCCTCATCATATGTGGCAGTATACCAGAATTCACATAAGTAATCATGGTACATCTTTTCTGGATTTAAGGTCAGAGCACCATAAAGAGGACATGAGAGAAAAAAGCCGTTTAATCTCCCAATTATGGATTGAGAATCATGGATACTGGATAGCGTTAACTTTGCCATCCAGTTGTTCATATTCATCCTGATGATATTAGCATCAAGAGAGATATGAGGTGCTCTAACCACATCTGCTGCTGGAACATATGCGGCAGAAAGTAGATTTCGTGGTGAATTTGATTGTCTAGGAGCCATTTAATATATAGAAGAAGATGAAAATGAAATTGAATGAATATTAATGGAGTAAATGTTCGAAGTAAATGTAAGTTGAAAGTGAAAGTGGGTATATATAGACTTGAGAATGTGGAACTCAAACGATTAATTTGAAATTATCAAATACAATTTTTGATTGTGTTCTGAGATCCGCATTAATTACATCACATCACACATAAATGCATGACGGTTTACAGCCCACAAAAACAGTAACAACTTGTACTTTTTGTTTTCCCAAAGTAAAAAGACCATCATTGTTTTGAAAAATATCTATGCCACATAGGATTTATAAGATAAATATCTTTGAAAAGGTTTGCTTACGTGGCACATACAAAGATCAAGTATTTTGAAAATATTATGACATTATTTCAGTGCATCTGGAGGTTGACAGGACCGTCCAGTATCACTGGTGGATTAGTCCAGTGAAGCATGTACTGATGGTACACTGGAGGGACACTCCAGTAAAGTACCAGTGAACAACCAATTTTGAAAGACTGGAAACCTTAAACTTGCACGTCAACTAATACAGACAAATGAGAGGGACACATTTACAAGAAGACATAAGTCAACTCAAACACGCACTTCAACCTGTCCATACCAGTGAGAGGGACATATTTACAAAGCACCAGTAATATTTTCTGAAGAATTTGTCCAGTGAGAAAATTAATTCCCCCTGAACTTAAACATTTTTAAGAGAAAATATTTTTCAAGTCTTCCCTGGAATGTTGATCCAGAAATAAATTTTTGAATCTTTAAATCAAAGATCCTTAGTAGTACACAATGGCGTTCAATACCAAGGTTCCAGATTTAAGGGTTTAACATTCCCAACTCACCAACAAGATATTCAAAAGTTTTTACATCCAGTGGTTTAGTAAAAATGTCAGCGAGTTGTTTGTCAGTGGGAATAAAATGGAGTTCAATGTTGTTTTTCATAATATGATCGCGAATGAAATGGTACCTTAGATCGATGTGTTTGGTTCTGGAGTGCATGACTGGATTGTTGGAGATAGCGATGGCACTGGTATTATCACAAAAGATTGGGGTCTTTGAATACTTAATACCATAATCAAGCAACTGGTTCTTCATCCAGAGTATCTGAGCACAACAACTGGCTGCAGACACGTATTCAGCTTCAGCAGTGGATAAAGAAACTGAAGTTTGCTTCTTACTGGTCCAGCTGACCAGTTTGCCACCTAGGAAATGACATCCACCAGTTGTGGATTTCCTATCTATCTTGCAACCTGCATGATCTGAATCTGAATAACCCATTAGATCCATTCCAGAGCCTTTGGGGTACCAAAGACCTAGACTGGGAGCACCTTTTAGGTACTTCAGTATGCGCTTTACAGCGAGCATATGAGATTCCTTTGGATTAGACTGATATCTGGCACATAAACATGTTGAAAACATAATATCTGGTCTACTGGCCGTTAAATACATCAGTGAACCAACCATGCCTCTAAAGACAGTGGTGTTCACTGGTTTGCCATCTGGATCCGAGTCCAGTGTCAGTGGTGCAGAAATTGGAGTTGGTTTAGATGGTGAAGAATTCATATCGAATTTCTTTAAAAGATCTCTAACATATTTTTCCTGATTAATAAAAATTCCATCTTTGTTTTGCTTAATCTGGAGTCCAAGAAAATATGTTAATTCACCCATCAAACTCATTTCATATTCAGTGGACATGATTTTAGAAAATTTCTGGCACATGTTTTCATCAGTAGACCCAAAAATTATATCATCAACATAAATTTGTACCATTAACAGATTACCTTTCTCATGAAGAATGAACAAGGTATTGTCAATTGCACCTCGTTTAAAACCATTTTTCAACAAATGTTTAGTCAGAGTATCATACCAGGCACGTGGGGCTTGTCTGAGGCCATATAGCGCTTTGTCCAGACGATATACCCAATGTGGATGCTTGTCATCAACGAAACCTGGAGGTTGTCTGACGTAAACTTCTTCTTCAAGCTTCCCATTCAAGAAAGCACTCTTTACGTCCATCTGGTAGACCTTGAACTGGTGATTAGCAGCGAATGCTAAGAAAATTCTGATCGCTTCAAGTCTAGCCACTGGAGCAAAAGATTCATCAAAGTCGACATCTGACTGGCAGTAGCCTTGTGCTACCAGTCTGGCCTTGTTTCTTATTACGTGGCCATCTTCATCTACTTTGTTTCTGAAGACCCATCTTGTTCCAATTGGTTCTTTCTTTCCAACTGGGAAAGGAACCAGATACCAGACCTTGTTCCTTTCAAACTGGTGAAGCTCTTCTTGCATAGCAGTCACCCAGTTTGGATCTTCCAGAGCCTCGTCAATCTTCTTAGGTTCTATCAAAGATAGAAAACTGACGTATAAGCATTGATTACTGGAGGCTCTTCTGGTCTGAACACCACGACTGGAGTCACCTAAGATTTGATCAATAGGGTGAGCTTTTGTCCATCTGGAGTACTGACCAGGATTGTTACTGACAACAATATCAGTGCAAGAATTCAGTTGAGTCTCCTCTGGAGTTGATTCTGGAGGAGGGTCTTGCCAAATTACTTCAGTATCTTCATCTGAGTCATTTAGATCACGATTTGCATCATGAAATTCTTCACCAGAAGACATTTCTGGTAAATTCTCAACTGACACTGATACTGGAGTAGTACGCACATCTGAACCAATATTAATTTCAGAGGGTAGTTTGAAAATAATAGAGGGATAGAATGGAATACTACTGGAGAGTTTCTTTTTCTGAACAGGTTCCAGATCAGGATGACTGGAAACTGTGTCTGGTGAATCTTCAAATTTGTCGTTTATAGGATCAGATTCACAAAAGACAATTGGTGTTCACTGGTTTGCCATCTGGATCCGAGTCCAGTGTCAGTGGTGCAGAAATTGGAGTTGGTTTAGATGGTGAGGAATTCATATCGAATTTCTTTAAAAGATCTCTAACATATTTTTCCTGATTAATAAAAATTCCATCTTTGTTTTGCTTAATCTGGAGTCCAAGAAAATATGTTAATTCACCCATCAAACTCATTTCATATTCAGTGGACATGATTTTAGAAAATTTCTGGCACATGTTTTCATCAGTAGACCCAAAAATTATATCATCAACATAAATTTGTACCATTAACAGATTACCTTTCTCATGAAGAATGAACAAGGTATTGTCAATTGCACCTCGTTTAAAACCATTTTTCAACAAATGTTTAGTCAGAGTATCATACCAGGCACGTGGGGCTTGTCTGAGGCCATATAGCGCTTTGTCCAGACGATATACCCAATGTGGATGCTTGTCATCAACGAAACCTGGAGGTTGTCTGACGTAAACTTCTTCTTCAAGCTTCCCATTCAAGAAAGCACTCTTTACGTCCATCTGGTAGACCTTGAACTGGTGATTAGCAGCGAATGCTAAGAAAATTCTGATCGCTTCAAGTCTAGCCACTGGAGCAAAAGATTCATCAAAGTCGACATCTGACTGGCAGTAGCCTTGTGCTACCAGTCTGGCCTTGTTTCTTATTACGTGGCCATCTTCATCTACTTTGTTTCTGAAGACCCATCTTGTTCCAATTGGTTCTTTCTTTCCAACTGGGAAAGGAACCAGATACCAGACCTTGTTCCTTTCAAACTGGTGAAGCTCTTCTTGCATAGCAGTCACCCAGTTTGGATCTTCCAGAGCCTCGTCAATCTTCTTAGGTTCTATCAAAGATAGAAAACTGACGTATAAGCATTGATTACTGGAGGCTCTTCTGGTCTGAACACCACGACTGGAGTCACCTAAGATTTGATCAATAGGGTGAGCTTTTGTCCATCTGGAGTACTGACCAGGATTGTTACTGACAACAATATCAGTGCAAGAATTCAGTTGAGTCTCCTCTGGAGTTGATTCTGGAGGAGGGTCTTGCCAAATTACTTCAGTATCTTCATCTGAGTCATTTAGATCACGATTTGCATCATGAAATTCTTCACCAGAAGACATTTCTGGTAAATTCTCAACTGACACTGATACTGGAGTAGTACGCACATCTGAACCAATATTAATTTCAGAGGGTAGTTTGAAAATAATAGAGGGATAGAATGGAATACTACTGGAGAGTTTCTTTTTCTGAACAGGTTCCAGATCAGGATGACTGGAAACTGTGTCTGGTGAATCTTCAAATTTGTCGTTTATAGGATCAGATTCACAAAAGACAATTGGTGTTACTGGGGGAGTAACAGGGACTAGCTTCTTGTTGATTGATGCATTTGATTCATCAAATGTTACATGAATTGACTCATGGACCTTCTCCAGTCTCTTGTTGTAGACTCTGAAGGCCTTGCGAATGGCTGAATAGCCTAAGAAATACCCTTCATCAGCTTTGGCATCAAATTTGCCTAGCTGACTGGAGTCGTTCAGGATGTAAACTGGACATCCAAAAACGTGAAAATAACCAATGTTTGGTTTTCTATTTCTTAAGACTTCATAGGCTGTCTTTTTGTGTCTTTTGATGTACACTGATCGATTCTGGGTGTGGCAAGCAGTTGCAATTGCTTCCGCCCAGAAACTGGTAGACAGTCCAGATTCAGCAAGCATACTCCTGGCAGCTTCTATCAGCGTTCGATTTTTCCTTTCCACAACTCCATTTTGCTCTGGAGAGCGGGCTGAAGAGAAGTTCTGGGAGATGCCAGTGTCAGTACAGAATGACTCCAGAGTTGCATTCTGGAATTCTGTTCCATTGTCACTTCTTAACTGACACACTTTTCGACTGTACTTGAGCTCAATTTGCTTGATAAGACTGATGATTTCAGCAGCAGCTTCACTTTTGGACCTCAGAAAGATCACCCAACAATATCTGGAGAACTCATCTATGATCACCAGGGTGTATCTTTTACCAGCACGAGTCTGAACGTTCACTGGACCAAAAAGATCCATATGAAGCATGTGAAGAGGTTCAGTAATGCTGAAATTCTGTCTGGTCTTGAAACTGGTACGCTTTTGCTTACCCATCTCACATCCTGGACATGGTCTTTCCTTTTTGAAGGAGACTGAAGGTATCCCATCTGCAAGTTGTTTTCTGGACAACTTGTTAATGTTTTTGAAGTTTAAATGGGATAACCTTTTGTGCCATAACCAGTTTGTGTCTTCATCAGCTTGAGTATAGAAACACTGCTCTGAAGGAGAGCTTTCCATATCCATCACGTACACATTCCCTTTTCTGGGAGCAATCAACACTACCTTCCAGTCCTTGTTGAATACGATGCCCTGAGCAACATTGAATAAGACTTGATAGCCATCGTCACACAGTTGACTTACACTGATCAAGTTATATTTCAAACCATTCACAAATGCAACTCGTCTGAACTTGACTTGTCCATTGTTCAGAACACCATATCCCTCAGTCTTCCACAACCATCATTTCCAAACGTGATGGAGGGTCCATCAGAAATGGTGAACTCCTCCAGTAGGGTCTTACATCCGGTCATCGTCCTGCCAGCAGCACTGTCAAGATACCAGATAAGCTTCTTTCGATCGCCCTACACATACACCAGAATTTTATCAGTTAGATTTGGGAACCCATCGACTGATGGGTTCACTGGACCCTCCCTTATAGGTCCCTGGGGCAATCTGGTCTAGTTCACTATGTTCAACAGTGGTCTTAGAAGAGAAGACCACTGGGGTTGATGGTTTTAAAACCTTTTCATTTTTCTCAACTGGAGAAATAAATTTGTCTTTCTTTGAAAAAGGTTTTGTATTTTGTCTAGGGCCAGATGAAGTACCCTCAAGAAAGTTAATCTTGCATTAAAACTTTGTGATTGACGAGTCAGAATTTGAATCTGGCTCTCTATCCTGGACAAAATATTTTCTTCAGATGATACCTTAGCCTTTCCAGTCAAAGGCTTTGGTAAGGGATTGGTCTGAGGTAAAGGTCTATTCTGCTTCACCTTTTTAACTGGAGCAGTCATCTGAACAGCTCCAGTCTTAACCTCTGGGGATTGAACTGGGTCTAAATTGGTCTTGGGTGTTTCAGGCATATCATAAACAGTTGTGGGCCTTAACACCTCTGGTAATCGATCGATTACTGGTATTAATGATGCAACATTAGTATTTCCATCTAAATATGCACGTTTTTGAGCAGGAAATTGTTTAACTGAAGCATCATATGGCTTTTTAGTTTCTAGCCATGACTTTATTACCAGTTTTTCTTTCTCTAAAATGATCTCAAGATCTTGCTTTTCTTGAATCAATTGTTCAGTTACCAGAACCTGGGCTTGAAATGCCAGTTCAATGTCTTGAAGCTCTTTTAATTTTGATTTTAAAGCATTTATTTCAGAAGAATCTGTTTCTAGACCATTTACACAATCAGATCTAACAGTTTCTACAAAAATCAAATCAGAATTTAAAGCTTCAGCTATGTCCAGTTTTAGTTCTTGGTCAGTTGCATTATCATAATCACTAACCTTTTTAATAACAATGTCCACCCATCGTCCAGATGTGACATCTTCCTTCACCAGGTGCTCATCAACTTCCAGAGCCATGTAACAGCAATCTCTTTCTTCTTCTTCATCAACAGATGAGTCATCAGAAGGAACCCACTTCTCTTCAGTTGTAGCAATCATGCACTTATTATTGTTTTCAATTTGTTGTGCCATGAGAGCAATTTGGGCCTTAAGCTTTTTATATTTCATTTTATAGCTATCATCAGGCTTATTATTAGAAGAGAATGGACCAGGCTTGGATGCAAACTGGTTGGACCTGCACTCTTTCATGAAATGACCCTTTTTGCCACACTTAAAGCATGTCAAATTGGTCTTGTCAGTGGAAGAACTGGATGCAAATTGTCCAGATGGCTTATTTGCTCTTGCTTTGAAACGGTTGAACGTTTTAGCAATCATTGCAATAAGGTCATCATCTTCAGTTTCATCACAGTCTGGAGAGATTTGACTGGCCTCTCCAGAATCCATAAGTTCAGACACCATCTTCTTCATAGAAAATACATTCTCAGAAGATATCAGTGCTGTACTTGGTGGTTCAGAATAACTAACCACTTTAGGAGTACTGGAGGCATGGTTAAAAGCATCTTGTTCTGCAACCACTCTCTGGGCTTGATTTTCTTCAGTGTACCTGAAGGCTCCATATAGAGTTGAGAGAGTGTGTGTGTGCAGAGTTTTACCTTGTCGTAAAACAAGTATCATGTGAGACCATTTGGTGGGCAGAATGTCACAAAATTTCTCCAGAAGTATATCCTTGTCCTTCTCAACCCCAAGACCTCTCAATTGGTTTATGATACTCATAAATCTGGTGTAAGTACCAGTGAGAGACTCGTTAGGTTGAGCAAAAAATGACTCATACCTCTTGTTTAAGGAGACCTTTCTGGTGACAATGGTGTCATCTCCTCCTTCATGTTGGTTAAGAGCTCATCCCACATGGTTTTGGCACTAGGAAAAAGAACTAGTGTGGGAATTAGGGTTTCTGGAACAGCCCCGAGGATCATGTTTTTAAGGAGGGTGTCAAGATTCACCAGTCTCCTCTCCTCTTCAGACCAATGTTCCTCCCTCTTTTCCCTTCCCCTTCTAGATCCAGAAGGATCAAGAAGTGGATTGAGAGGTGATGTAGGTACATATGGACCTTCGTTTAAGATCTTCATCATGTTCCTCTCAATACCAGTGACATGCAAAACCATCCTAGCTTTCCACGTACCAAATTCATCACTGTTCCCACTGAATTTAGGAACAGGATTATTCGAGTAGTGCACATGCACGTGTGGAGAAGCAGGAGTAGGAGGAGGAGGTGGAGGATTAGTGTTATTAACATTTGTGGTTCATTTTGATCATGCATATTTACATTAGGATCGGGACCAAGACTAAAACCTTGTGTATTTTCTTGGTTAGCCATCAAGAACAGATCTAGGCAATGATTAGCCTTCTGCTCTGATACCAAATGTGAGTCCCGTTTTAAGTGCTAGACGGTTAACCAATAGAAAGTGTAAAATACAACAAGTCTAATAATCACTAGAAATGGACTAGTATTACTTGTAAATAAAGATGCAAGATATATAAACAAAGTAATACAAGACTTAAAGCAATAAACAAATAAAGTGGACCATTATGTATGTTTCATGGGTATTTCATTTATTGATGTTTAAATAAATACAAGGTTGTTGCGGAATCAAGATAACACGATTAAGTGAGTATCCTAACAACCTATGATTACAAATGATCTATATTTGTCAAATAGCTCTTTAGGATCGAGAGTATTTTAGACAAATTCACTTTCTTGCAAGGTGTATGCTAAAAAGTATTTTGTTCAAGGAATGACTTAGTATTTATAGGCAACAAATTCACCAGTGAATTTGTGCCGTACAAATATGGTTGTATACATTTAATGATCCGACAAGAACATTAAATGTATTAGATAAGAATAAGGATAAAGTCACATCAATGTGAACGTGTATCCTTTTATCCAACCACCTTAACACACGTATACTTTTGTTAAAGAACAAGTGGATTGTTCTTTGGAAAGTGTGTTAAAGGCTAAAGTCAATCCTCGATATTAGTGTTCAGACTTGTAGGATCTAGAACACTAACAATCCTCCAGTGTGCAGATCTGGTAAGACTTTCCAGTGGACTCCGCCATTTGTCAGTCTTCTTTCTTCAGACTTCAGTCTTTGACTTCAGTCAGAATGTCTTCAGTAGAGTAGATCTGGACTGGGGTGAAGTCTTCAGTGAGCTAATCTGGAGAATGCTCCAGATTACCTGTACAAGTAAATGCTCACTAGTCTTCAATTATTTTTGGACAAATCTTCAGAGGGACTCCAGATTCCAAGTCTGGAGTAGGTCCAGTAGAATATGTTTTCTGGTCAGATCTTCAGTGAGCTCCAGTAGTCGGGTCTGGAGCGAGACCAGCAAAACAAGTTTTCTTAACAAACCTAAGTAAGGTTCCAGTAGTCCAGTCTGGAGCCAGTCCAGTAAGTCTGGACTAAATCTGGACCTAACACACCCAAAGGAAATCTGTACAGCTTCTGGGGTTGACATTGCAACTTCAAAACCATTAGAAGTCCCCCAAGGTGCAGTGGAAGCTAAGGAACGTTCCAAAGTTGTCCCTGCTACCCAAGCTGACAAGCCGATTACACTGCACCCATCTGCACTCTCCCAAAAGAGTGTAGACGAGCAAAAGGGAACAACTGCTTACCCAACCCTCCAAACAGGGTGAAGGTATTGAAAGAAAGACCTCCTCCCAAGGTCATACTGTGTCTGTACCTAAATCGCCATCATCAGCCTCCAATGAGAATATAGTCACTATCTCCGGAAGTGACTCTTCATTCGATGATGAGTTTGCCCATCCATCCTCAAGGGATGCTCTGATGGAAGATGCCAGTGGAGGAGTTGATCAAAATCAAGATCAACACATTCCCACTGGCCCTCAGCCTGAATTCAAACGTTAATCTTTCTCAGACTGACCAACTCATCATCAATTCTGACAAATCTACTCATGAGACTCACTCTCATGAGCAAATTCACCAAAACTCCTTAAGCCTCCACCCCTTCTATATGAGCCCAATGACCCTGATATTAAGGATTGCAGGCTGCTCTTTCCAGAGTCAGTGGCTTTTAAGCCAACTGCAAGTTCTTCCCAAGCTGCCACTATCTCATTTTCAGATGTGGTGGGTCAGCTCACTGAGTTCATTTCAACCTCTAAGGTTGAGAGCTTACAGCTGACCAAATGCTTGGAAAAGATCCAAAAGGATCAGGATTTGACGGATAAGAAGGTGGACAAGCTGAGTCAAGATCAGACTGCATTAAACGAAAATGTGTTGAAGGCAGTTGACTTGATGCAGCAGAACCAAAGAAAGCTGATAGAGTCCCTTGATGGTCTTACAAAGGCAATCAATGAAGAAAAGGAAAGGAACAAGGGTACTCTGAGTCAAATTGAAAAGGCTGCAACCAAGTTCACAAGAGATGTGACTATTGAGCTTCAATCTGCTAACAAATCACAAGCAGATTTCAAGAATGATCTGATTGAAGCTTCAAAAAGTCTCAAATCTAAGATTGGACTCCTCCATGAAGACTATGTTGAACTAAGGGGCCTGCTGTCTCACAAACATCAAAATTGACTTGCTCAACCAACTGTTCAAAGGTGTCTTTGCCACTCCAGTAAGCTCTTTCCCTGTTGATGATGACAAATAGGGGGAGAAGAGTTCTACTAAAAAGAGTGCTGCTGAAGTTGAAAGGAAAAGGAGCTAGAAAAGAAAGACAACAAGCTCAGGTTGACAAGGAATTGAAGAATATTTTGAAATGAAAGTAAGACAGAAAGACAAAAAGGCTAGAAGCTGAGGAGGCTGCCAAGATAGGAGATTGGTTGTAGTTGGTTGGTTCTAATGTGGAAGTGAGAAGGAATGTTGAGATAAAAATACCAGAGTCTGAGTCTGGTGGTGAAAAGATATTGTTGAAATGTGAATGAAGGTGAAAAGGAGAGTGGTACAATTGAGGGGGAGACCACTGATGGTGAAATGGGAGGTATAAGGATGGAAGTTGGAGTTGAAAAACAACTGAAGTTGAAAAAGAAATGGGAGATAGGAAGTTGGAGTTGAAAAAGTTAAGTCTGTCCAAGCTGACCCTGTGCAAGCTGTGCTATTGCAAGCTGTGTCCTCCAAAACTGACACAGCTCCCAAAGAATAATGTTGAATCTCTTCAAGTGATGATACAGCCACTCTGTCTCAGTTTAGAATAAAGAAAAGGAAAACTAATGTTGGGTCAAGTGGCGTAAAGGTCTTAACACAAGAAGAAAAAGATTGGGAGCTGGCTGCTCAACAAGCACCCATTCTTAAGATGTCAGTTAAGGAGGCTTACAAATTGGTGAAAGAAGACAGAATGGAAAGGGAGAAAATGGCTGAGTTACAATCTGATCCAGAAATTGCCAAGGCTGTTCAAGAACAATTAAACAAAGAAGATGAAGAAGATCTTGCAGCTATTGGATCAAAGAAAAAGAAGATTGTAAGTAAAGGTAAGAAGAAAGTGGTGGTTCACACTAAACCATCACAGAAATTAAAAGATATGAAGAAAAGTGTTGAAGCCCATAATTGGTTGGAAGCTCTGGAGAAGAGAAAGGCTACTGAAAAGATCAACTATAGAAGGCATCCAGAGCCAATTAATCAGGTTGTTTTGAAAAGAAAAAGAGGAAAGAACATCCCAAGCATCAGATTTACAAGAGAAGGATATGAGACCAGCTGGGAAACTCATGATCTTGATAATCTGTTTGAGTTAGGTACACAGAGTGGGTTGAATTGCATGATATCATCACTGGTATGCTTGGAATTCATAGAGAGACTGTCTTGGAAGCCATGAAAAGAAGTGTGCTATTGTAAAATACAAGATTGACATCACTGGCCTTCCAAGACCCAAAGCATATGATATGGATGATGAAGATGAGTCTAAAGAGCCTCTCAAAAAGAAAAGGAGAAGACATGTCAAGCTTGATGGTCCTGTAGGTGATCATACAGACTTCTCAAGAATTTGAACCCTTCAAAGTTACTTGAACAATTGGCTCCTGAAGCTCTTGACAAAATTCTTAGTCATCTTAATCTGTCTCTACCTGTTGGTGTTCCAAATGCAATATGTGGGATGCACATTACTGAACCTGAGCATGGGATGTATTTTGTGAATGCTAAAGGGCAACTGGTCTTCCAAAGGACTGCTGAACTGAAAGAGGTACCAACTATGCACCTATTTACCTTATACAGATTCTGTGTTAATTTTAGTGAAGATGGTAATGGGTATGAGCAGTTCCTTGTGGAAGAAGGGTTGGATAGAAAAGTAGATGTAAAAGTTGCCCCAACATTTGAAGTTAAGCAAGAAACTGTAGAAATGATTGGGAGTTAACTTTTATTGTAATACTTTAATTTTCTCAATATATGCAAGTATTTGTACAAATTCAGTTGTCTTGTTAGAACCAAAAAGATTCAAAGGGTCACAAGCTGTTAGTCATATTTTACTTTGATTCTTTGTAAGCTGATAGTTAGAAGTGTAGTTGGTTTTGTCATCATCAAATAGGGGGAGATTGTTGAGTCCCAATGTTTATTGTAAATTTAATGATGACAAATCTGACCTATAAACACTTAGTAATCTTTGGTTCTTGTAATCTGATCTGGGTCAGACTAAGCTGACACAGCTTGCGATCTGTAACTGACCCAGATCATGCTTCATACTTTGTAATGTAATATGTTATGGAAGCTAGTGTTATTCAAGCTGCATCAACAAGTATATAGCATTCAATCCAAGTCGAAGAGGAGGATTGAAGATAGAAGACCAAGCTGGCAGTGGAAGGCAGCTTGGGATTAGTAGTCACCTTGGAAACACTTAGGCAGATTGGTGCTTTGACAAACGGCCCAATCTGTGTCTGACAATCAAGTGAAGATAACAGGATTTGTTAGGACCAGTTCACCTGGAACTGGCCAGTCACCAGTTCACACTTGCAGTCACCAGTTGCATCTGGAGACTAGTGAAACTGGTGACCAAGAAGATTTGTCCAGAAATATATTGAAGTCCAGTTGCACCGTACAGTCAACGCAACTGAAGACTTCCTCCAGTTGAGAACTGACCAAATTGAAGAAGCATTCCAGTTGAAGTCGAA
>CM067171.1:76535110-76661749 GCA_034093135.1 Erigeron breviscapus | reverse complement strand
TGTTAGACAAGTTGAGAATGTCCATGAAGTTAAAGTTAAGAGAATCAGGAGTGACAATGGCACTGAGTTCAAGAATAATACTATTACGGTTTTTTGCTTGACCAAGGGTATTCAACATCAATTCAGTGCACCGTATGAGCCACAGCAGAATGGAGTAGCTGAAAGGAAAAACAGGACATTGATAGAAAGCTAGGACGATGCTTGCTGATTCAGGGCTTCCTGTTACTTTCTGGGGGGGGGGGCTTCCTGTTACTTTCTGGGGGGAGGCAGTGAATGCTTGCTGATTCAGGGCTTCCTGTTACTTTCTGGGGGGAGGCAGTGAATACAGCTTGTCACATTTTAAATCGGGTTTTAACAGTTAAACGGTTCAAGAAAACTTGTTATGAACTTTTGCACAACACAAAGCCTAATTTACAAAATGTTGAGCCGTTTGGTGTTCCTTGTACTTTTCTTAAAGTTCTTCCTCAGGGAAAATTTGATCCTTAATCTGAGGAGGGTTTCTTTTTAGGCTATATACCTAGTACACCAATTCGGCGTGTGTACAATCAGAAAACTGGCAAAGTTAATTTTGGTACAAATGTGGTAATTGTCAGTCATAAACCTGCTGTACACGTTGGTCCTGCTAATGACTTCGATTATGATGGTGTCTTCACCTCTTTTCGTGGTCCTGTTTCGTTTACAGGTGTTCCGACTGTGGAGGATGTAGTTACTCTTCATGATCCACTTGATGGTGGGCCGGTTCCTGTTTCTTCTCCGGTTTCCTCACCATTCATTGAGCCTGCTTCCAAATATGGAGAATCAAGTGGGACCAAAGAAGCAGATTCTACTTTAGAGACTGCTCCTAAAGATCCTAATGATCCTTTACATATACCTCTACCTGACACTCCTTCTATGATACTGACGACACGGAAGGTGAAAATCAGGAGGAGCCTAAAACTCCAGAGCAACATGTGCAGACTAACTTGGGAAATGATCTTACAGTCGATACGGTTCCTCAAACAAGAGTCAACAAGGATCATCCAGTAGAGCAAATCATTGGTGATGCTTCTGCCTCTGTTCGCACGAGAAATCAGAATAGGAACAATTTGTCAAGTATGTTTGCTGAAATTAAGGATACTGGGGCAATTACTTGGTACTTGTACTTTTGCTTCATCTCTCAGGTTGAGCCTAAAAATGTTGGAATGGCTCTTAAAGATCCGTCATGGGTTGAGGCGATGCAAGAAGAATTGGCTCAGTTTCGGAAGCTTGATGTATGGAAGTTAGTTGACTTACCTCTGGGTGAATCTCCTTTATCAACGCGATGGGTTTTTCGTTGTAAAAAGGATGACAAAGGTGTAGTCACTCGCAATAAGGCTTGGTTGGTGGTTAGAGGATTTGAGCAACAAGAAGGCTTCGATTACGATGAGACATTTGCACCAGTAGCTAGACTTGAAGCTATTCGATTATTTCTGGCATATGCTAGTTATAAAGGTATAAAGGTGTATCAACTTGACGTAAAGAGTGCCTTTTTGTATGGGGAAATAAGAGAAGAAGTGTATGTAGATCAACCTCCCAGGTTTGAGGATCCAGACTTCCCTAATAGAGTATATCGTCTTGATAAGGCTCTATATGGTTTACATCAGGCTCCTCGTCATGGTATGAAAAACTGTCTACTCATCTGCATGAAAATGGTTTTACTAGAGGTTCTATTGACAGCACGTTGTTTATCAAATGGAAAGGGAAGGACTACTTGCTTGTACAGGTTTACGTCGATGATATTATTTTTGGTTCATCTGATAAGATATGTGCAAGGAGTTTGAGCAGAGCATGAAGGCTAAGTTCGAAATGAGTGCTATGGGGAATTAACTTTCTTCCTTGGATTACAGGTGGATCAACTGAAGGATGGGTTCTTTATTCATCAGAGCAAGTATGTTCAAGATCTTCTTACTAGGTTTCGAATGACCGATGCTAAAGATGCAATTACTCCCATTCAGACTAATCATGGGCTGTGTCTGATAAGACTAATGATCCAGAAGTCGATGCAACTCAATATCGGGCTATCATTGGTTCCTTGATGTATCTGACGGCTTCACGTCCAGACATTACCTTTGCTGTTTGTATGTGTGCTAGATATCAGGCTAATCCGAAAGAGTCACATTTGAAAGATGCGAAAAGGATTCTTCGTTATGTGAAGGCCAAGCCTCGTCTAGGGCTTTGGTATCCCATGCATGGTTCCTTTGAATTCAAAGCTTATACTGATTCGGATTATGGTGGCTGCAGTTCGGATAGGAAATCAACGTCAGGTGGATGTCAGCTTTTAGGGGGGAGAATTATATCGTGGTAGTGCAAGAAGCAGACATCTGTTGCACAGTCTACCTGTGAAGCAGAGTACATAGCTGCTGGTCAATGCTGTTCTCAGGTACTTTAGATACAGCAACAATTGCGCGACTATGGTATGGATATCTCAGACTCTCCTATTTGTATTGATAATAAGTCTGCCATAGATATTACTAAGAATCCGAAAAACTTTAAAGTCACCAAGCACATAGATATAAAGCATCACTTTTTACGTGACTGTTTTGAGAAAAAGCTTATTCATTTAGAAAAGGTTATTACTGATGATACCTTGCTGATCTATACACTAAAGCTTTTGATAGACCTCGTCATGAGTTGTTATATCAACTCAATGGTATGAAGAATGCCGAGTAGTTTCTCTCAAAGAACTTAATTTTCTTTTCGAGTCTTAGTAGTTTAAGTCGTACATAGATAGAGTCATAAAAAAAAAAGGTTACTGCACTACATGATTAGACGTGACGATACTTTAGCTTTTAAGTCTACTTAATTGTACTTTAAAATGCTCAGTTCAGTGATACCATTATATGATGTATCGATAGGCACAAAGTACCAAGTTTCCTTATAATCTGAACTTAAATGTATACAATGTTCTTAGGAAACGTATTCAGATATATGGCTGAGAATGCTTGTTCTTAAATAGAGACAAGTCCTTTAAATCTTATGAAAGATCTTGCATTGTCATTATGTATATTTGGTCTTTAAAAGGAAGGTCTCGGATACATTATGTGTATGTATTGCTTTTTCGGATGTATATTTGTGACAAGATATGCAAATATCTAATATAAAAATCTGTTGAAAATATGAAGCTAATGTGGCCTTTGAGATTCAAACAAGTAAGTCTTGGGGTGTCTTTGTATACCTAGCCTACCTAAAGCTTCCAACTTGGGATAGGTTGTCAGAAAGTTCGCTACACGGGTCTCATCGAAAGTCACGGGTTTTCATAAGTGCTTAAAATAATGTCACAAATATGCAAGTACTTGGCATTATGCAATGTTGAGTATATTTCCGTACGTGAGTCAAGTTAAGTCGCTTTGCGTGTGAGGAATCACCGACCTGTCACCGCTGACTTGATTCTTAAAGACTTTCTCACTTTACTCACCAAATGGCTTAATCTTAGTGCTTGTTTCGATTGTGAGAGTGTATCTGAATATGGGGCACATAAGTTCGCAAACTAAAATTGTGGCATGAGTAACTTACTAGGTTACATGGTGACTGTCCTTGGCTCAAGTAATACGAAAGTGGCCACAAACCAAAAAGGAGACTGGAAGTACCGAGGGTTTAAGAGGACAAACATATTGGTAATCGTTTTTGGATCACTGTTCATAACTAATAATAAGAGAATTATTTCTCGTTAGTAGGCTTATGTAAATGCTAATCTGATCTGATCAGCAGTACCCTAGTCACATGTAAATAATGAATAAATTAAGTTAACTAGTGTTTAGATTAGTTTATTGTTCTGTAATTTTTATTCTAATTTATTTTTCATTTTATTGAGTCAAAATAGTATTTTCATAAGTTCTTATTGCACGAGAGATTCTACTTAAATTCTGTTGAGTATATGTTTTGCTGAATTCATTCATTTGAATTCTTGATGAGGTTATGTGATTAGTACACAAGAAGATTTTCTGATATGGACATTAATTTGTTTAAGTTTAGAAAATGATCTTTTAAATTTTATGTGAAAAGTCAAAGTTATTTGAAATCTCACAAGTTTAAGTTGTTACAAGTTACGAATTTAATTAATAACTTGGTGACCTTTTAGGGTTTGACAATGGAATGACCTCCCTTGATCTTTTGTTAGAATCTTGAGTATTTCGTAATTGTTAACCCTAATTTTGTGTGTTTTAGCTTGAATTTTCTGCATTATTATGCCTTTGCTCTTGATGCGTTAATGAGTTTTTGGTAAGTGTGCAGTGTTCAGGTTAAGAGGATAAAGTTGGAGTGCTGATCTTTGTTGCAATACAGTGTTATTCATACTGATGATATCGTGGAGACAAGATTTTTGGTGTGAAGTGACAATATTGTGATGCAGATATGAGCACGTGAAGGAAGAATACATGAACCTGTCTTTGGAGTATTTATTTGCTTTTCATTTCATGTATTTAGTGAAAATAATCAGATTTGATACTTGTTTCTTTTGATTTTCGTACCTTGAC
This sequence comes from Erigeron breviscapus, assembly GCA_034093135.1. Lineage (NCBI taxonomy): Eukaryota > Viridiplantae > Streptophyta > Magnoliopsida > Asterales > Asteraceae > Erigeron > Erigeron breviscapus. Next base: position 76,657,259 of record CM067171.1, on the reverse strand, counting down.
TTATGACATGATTTCGGAAACTTTACAAAGTTCTTCATTGGATTTTTGATTATTCATTGTTTGTTAGTTCTGTAGACGGCTTCTAATATGGGACTTAAGTGTTTCACGATGGTTTGCCGTCAAGCATCTCTATGATTAGAGAAAGGTTCTCCGTATCATGGTCATGATTGGTAACGCTGTTAATATGTCAATTGATTATTTTCAGGTTTGTTGATGGTTGGTTTTAGACCTTGGGGTTTTATTTTTATTCAAGATTATAATGTTTGTCAAAATACTTACATTATGATGATGATTTTGGATGATGGTACTTCGTGGTACAAGGTATGAACAAGTTGCTTTTAACGAGTTTTTGCTATGTACAGGATTAGGTCAAAGGGTCGCATCGTGGAAAGTTTCGTGATGAAGAATCTGGAAAAATTTTCTAAGTACAAAATTGTTCTTACGAAGATAGTTTTAACTTCGTTCAGAATTGCTCTTAAGAAAATTGGACTTATTTTCGTCACATCTAGTTTCGTTTTCTTTGGTTTTAACGAAGATAACCTCTATCTTCGTTCCTGTTGATCTTACGAAGGTTAACTTCGTTCTAACATATTTTTGACTGATTTCCTAACGACCCGTTTTGACCCGTTTTTAACCATCTATATATATACCAACTTAATTCGTTTTCTCTTTTACATTGCCAAATTTTTTTAAAGAAAAACGAATTTAAGTCTCTTCTTCTGAATAAACCCCTATACTTTCATCAATCAAATCACTTGATTTCAACTCGATTCTCTGCTTGTTGTTTCGATTAATATTGAAATCAGTGATTCAGGTATATTATCGAGCATCGTCATTCACAAATCCCCAATTCTAATTTGTTATTTTGCCCAATTTTTGCATGAACTCAATCGGTTTTATACATAATTTAGGTTTCTAGGGTTTAATTTCGTTTTTAGATTTTAACCCGTTGGATCTTTAATACGTCTGTAAAATCGAAGTGGGTTATGCTTCATTTAATTGATACAAATGTCTTGTAATTGATTTCGGGCAAATCAAGTGTTAATCAATTTTTTTTTAAAATTGAATGTTTGATTTTGGGACAACATGCTGTTCAGAATTGTTACGAACTTATCCTTCGTTCATTGTCTACGAACTTAGGTTCTGAAGCAGAGCTTACGAACTTAGTCTCTTTTCAACTAACGAATTTAGGAGTTCTTGTTGACAAACGAATTTAGTTATGCTTCAAAGCCTATTTTCGTTTATTGTTACCTAACGAACTTAAAGCCTATTTTCGTACAGTTTTAACTAACGAACTTAAAGAGTAATTTCGTACAGATTAACCTTATGAAATTATTGATTAAGTTCATCTAAGCTGCAATTCATTTAATGTGCTAATCTTATAATTGTTTGTATATTATGATTTGTTTTGCAGAAATGGCTCTTGCTCCGCGTCAGTTCATTAAGAAGCACAATCTTGCCTTAAATCTTGATCCAGATCAGCATAATTGTGAACGTTATCATGAGATGTTTGATTTTATTGCTCGCTCTAGGCTTTCTCTTGCATTTTGTGATTCACCTAGACTCATTAGGCAGTATATTGATGCCTTCTGGAGGACTGCTCATCAGGTCATGGTTAATGGTCGTAGTTTTGTTCGTGCTACTGTCGAAGGAATCACATTTGATTTCAATGCTGCGATGCTTCGTGATATTCTGCATTTGGGTGAAGAACCAGACGAAGCAGTGGACTTGGCTTATGACTTTGACCTTATTCGTAGATGTTTTCAAAGAATGGGATATGTTGGTCAAATAAAGCTTCCTTTTGACAAAAGTGGATTTCAAGGACGTTGGAGATATCTTGCTTACGCTTTGTTGGTAAGTCTGAGCAATCGTAAGGCTGGATTTGATCAGCTTTCTGCTCAGATTTCTTCGCAGATGGTTGCCTTGGTCTATAATCGACCTTATCCTTTTTCAGCATACTTCTATCAAGAGTTTATTGATCAAATCAATGCAAAGCGAAAAAGAGGTTTCTCTTATATCCTCGCTTTGTTATGGCAATCGTTAGACATTTTTGTCCGAACTTGGTATTTGATCAAGGTCCTCGCTATGCACCACATGCTTGGCCTTTACGTCTATTTGCTGATCTAGAAGCCAACACTCGAAATGTGGTTGGTCTTAATGATCCACCACTTTTTGGTCATTTGATTAATCCAAACTATCGATCCCGTTTTGAGGATGATATGTTAGTGGATGATGATGACGATTCTGATCATGAGGATGAAGAGAGTTCTGATGATGGTTCTGATGGTGATTCTGATTCTGATTACTCTGATCATGGGAATGATGGTGGTGATGATGTAGTTGAAGCAGACACAGATGAATATGATAGTGTCGCTGCTGATTCTAGTAATGAGCATCGAACTAAGATGGCTCATGATGTCCCTGCTGCTTCAGGAAGTGATCATTCACATCACTTTTCTCAAGAAGGTGTACCTGGTGCTTTACGCCGAGAGCGTCGGAGTAAGGCATGTCATTCTTCTCCTGTTCTTTCTGATACGGATCAATCCGTTCATGATGAACATGATGCTCAAGTTAATCAGGATGATGGTGCTTTACAAGAAGTTGTACTTCATTATCAAGAAGAAGTGGAACATAGAGATATGGCACCAAGTCCAATTCATGAAGGTACAAGTACTGTTGGACCTAAGAGAACACTGGATGCTCCTCTTACTTATCGCAGAGCTAAGCGTGCACGAATTTCTGAGGCTACTTCAGTATCTACAGCTGCTGCTGCTATTCCTGCTGTCTCTACAGCACGGTTGCTTCTGTTGCCGGTAGTGTAACGTTGCGTCCACTGTTGCCTCCTGCTTTACCAATATTGCCCAGATTGCCTACTTTTCCTCCTCTTCCTTCAGATTACTCCCTAGTTAGGCGTATCGATGTTCTTCAGGCTCGTGTTGATACATTAGAGTCTGATCTTACGAATGTTCGAGATACTTTGACCTTTTTTAATAAACTGGGTCAAGAATCAAGGGGGAGATGTTCCTGAAGAAGTTTGCAGATTGTCAGTAGTTCAGCCAAGACGTCAGAATGATGATGATGATGCTGATAATGCTGGTAATAGGTTTGATTCTCGCCCAGTTTCTGACAAAGGAAAAGGTGTTGAGACTCAGGGGGAGACAGGAAAGGATACTACCCAGATTGGTACTTCTGGTGCGGGTGGATCAAGTGCTCCTCGTGATGCTGAAGTTAATGAAGCACTTGACTCAGGTAATTCTTCGAAATCGATTGATTATTTAAGTGATGATCAGGTTGAAGCTGAAACTGAACGATTAAAGCGTGAAGTTAAGGAAAAATTTGGACATGACTGTAATACCGAAGAAAATGCTTTTCATTCTGTATTTGATAACTTATTAGATAAACAGCAAGAAGCAGAAACTGAAAGAGAAAAAGAATTACAGATTCAAAGGCAAACAGCCTTGGAATCTGATTCTGATTCTGATTCAACTTATGATTCTGATAAAGATTGATAAAGTGTATATTAGGTTGCATGTAATAAGTTTACGACATGTGAATGTAATCTATCTTATTTCAATGCAATTATATTTCATCTTTATTATTATTATCATGATTATTCATTGTATTCTGGTGTTCATTTTGTGTAATCTTAATAGATAATACAGATGATGCAGAATTATTCTTTGATGGTGATGAACTTGAGGAGGGTGAGTTTGTTCCTGAACCGGATTTAAACATATTCAAGAAACCTTATGGGTTTGATGATGTTTGGGACTCAATTCCGCAAGATCCATCTATAGAAGAAAGAAAAGAGTTAGAGATAAAGAGAAAAGAAGTTAAGGAAAGAATGCTTCAAGCTTCAATTAGTAGCTCCGCTAAAGTTTTAAACTTTGTGGTATATGCTAAGATTGATGATGCATTGATTCCTTTCCACTGGGAAATTAACTTGACAAGACCTTTTGATCCAAATGATTATCCAGTTCCACTCAGAGAAGATGATCCACTACAAGAGATTGATCGACTTGTGCCTGGGCAAAGAATTAATGAATATATAGTCACATGGGATACTATGAAACCCATTATGTATTGGACTCACATCTCAGATAAAGATGCTGCAAAATATAAGACAATAATCTGGAGTTGGTTCTATGATGAAGAATTGAAGCTGTTCGTTCTTAAAAGACCAGAAGGTTGTCAGTATTTAGCATGGCGTGAGAGACACTTCAGAAGTTTGTGTGAAGAAGATTTACATGAACTAGGAAATAACAGGATTATCAATCCAAGTGGTTATGGTCTTGCTGATGTGGTTGGTAAGAATCTTCATGAAGATTTCAAGTTGAGATCGAATATGAAAGACTCTGAGAAACCAAAGTTTCATATTGAACCAAGACGGAAGAAGAAGGTGGTTAAGCCAGATAAAAGCGTTGAGTATATTCAACATGATATCAAGTGTATGATCAAAGTCCCTGCCAAGAAGTGGGCACAAGATGTCTTGGATAAGATGGATAATTGGGAGATTGATCGGAATTCTGGTGAAGCCAAGATGTATGCAGACTCGAAGAAGACTATATTGTTGAGAAGGATGTATGATCCAATGCAGTTGGTTAACTTCTCAAGAAATGATCAGAGAAAATTATACGATACTGAATGTTCATTTTTACCATTTTGGAAGAATGAAGAAGGTCGATATCGTAAGATTCTCCAAGTCTGTTTACACGAAAATATCCATGCAAATAGCAAACGATTGTTATTTGATGGATGATGAAGATTTTTTTTGAAGACTGAAGAAATCGAAGATGCTGCTGTCAAGGGGGAGTTTGTTGATGCATGTTGATGTGACAACAGCAACTTAGATTTGATTAGTCTTTTAGATTAAGACATTATGTTATTTTATGTCTTATTTATATATGTGTAATTGATAGATTATGGACTTCATGTTTTGGTAATGATCGATTACATGTTTTGGTGTTATATATATGTTTATATATGATGTTTGTTATGTGTGTTATACAAGTACAAACATAATATATGTTAGGTTTCTTGTACATGAAGTACTTGGAAAATAACTAGGCATAGATGCTGATGGAAGTTGTACTAACGAAGATGATCTTCGTTAGGAACAAACGAAGATAATCTTCGTTATATGGGCTGGGCTGCTAAGTTCATAAGAACAAAGCCCAGCAGGCCCAATATCGATCAGAAACATATATAAATGAATGGAAACCCTAAATTGAGGTAATTCGTTCAACTCTCACACACCTACGGCGACTAAGTTCGTTTCTAGCATATAGAAAACGAAGATAGACCACATACGGCTGATTATATACATATAATTAGCAATATATTTGATAACTAATCAAACTAGTTATCTCGTGAGGATTCCGCACTCACGACATAACAATAGACGATCTCGAGAGCGATCTGCAGCTATCGAGGGACTCACAGTTGGCGGTTCTCCGAAGGTAGGGTTCAAGCCTCTTTACGCCAATCGAACGAGTGTGTGATCTATGTGTGATCGAGTATGTGTGGAATGCCTTTAGAGGTCTTTTGGTTCTCCTTTTATAGGGAGAAATGTTCTTGGAGAACAAGTAGGCCTCTTTAGGGTTTCCCTAAGTCTTAGGCCAGGAATATCATTTCCATAATTACCGGCCCTTTATGATAAGAGCAAATCCCGGTTTTTCAGGGAAGCAATTCTTATCTATTTATCTTCTGCGGGATCCTTCGTCACGGAGAAGCCTTCGTGTCGCAGCGTATTACTGTTCCTTTGTGTGACAGGTCCTGCGTACCGCTGGGAGGGTATATCATCAAGCCCCCCAGTTCAAGGTGATGATTTTTGCTAAATAAGCATTGTGTTGGACTACTCTTGCTTACTTCTTTATTCTCGAGGGTGTATTTTGTAAATTTTCTGAACCGCCTAATTTAATTGTGATTTGAAGTTTAATTAAGGGGGTAGATGAGCGCGTATCTCGAGGCCTTTGATCGACGGATGGGAACTCCATGCAGCCGCATATATAAATCATATTTTCCCCTTTTTCTTTTTTACTTCCGATCAAAAATATCTTACTCTTTCTTTCTTAGGGTTTTCTTCATCTGCTTCCGATCAAAATCGCTAGGTACGTTTTTATTTCTTGTCCTCTTCTGATATTTTTGTTTTTCCTTTATCATTCTTAATGGCAAAAAGGGGTTTAGAAACCACCGAATCAACTGTCATGAATGATTTTGTCGATACCTATTTTCCTGGAAAAATATACTCTTTTAGGATTCCGGTTGACGGTGAGACCATTGTTACTCCCCCAGAGGGGTATGTTGGCTTTTATGTGAAATCGATGACGGAGGGTAACGTTAGGTATCCGTTCACACCCTTTCTTCTTAGTGTCTTGAATCACTTTAGGATCCATATTTCTACTATAACCCCTCTTGGTTTATCAAAAATAGTTGCATTTGAGGTGATGTCTAGGGCTTATGGTGGCGAACCATCGCTGGATTTATTTAGATATTTTTGTCAAATATGTTCTGCTAGTGACTGGGTTACGATAGGCAATCGCTCCAAGGGGGGTTGTTTTCGAAAGGGTGGGTTAGATATTCGAAACTGGAAGAGTAATTTTGTGTTTATGAAATCCTCATTGATCCCTGCTGGTTATGATGCTTTGTCTGATAAAGAGTTGTTGTGTATTCATTAGGATTTTGAGAATCCCTTTCCTGATGGTGTTGTTGGTCAGTTGTGTCTGGACATTCGTATGAACCCAATAAAAGTTATGTCATACCCTGATGTTGTTTTGTATAAAGCCAAAGTGATTGGTGTCCTGCCTGATGGTGCAGTTGATATTGATGGTAAGGGACTTTTTTTTGTTATTTTTGTGGTTTTTGGCCTTTGTTTTTGATTGAGGTTTTGATGTTTTTCTTTTGTAGATATGACTTTCAGAAAGTTTGTGAAGAAAGGGGTAAAAGAAGTGACTGTGGTACTCGTCTTGGGGGGCAGGGGAGTGGTGTTGCTGATACCCCCTCTCAAAATGTTGGTTCTTCTGGTGTTCGTAGCGAGGTTCCTGAGGTGTCAAGTGCTATGAATCCAACCATCTTGAATGTTGATATGTCGGATGTTGACGTTGTTGAAGTCTCTGCCTCTGACAAAAGGAGGAAGAAGAAAGATACCCCTAGCTCTAGTGTCCCTCCTACCATTGCAGGTCGTTTGAAAAAGAGGAAGGTTGGGGATGAAACCAAGTCTGCTGAGTTCCGGATGCCCTCTGCTCCAAAGACAGGTATAATTTTTCTTTTTCTTCTTTTTTTTTTTATCGTATGTAACTGTTTTTGTTTGCTGATATCTCTTTACTGACTGTAGGTGCCCATGATCGAGAAATTCATGACTGCCTGGATAGTGAAGGTTTGAGTTCTGAAGATATGGGGAAGATAGACAAGATGGACAATGAGACTTTCCTTCGTGTCTTTCAAAAGGATCGTCAATTTCATGCCTACCTTGATACTGCCATTGTGAGGCGTGTCCACCAGGATGTCTGTTGATTTGAGGTCTAAAAGTTTGGAAGTGCAATCTTTGTTAGCTACTGTTGAGGATTTGAAGGCTAGGGAAAACAGGTTTATTACCACTGTCGAGTCTTCTGACATTGTCCAATATTTGAAACAAAAGATGCGTGATTTAGAGGTTACAGGCACTGTTCGTGAAGAAGCTTTGTTAAAGTTGCAACAGGAGTGTGATGCAGGACGTGAAAGCAGCAGGTTATTGCGCCAGAAGATTGATGTGTTGGAACATGATCGAGTTAGGTTGGTTAAAGAGGTTATTCCTCATGTGGGTAGGTCTTTGTTGTATAGTGATGAGGTTGGGCAGCTTTTGGGGGAAGTGACTTCAGCTGAAAGGGCTGATGAGAGGTCCACTGTTCTAGAGGAGTTTGCTGCTGAGGGTAAATGTGATTTGCAGTGCAGGGGAGATTTTATTGCAAATGCCTCTCATGATCTTGATGTCGCTGAACAGAAGTGGAGAGATGTTGTCTTTCCTTACCTGTCTAAAGTTGTTGCTAACCCCAATGCTGTTGTTGATGACCTGCTAAAAATTGTTCCTGAATCGATCGAACATGAAGTTGCTGCTGACCCCCAGTGATGATTTTATGGCCTGCGTGCCTTTGGTGTGGTGTTTGTGCCTCTTTAAACAATTTATCTTTTCCCTACAGCCTATGATGTTGTTTGAACAATTTACTTTCTGTCTTTGAATGTTTTCTTTTGATGGCCTGCAGTTGGTTACTGAAGTTGGATAATTTCTTTTGATAACTACAGCTTTAGGCTGTATTTGTGAATATTTTGCATCTTAGTGGCTGCTTTTGTGAATATTGCAGCTTATGGGCTGTCTTTTGAAGCAGTTATGAATGCCTATCTTTGCACTGTTAATGTGCTTTCGGCACCTACTTATTTGCATGCTTATTTTATGGATATATCCGTGTTGCAGGTGTTTGTTGGACATACATTGTATAAATATCCTTTTTTGTAATCTCCGAGTTTGATTATATGGGCGTCCCCATTTTGTATATGTATTTTTTCTACATATTGTTTTTGCCTTTTTTTTTTTTTTGAAAAACGTAATTGATAAATATAAAAAGCCTTTATTTAGTAATAAAAGGAGGTTACATACCATACCCTCGAGGCTTTCTTACAATAATAAAAAGAAAAATACGTCCTGTGACTAGGGCTTGTTATCTAACGGGGTCCATATCCATCCAAACGCCCGTACGAAGGACCTTCGCTCCGTGAGAGCCAATGAGGTCCGTTCTGGCCCTCTTCTGACACCTTCTTTGCCTTCGTCACCAAGGTCCCTATTCCTCCATCTGACTGATATTTGATCATTCCATGTGTTACTGACGAGATCATTTCAAATTTCTGACTTCCTGGTCTCCCCAGGATTGCTTGGTAGGGTGAGGTTCCCTGGACCACCAAAAAGGCTACATTTTCTGTTCGTTCCCAACGTCCTTTTCCGATTGTCATTTTCACAGATAATTTCCCTATTGGTCTAGCTGTGTTCCCGGAGTACCCTTGTAACGAAGCATCTGTCCTTTTGAAGTTCATTCGTGACACAGGATGTAACTTCCAAAATATTTCTTCATAGAGAACGTTGCACTCGCTTCCTGTGTCCACACATATTTGCTTAACTTTTGAAATCTCAAAAAGTGCAGAAATTACCAGAGGGTCTCTGAAAATGGCGGTATTGCAGATTGAGGGGAATGTGATCCTCGCCATGTTTCCTCTATTAGTCTTCGGGAACCTCTGTTCTGCTCTGGGTTTGTTTCTTATAATAGTGTATATGGTTTTCTCGGGACCCTTCTTTTTTTCATCTGTTTCGTCCTCCTTCTTAAAGCCCTGTTGTTGCCTTACACTTTTCACCAGGTGTGACAGCTTTCCTTCGTTTATTACCTCTTCTATTGCCTTCCAGGCTGCCAACATGCATTTGTATCATGGCCGTTGTCCCTGTGAAACTCACAGTACTTCTCGGGATCTTTCCTGTTTCTTCCACTTAATCTGGGTGGTGTAGGAAAGGTCTTTGCAACACTTTCAGTAAATAATATTTCTTTAGGGCTCTTGTGCATTTCTGGAAGATTAGCCCTGAGATACCCTTTGTCATCTTTGTAGTATGGGTTATACCTTGCTTTGTTTTCTTTATCATTCCCCCACTTTCCTTTTCTGCTTGCCGGAACCTCTTTCTCCTGTGGGGGGCTTGTGTCCCCCTTTGAGGCAGTGTCTCTAGCATCTAGGTATACATAAGCTCTCTTTCGGACCGCTTCATATGTCTTCGGGAGGTCCCTATACAAGATTTCGACCTGTCCTTTGCTCCGAAGGCCATATACAAGTCCTGATATCCTCTGTGACTCAGGGAGGTCCACAATATCCTCTGTTTCAGTAGTAAACCGATCTATGAATGCCCTGCAACCCTCTGTGTCTCTCTGCTTTATTCCATGGGCAGCCACATGAATTTTCTTATGTTTCTTTTGTTGGCTGAAACGGGCTCTGAATTTTTCTTTGAGGTTATCAAAACTAGTGATGGACCCCTTCGTAACATTTTTCAGCCATTCCCTAGCATCTCCCTTGAGCGCATACCTGAACGCTCGACATGCAACTGGTACGTTCCATACCTTCATTTCTGCAACCCCTTCGAATGCTTCCAAAAAATCATCCGGATCGCTCTTTCCATCGTACGTTCCCAGATGTGATGGGTACTTTAGATCCTTCGGGAGGGGGTGTTAGAAATTCAAAATAGTGCTTAGTTGTATTTGAATACATTGTATTTTATGTAAATATTGATAGGTTGAGGGGGAGCTTTTGTAATATACTTAGAGTATAAATACCCCTCAAACCTTTCTTCCTTGTAACTTTTGAACACACATTTGTAAATCAATCAACCAGACTTCCCACATTCTCACACCTTTCTCTCTCTAAAACACACACTAACACACACACTTTCCACCATTGATGATTATCAACTTCCGCACATTAAACACGAATTATTAGGTTCTAACAAGTGGTATCAGAGCAAAACAACAATCTGTTGACGATCCAGAACAAATTTCATGCAGATTGATGCTAATTTTGTTCAAAATTGAATTCGTGTTCTTCATTTGTAACCGTTTTTAACTGCTACTGTTCTTCACCAATTAAACCTCAATTTTCACTCAATTTTCCTGTTTTTGTTCACAGATACATTCTAAATCACCTCTAAAAACATCCTGTTAAGTTTCAGAATCCAATTCACAGTATTAATCAAAATCCAAATTTTCTGGAAAGTTGATGAGATTTTGAATTATCAGTTTGAATTGATTTATGCAATGGATTTGTTTCTAGGGTTGTGCGCGATCGAATTTTAAGTGTTTCTGGGTTTGAATCGAGTTATAACACTCAAAATTGAGTGAATTATAGGCAAATTAGTGAAACATTCGATTTCTGGTGTTCTTACTGGACATCATTCAAAACGATCTAAGACGATCTTCACATAAGATCGTCCTACCATTTTTACTTAGAAATTTTTCAACAAAGTTTCCAAGACGATCTTCACATAAGATCGTCCTACCATTTTTTTTACTTAGAAATTTTTCAACAAGTTTCCAAGACGATCTTCACATAAGATCGTCCTACCATTTTTTTTACTTAGAAATTTTTCAACAAGTTTCCAAGACGATCTTCACATAAGATCGTCCTACCATTTTTTTTACTTAGAAATTTTTCAACAAGTTTTCAAGACGATCTTCACATAAGATCGTCCTACCATTTTTACTTAGAAATTTTTCAACAAAGTTTCCAAGACGATCTTCACATAAGATCGTCCTACCATTTTTTTTACTTAGAAATTTTTCAACAAAGTTTTCAAGACGATCTTCACATAAGATCGTCCTACCATTTTTACTTAGAAATTTTTCAACAAAGTTTCCAAGACGATCTTCACATAAGATCGTCCTACCATTTTTTTTACTTAGAAATTTTTCAACAAAATTTTCTAAGACGATCTTCTCTCAAGATCGTCCTAATATTTCTTAATTAGTACTTAGAAAATTTTCATCCAATTTTCAAGACGATCTTCTCATAAGATCGTCCTACCTTTTTTACTTAGAAATTTTTCAACAAATTTTCCAAGACGATCTTCACATAAGATCGTCCTACCATTTTTTACTTAGAAATTTTTCAACAAAGTTTCCAAGACGATCTTCACATAAGATCGTCCTACCATTTTTTACTTAGAAATTTTTCAACAAAGTTTCCAAGACGATCTTCACATAAGATCGTCCTACCATTTTTTTTACTTAGAAATTTTTCAACAAAGTTTTCAAGACGATCTTCACATAAGATCGTCCTACCATTTTTTACTTAGAAATTTTTCAACAAAGTTTCCAAGACGATCTTCACATAAGATCGTCCTACCATTTTTTACTTAGAAATTTTTCAACAAAGTTTCCAAGACGATCTTCACATAAGATCGTCCTACCATTTTTTTTACTTAGAAATTTTTCAACAAGTTTCCAAGACGATCTTCACATAAGATCGTCCTACCATTTTTTACTTAGAAATTTTTCAACAAAGTTTCCAAGACGATCTTCACATAAGATCGTCCTACCATTTTTTTTACTTAGAAATTTTTCAACAAGTTTCCAAGACGATCTTCACATAAGATCGTCCTACCATTTTTTACTTAGAAATTTTTCAACAAAGTTTCCAAGACGATCTTCACATAAGATCGTCCTACCATTTTTTACTTAGAAATTTTTCAACAAAGTTTCCAAGACGATCTTCACATAAGATCGTCCTACCATTTTTTACTTAGAAATTTTTCAACAAAGTTTCCAAGACGATCTTCACATAAGATCGTCCTACCATTTTTTTTACTTAGAAATTTTTCAACAAGTTTCCAAGACGATCTTCACATAAGATCGTCCTACCATTTTTTTGTTTTCTCAAAGGAGTTGAAATTGAAACTCTTCAAAAACAAGTTGAGGATTTGAAAACAAACATTTTGTTCTATCAAGAAAAACTCTATAAAGTTGAACAAAATCCTCTTCTGAATTTCACTGCTTATTACAACAAGTCAAAGATAGATAGATCAGAACTTCTTCTTGGTTTGGGTTATGAGAATCCAACACATTTAGAAAAAATCAAGAAGGAAGAAATTGGTCCACTTTATGATGGGAATTGTCTCAGATTTGGCATGATTCAAGAGTTCATCAGACCATCTGAGGATGACTTTGAGTCAGATGATGTTGAAAGACAAAAACCAAACAGTTTTCAAATTGATTATGTTGCTATTAATGATACATACAAGAAAACTCATAAAAGATCCATCTATGAGTTAGAAGAAATAGACAGCATTTCAATTCCTGAAAATGAGTCTCAAAAAGATTGTTCAAAACCAAATTCAGAAAGATTTTACATTCCAACTACCATATTGGAAAAGGAAATTGAAGGTTTAAAACAAAAGATTGAGTCTCAACAACAAGTCATTGAACATCTGAAAACTCAAAATCATTCTCCAAAGGTAAGTGAGACCAAACCAAGTCAAATGATGCATGATCTAACTTCTGTTGATTGCTCTACTCCAGTCAAAGGGAGTGAGAATTTTAAAGATATGCAGGCTGATAGCATCTCACCTGAAGAGATTCATGATATGTCCACATCCATGCTATCATCATTCTTCCAAATTGAAGAGAAAGTTCAAGCTTTAAAAGCTAAACATCGTGCTTCTGTCAAGAAAATACTTTCGTTTGATACCCCTGTGATCACCTCTGTTGACCAAAATAAAGTGAACTTAGAGCAAAAGATTGAGATCCCTACTGATTTTAAGGCTGAAGCAAAAGCATTAATTGAAAACTTGACAAATAAAAATGTTTTCAAATCAGAAGTTCAAACCAAAGAATCTCAATTTACTTATCCAGATTTTTCTGTTGAAGAATTTGATAAGTTTTTGAAAACTGATCATGTTTTTGCACCAGAAGTTGAAAAAGAGCTTGAAAAACTCTCACCCAAAAAGCCTAAACCAAAGAAGGAATCTAAATCTAAGTTTGCTCCAACTTCATTTTATACACCCAAAGGTCAGAATGCTCCAGCTGTCAAAGGTAAGAAAACCATTTCTGCTCACTCAAAGCCTAAAGGTAATATTTCATCTGTTTCTAGAACCTCTGCTTCTAAGGCTATCTTTCAAACTAGTTCTTTACCTAAGATGTCTAACACTAGCCATCACTTGCTATTAAAAGATACATCTAATGGTATAACTAGTTATAAAGATCAATATGGATGGTTCACTGTTACAAATCAAAAGAAACAGAATAACAAATCTTCCACCAAGAAAACACAAAATAAGAATATGTTTTTATCTCCTCGAACTAATTCCAAGATTTTATCTGAAACAGGAGAGAAGACATTAGCTAGTACCCATAAGTGGATTCCTAAATCATCAGTTAGAAGAAATGGGATGGCTAATGATTACAAGAAGGAAGTTCCTGGTAGGAAAATTAATTCAACATTGAGTAATCTAGCCAAACCATGGTCAATAAGAAATTCTAAATCTTCTGCTATGATTTCCAAACCTTTGATTGTTGCTTCTGATGGGATTGTGATGAATCTTACGAATAAACCTCTTGTTCGAAAACCTCATCTGTATACTTTGAATGATTCCACTAATCCCAAAGGACCCATTCAAAAGTGGGTACCTAGAAAAACCTAATTTTATTTTGCAGGTAATAAAGGTCTGTGTTTAGTATTTCAATCTCGAATACTGTTCAACACATGATCCTGGAATGAGTTTCTTTTCAAGAAACAATCTCAAATAAGTGCTCGTTACCAATGCACTTACTTGCCTCTGCATGTTCTGTACACATCCTTCATCTCTTTCTCTTTCATTCATTATCTGGCAAACATTGATGATATAACACGAGTTTATAATATCATGCAATGTTTGAGGGGGAGAAAAAGGATAATTCATGAATCGAGGGGGAGTTTGTGTATTTGCACTATTTGAAGAGAACTCATTGTTTATTTTAGAAAAACCAAAAATAATTTTTTTAATTGTTTTACTTTGTTTAGTTTAAATAATTTTTTTATTGTTAAATTCTTTGTTTGTTTAATAATTTTTTTCAATTGTTTTACTTTGTTTAGTTTAAATAATTTTTTTTGGTATGATTAAATAAATCTAAGTCCATTTTTTATTTTTTCATAAGCCCATTCTAGTTAAAAGCCCAATTTCAAAAACCACCGGGTCAACACCCACCCGAACCATTCACCCGATCCAACCACTTAAGTTTCCTATTACTTAAGAAGGAGGGAACCAATTATTTTTTTCTTTCTTTATTTTACTCCAGTTTCCCATAAACTCTCTCAAAATCATTTCAAAAACATTGTTGGCTGATCATTGAAAAAGGATAAGGGTTTTGTTCGTGATCTCTTTCTAAGCATTTTATTCCATAATCACTTTGTCTACAGATCACTTATTCAAGTAAGAAACTGCACTTAAATGTTGAATATATTTTGTTCATTTCTTGAATTTTTGATTGACTGGTAATAAAACTGTGATGTTGGATTGATATAGATGCATGTATAGGCTATATGTGTATGTTTATTACATGTTTTTATGCTTAGTTTTGAGATTTCGAAAATTCAAAAACCTGCTATCTTTTTGTTTTTGTGAAGAAGATGACCTAAGACGATCTAGAATAGATTGTTTGATTTCAGTGAAGAGAGTTGATTAGTATTGCTTTCTATGATTCATATAAGTGTTTTTACCATGTTTTGTTGTGAAAAGAAATCATTTGGTATTAAGAGTTTCACTGAAAAGGTTAAAACGATTTTGGGCAAAGTCTCTTAGTTTCAAGTGTTTTGTTTCTAAGACGATCTTGACCAAGATCGTCTTGGTTCCAAAACTACTTGGAAATAAGACGATCTTGCCAAGACCGTCTTTGTTCCCCTTCCTTGTATAAATTTGCCTTGAAACCCTTGAGACCAAGACAAGGACGATCTTGTCAGGATCGTTCTAGTGTCTGAACGCTGTGTGGTGGTTGTTTCAAATTGAAAATCAAAAGAATGGGTAACTGAACTCGTAAGAGATCGGTTTGCTCAAAAACTAATACGTTTAAATATAAAAAGGAAATCAGTGTGATGATTTCACTTTATATTTCAATGTGTTAGATTTTTTTTGTTTTAAAAACGATCTTGAACAAGATCGTTCCATTTTCCTCACTTCAAATTTTTTAAGTTATAAAACCTTAAGACGATCTTGTACCAGGTCGTCTCATTTTTCCTTGCCTTAAACCATTTTTCAACATTTTGAATGTTGAAACGATCTTGATCAAGATCGTCTCTTATCCAGGTTTTCCATACTTAACATTTTTTTTTCAAGAAGTCAAGGATAAGACGATCTTAAACAAGACCGTTTCATTTTTCCTCTACTTAACATTTTTTTTCAAAGAGTTAATGCTAAAACGATCTTGATCAAGATCGTTTCAGTTTTTTTTTTTTTCTTTTTCTTTCTTTCTTTTTTTTTTTTTTTTTTTTTTTTTTTTTTTTTTTTTTTTTTTTTTTTTTTTTTTTTTTTTTTTTTTTTTTTTTTTTTTTTTTTTTTTTTTTTTTTTTTTTTTTTTTTTTTTTTTTTTTTTTTTTTTTTTTTTTTTTTTTTTTTTTTTTTTTTTTTTTTTTTTTTTTTTTTTTTTTTTTTTTTTTTTTTTTTTTTTTTTTTTTTTTTTTTTTTTTTTTTTTTTTTTTTTTTTTTTTTTTTTTTTTTTTTTTTTTTTTTTTTTTTTTTTTTTTTTTTTTTTTTTTTTTTTTTTTTTTTTTTTTTTTTTTTTTTTTTTTTTTTTTTTTTTTTTTTTTTTTTTTTTTTTTTTTTTTTTTTTTTTTTTTTTTTTTTTTTTTTTTTTTTTTTTTTTTTTTTTTTTTTTTTTTTTTTTTTTTTTTTTTTTTTTTTTTTTTTTTTTTTTTTTTTTTTTTTTTTTTTTTTTTTTTTTTTTTTTTTTTTTTTTTTTTTTTTTTTTTTTTTTTTTTTTTTTTTTTTTTTTTTTTTTTTTTTTTTTTTTTTTTTTTTTTTTTTTTTTTTTTTTTTTTTTTTTTTTTTTTTTTTTTTTTTTTTTTTTTTTTTTTTTTTTTTTTTTTTTTTTTTTTTTTTTTTTTTTTTTTTTTTTTTTTTTTTTTTTTTTTTTTTTTTTTTTTTTTTTTTTTTTTTTTTTTTTTTTTTTTTTTTTTTTTTTTTTTTTTTTTTTTTTTTTTTTTTTTTTTTTTTTTTTTTTTTTTTTTTTTTTTTTTTTTTTTTTTTTTTTTTTTTTTTTTTTTTTTTTTTTTTTTTTTTTTTTTTTTTTTTTTTTTTTTTTTTTTTTTTTTTTTTTTTTTTTTTTTTTTTTTTTTTTTTTTTTTTTTTTTTTTTTTTTTTTTTTTTTTTTTTTTTTTTTTTTTTTTTTTTTTTTTTTTTTTTTTTTTTTTTTTTTTTTTTTTTTTTTTTTTTTTTTTTTTTTTTTTTTTTTTTTTTTTTTTTTTTTTTTTTTTTTTTTTTTTTTTTTTTTTTTTTTTTTTTTTTTTTTTTTTTTTTTTTTTTTTTTTTTTTTTTTTTTTTTTTTTTTTTTTTTTTTTTTTTTTTTTTTTTTTTTTTTTTTTTTTTTTTTTTTTTTTTTTTTTTTTTTTTTTTTTTTTTTTTTTTTTTAAGAAGTTGTTGAATATGATGAAGAGGTTGCACTAAATGAATCCATTGAAGAGATTCTCTTTGCCGGAAATACAAGCAATATGAGAAACAACAGAGCATTATATGATCCATTCATTGCTCCCGGCTTTCAAATTGTTCCGAGAATTCTTCATAATCATCATCTCACATATGCACTTACTGTTGAACAAGACTTAGCTGAAGTCTACCTTTTTGATATGTGGAGATCGATTACATTTGTTCAACCTTATGATCCAACTAATCCAAAAGCAAAATCCAAGTCAAAATCTCCTGAACTACGTCGTCAAGGCTACTTTCAATATCAATTGACTTCAGGAGGAACAACATATGAGTTTGAATTCAATATAGATGACTTCAGAAGGATTTTAAGATTACCTGAAGCAGACTTCAATGGACATGTTGATTATGATGATTTTGAGTCCAATGAAGAGATGTTTGCTGCTTTAATTTCAATTGGCTATGAAGGTGCTCTGTCTAGAACCAAAGATTTCAAGTTGAAAAATCTACCAAAAATCTGGTATTATGTGTACTCCATCCTAAGCAACTGCTTAACTCCTTACACAAGAGGGATGGACAATTTGACACAGCCAATGCTGCACATCTTCTATGCTGTTGTTTTCAACAGACATTACGACATTGCTCAATTCCCCCCCCCCCCCCCCCCCCCCCCCCCCCCCCCCCCCCCCCCCCCCCCCCCCCCCCCCCCCCCCCCCCCCCCCCCCCCCCCCCCCCCCCCCCCCCCCCCCCCCCCCCCCCCCCCCCCCCCCCCCCCCCCCCCCCCCCCCCCCCCCCCCCCCCCCCCCCCCCCCCCCCCCCCCCCCCCCCCCCCCCCCCCCCCCCCCCCCCCCCCCCCCCCCCCCCCCCCCCCCCCCCCCCCCCCCCCCCCCCCCCCCCCCCCCCCCCCCCCCCCCCCCCCCCCCCCCCCCCCCCCCCCCCCCCCCCCCCCCCCCCCCCCCCCCCCCCCCCCCCCCCCCCCCCCCCCCCCCCCCCCCCCCCCCCCCCCCCCCCCCCCCCCCCCCCCCCCCCCCCCCCCCCCCCCCCCCCCCCCCCCCCCCCCCCCCCCCCCCCCCCCCCCCCCCCCCCCCCCCCCCCCCCCCCCCCCCCCCCCCCCCCCCCCCCCCCCCCCCCCCCCCCCCCCCCCCCCCCCCCCCCCCCCCCCCCCCCCCCCCCCCCCCCCCCCCCCCCCCCCCCCCCCCCCCCCCCCCCCCCCCCCCCCCCCCCCCCCCCCCCCCCCCCCCCCCCCCCCCCCCCCCCCCCCCCCCCCCCCCCCCCCCCCCCCCCCCCCCCCCCCCCCCCCCCCCCCCCCCCCCCCCCCCCCCCCCCCCCCCCCCCCCCCCCCCCCCCCCCCCCCCCCCCCCCCCCCCCCCCCCCCCCCCCCCCCCCCCCCCCCCCCCCCCCCCCCCCCCCCCCCCCCCCCCCCCCCCCCCCCCCCCCCCCCCCCCCCCCCCCCCCCCCCCCCCCCCCCCCCCCCCCCCCCCCCCCCCCCCCCCCCCCCCCCCCCCCCCCCCCCCCCCCCCCCCCCCCCCCCCCCCCCCCCCCCCCCCCCCCCCCCCCCCCCCCCCCCCCCCCCCCCCCCCCCCCCCCCCCCCCCCCCCCCCCCCCCCCCCCCCCCCCCCCCCCCCCCCCCCCCCCCCCCCCCCCCCCCCCCCCCCCCCCCCCCCCCCCCCCCCCCCCCCCCCCCCCCCCCCCCCCCCCCCCCCCCCCCCCCCCCCCCCCCCCCCCCCCCCCCCCCCCCCCCCCCCCCCCCCCCCCCCCCCCCCCCCCCCCCCCCCCCCCCCCCCCCCCCCCCCCCCCCCCCCCCCCCCCCCCCCCCCCCCCCCCCCCCCCCCCCCCCCCCCCCCCCCCCCCCCCCCCCCCCCCCCCCCCCCCCCCCCCCCCCCCCCCCCCCCCCCCCCCCCCCCCCCCCCCCCCCCCCCCCCCCCCCCCCCCCCCCCCCCCCCCCCCCCCCCCCCCCCCCCCCTGGGACCGGAAAGCCTCCCGGTTCTTGCCCAAGCTGTACATAGGACACCTGGTGAGGGGTCAAGTGTTAAAAGAAAAGAGCGTGAGGGTGAATCCAGTTCCAGTAAGCCAAAGAAAAAGAAACAAAAAGGCGAAATGTTTGTGTTAAGGCTGAGTAAGCAAGTGCACCAAAAGAAGAAGAAAAAGAGTTCTTCAAAGAATCTCAAAAGCAAAGCTCAAGCTGAATCTTCTTCTGAAAAGACAATATCTGCTTCTGGTTCTCCAAAAACAATCCGATCACCACCCCCAAGAACACAAACACCTCAAACACCATCATCTCCATCTTCACCAAAATTACCTCAATCACCAATTCATCAATCTTCACCACTTCCGGAAATTACTACACCTGAACCACCTATCATACCTCAATCTACCTCAACCATTCCTTCATCATCTTTTGTCCGATCTCCTCCACCGACATATACTCAAGGCCGAAAGAAATCAATTCCTGTGAATATTCGCAAAACTTTTAAAAGGTCTCGCTTTGAGTATGACCGTTTTCAAGAACCCGAACCAGAAGAAATGATTACTCCTGATAGTGATGCATCCGATGATGATGCCAATCAGTTTGCTGATGATGTCATGGACATCCCGGAGGGACAAGGAAGGACTGAGGGAGGGGTTGAAAATCTCAGAGAGGTTGAGAGGTCAGGGATAGGTGAAAGGCAAAAAGAAAAAGTTGGCCTCCAATTAGTCTTAACCCAATATCAACGCCGGGTTTACCCTAGAGTAGAAGTCGAGAACTACCCATTCTCGCTTGCACAAAACTCTCCCAGCCATTCTGACTCCTCACAACAGGAGTTAGTCTCAGATATACACGGGGAACAGCCACGCTCACCACACTCTCCTCATTTGGAGGATGAGAGTGTTGAAAATAGAGAGGACCAGCCCCACCTCTCGCCTTCAGTTCATGCACTAGAGTCTAGATCTATTAGGCACACTGAAGCACAAGCCCAGTTGAGTACTGGTGCCGGAACAAGCGGAGAGGGACCCACTTTGTGTGACCCTCAAGGACAGCTTGGAAATCCTGCCTTAGCTAACATCACGCCAGCTTTAGCCGCAGGTAACAGTCCTCAGACAGAGACTGGGGAGCAGTATGAACGCCGTTGTGACACTGCTGTTCCTCAGGATCAACCTGAGACTGTATTAACGGGCATTCTCAGTGACCCCGGAATTGTGAGTGGTGTTGCCCAACAACAATCTGATTCTGGTTGCAAAGCCGAATCATCAACTGTTGTTCATACTTTTGAACCAACAGGAAATCCTGAGACAGTCATGATGTCTTCAGGTCACTCAGTAGAATCACTTGAGACTACTGATGTGCCAATTTCTGATATTCAATTACCACCTGAGGCTCAAAGGTTAATTTCTCATTTTGTTGAAGGGATTGAGGAGGGACAAAGAAGTGAATTACTCATATCAAGAAACATTATCACTGGTAAACTTCCTGCTTCACCATCAACTTCTCAACCACCAAGATTGTACACTGGAGGTACTTTACGAATTCGTACTCCAGAAGAAACTCCAACAACAACAACAACCTTACCACCAACTCCACCATCACAATCATTTCCAGATCCAAGTTCACCACATCATTCTTCAAGTTCATCTTCTGAATCATCTGATTCATCTGAATATTTAAGTGATTGCTCACCAAAAAGAATTGCCACCAGTGGGTTATCTACCGATACTTTAATTGTTGCTCTCATGAATCGGTTGAGATCAGAAGAACCCCATCTTTCCTCACATAAACGCTCAATTTTTCAATCACTTCTTGCATACTTGTCTTTCCAAAATACACAACAGGAACAACAGGCTCAAATTGAAGCACTTCAAAAGAGAGTGACTGAACTTGATCAACAATGCCGACTGGCTAATATCTCAAGGCGTCGGGATGATCAAGACCCTGATGATCAACCCGAGGGGGAGAATATAAGAGATATTAGAGAGGGTCATGAGACACAAACTCAAGATGATCAAGAAACTGTTCAAGAAGTTGTCACAGAGACTCAAGGAGGAACTCAAGAAGATTCAGATGATTTACCTCCACTCGTCAGAAATATTTCTCATTATTATTCTTCCACATCAAGTTCTGATGAGTCTAGTGATCCTGATCCATTTCAACCAGAGAATGATCATGATGATGAGTCTGATGAAGCTCCAGCAAGTATTGCTCAAGAAGAATATGGAGAGGATATATTTGAAGAGATAGTCTATCAGCTCAGAAACCCAGAAAATCTTGAGACTCCAAATGAACTTGGACAAGGAGTTATACATCCAAGAATCTCAAGAAATACGATATGGCAGATCAATGAAGGGTATTTTGCTGAGAATTATGAACAAATTCTGGATTTGAGAACTAGACCTGAAGAAATGGTGTGCAGAGCTAGATATCTTGAAGAAAGAGCTTTTCAAATTTATTGCTCACCGAGTGAAAGACTCAACATGACTTTGAACCGATTAAGAGCATTCTTTCTATTCAGACATCAAGGTCAAAGAGATGCTTATATGGAGCTAATGAATGCTGAAAGTTCAGTGAGAGCTGAATGGTGGTACCAACAATTTCAAATTCCTATAACCAAAGTCCTTCAATTGTTTACTCCTCTCAAGAGCCACAATCTCAGACTTGTTCGATTCCGAGTTCGTCGAGCTGATGGCCATGTCTATGTTGTTCAAGAAGAATCTTTTCAACAAATGACGATCTCAGACATTCTATTCCTCTACAATCAATATGCTTATCTGATAATCAAGAATCAAGATCAACTTTTAGCTTATGAAGTATTGAAAAGCCATATTCAAGCCTTGATTAGATTCTATGAATTCAATGACTTCCAGATTGGTTTGGAAAGAAGAACTAGCAAAATTAACCTTACAAGACCAAATCAAAGAGCCGAAGGTTATGAGCTAGATTCATTTCAGATTGGAGATCCAATTGAAAGCATGGATGGATTTGTCTTCATCAATAGACTCAAAAGAAAGATCTTCATTCGTGCTTCTGAGTTTCCCAAATACTCAGATGGTACATTGAAATATTGTCTATCAATTCTGAATGCAATCGATGAAGATTCTGACAATGAAGAAGATGGGCATATAAAGTCTCAAAGAGAAGATCATTTAAGACGTATCAAAGATACTCTTGATATGAGACAGAGGATTAGAGATCTTATCATTACCAGAACTTCCAAGTCACAGGAAGGAGTCATACATACAAAGACAGGTTCATGGGTTCATTGGAATCCCAGTCATGAACGTGGTCCACATAATATTCCTCCTGTCAACTTCCAAGATAACATCAGATTGCCAGATGAACGTCCTGTTGGTGATAACTGGCACTTCATTCCTAAGAAGTTTTGGAATGATTCGTGGAACAGTTATAAGAAGAGAGCATTCTGGAGTGCAAAGATTGACAAGCCATCAACTTCAAATGCAGCACAACGATATAAGAAAAGGAAGAACAAGCAGAGACGTGCAAACAAGAGGAGGAGACAACAGAGAAAATGATGATGGACAACCAAGCACTAAGGGGGAGAATGTTAGAAATTCAAAATAGTGCTTAGTTGTATTTGAATACATTGTATTTTATGTAAATATTGATAGGTTGAGGGGGAGCTTTTGTAATATACTTAGAGTATAAATACCCCTCAAACCTTTCTTCCTTGTAACTTTTGAACACACATTTGTAAATCAATCAACCAGACTTCCCACATTCTCACACCTTTCTCTCTCTAAAACACACACTAACACACACACTTTCCACCATTGATGATTATCAACTTCCGCACATTAAACACGAATTATTAGGTTTTAACAGAGGGGTAGTTTTGTATCGAGGTGACAAATGGAGAATTGTCGACATTCCCTCCGACTGTATGTAATTCCAGTATATTCTGATACACCGGAGCCCCCCAGCTCCGAGGGCCATACGTTCCTTGGTTTGGCGCGGACCCGGGGGGTCTGTGTGGCATACTGAGGACCTCCGGTACCTTGCGAGATCCCTTGGATCGGTGTGGCATACTGTTGTGTACTATACTGCGATGCGTAGTACTGATGGGCTTGTGCTTGTCCCGTTGGCTGGTTGCCATACGGGCCTCCCTGTGGGTTGCCCGAAGGCTAGGTTCCATATGGTTGGGAGTTATATTGTTGTGCTCCTGGCTGCGGCCCGTACGCACCTCCGTAACTTTGGCCTTGAGGCCCTTGATAGCTTCCTGATGGGAAACTGTATCCGGCTTGAGTGTTATACGCCGGATTGGTGCCATTCCCTCCGCTCATTGGGACATACTGAGCGTTTTGTACGGGCACAGATCTTGCTTGCGGCACGTTGGACTGTGACCCCAGGCCTGCGTGACCCTGGGTGTTAGCTTGTGTGGCAGCCCCCGTGGGGCTTGTCTTCTGGTCTCGAGGCTTCGGGCGCCTGTGGCTGCGTCCGATGCGAAGGTATTCGGGGACGAAGGCCCTCACTATTCAACCCGAAGCCGTAACCGTCTCTGATCCTTGACCTCATGTCTCGAGGGTATCGTCGAAACCCTCTCGGAGGAGTTTCCGCATCATAATCGTCCTCTGTCTCGTCATCAAAGTTCAACACCCTACTGGTGCTGCCCAGCGCCCCGATCCTTCGCAGATGCCTCATAGTTTCCTGGATGTGACTATAGTTTCGGAGAATGTAGTCTGGATCGAATAGCTGTGGGGCCCTCGAGGGGGATCCCCGTGAGAATCCTCCTTGTTCTCCTTGTATTTGGGTCAATCGCCCCGAATTCCCCTCAGTTTGGCGATTTGCCTGCTGATCACCGTTGGTGGGTGCTTCAGCGGCTAGTCCTGACCTGGGGGGAGTGTTTCCCCCGGGTTCATTTCCGGCAGCCTGATGGGAATCTTGTCCAAATCCGGGTGGTACATCAGCCATTTCTTCCTAATTTGGTTCAATGCAAGTTATCACAAAAACAAAAATGAGGGTGGTTTTGGGATCCAAGCGTGCGGTTCCACGGATGGCGCCAAATGATTGTGCACCGAACCGGGGTTAGGTTGAAGATGGGATGATGGGTGTTTTTGGGTCGTTCGTTGGCGGTTCCCCGAAGGTAGGGTTCAAGCCTCTTTACGCCAATCGAACGAGTGTGTGATCTATGTGTGATCGAGTATGTGTGGAATGCCTTTAGAGGTCTTTTGGTTCTCCTTTTATAGGGAGAAATGTTCTTGGAGAACAAGTAGGCCTCTTTAGGGTTTCCCTAAGTCTTAGGCCAGGAATATCATTTCCATATCTATTTATCCTCTGCGGGATCCTTCGTCACGGAGAAGCCTTCGTGTCGCAGCGTATTACTGTTCCTTTGTGCGACAGGTCCTGCGTACCGCTGGGAGGGTATATCATCAAGTCGGATTCAGGAGTTTTATTCATTACATTAATTATTACTGATATCCTTATATATTTTTATAGCCATATAGATTAATCCATATTTTGGAAGAGATTTATATATAGGATTTGATTGATATTAATATTTACGGAGTAAATTTGGATAGTGATATGAATATATCTATAGAGTTGTATTCCTTGAAATCCTTAAAAATTGGTGAGATCCAAGGGCCACATCTCAGCCCTTGGATTAACCATCATCTATGGTCAAAATTAATATGAAAAAATACATAGGGATGAGTATTCTAGTAAAATTGCACACAAAAAGAAAACCACCCCCTCCCTCTCAAACTTCTTCTTCCCAGATCCAAAACACACACATACACACACAGTAAAACACACACAAACACACAGTAAAACACACACATACACACAAACACAGTAAAACACACACACACACATCGACTTTCTCTCTCTCTCTCTCCTTCGGTGTCCGGTGACCACCACCACCACCACCAATGGCACAGCCATGTTGCCTCCGTCGTCATCATCATCTCCATCATTCATCATTCATCATCAATTGATCTTGAAGATGTTAATAACAATGGAGGATCTATTGAATATGAATATATGACTTTTTGTTGTGTAAATGTATAAATAAAATCAAATTTGATTTTGTATATCTTTTTCAAACTGTACGTATACAATCAAATTTGATTTTGTATATCTTTTTCAAACTGTACGTATAAATCAAATTTGATTTTGTATATTTTTTAAATGTATGAATAAAATCAAATTTGATTTTGTATAGCTTTTTCAAACTGTACGTATACAATCAAATTTGATTGTGTATGTGTTTGTTGATATAAACACCGTTTGTTTGTGTAAATGTATGAATAAAATCAAATTTGATTTTGTATAGCTTTTTCAAACTGTACGTATACAATCAAATTTGATTGTGTATGTGTTTGTTGATATAAACACCGTTTGTTTGTGTAAATGTATGAATAAAATCAAATTTGATTGTGTATGAGTTTTTTGATATAAACACCGTTTGTTTGTGTAAATGTATGAATAAAATCAAATTTGATTGTGTATGTGTTTGTTGATATAAACACCGTTTGTTTGTGTAAATGTATGAATAAAATCAAATTTGATTTTGTATAGCTTTTCAAACTGTACGTATACAATCAAATTTGATTGTGTATGTGTTTGTTGATATAAACACCGTTTGTTTGTGTAAATGTATGAATAAAATCAAATTTGATTTTGTATAGCTTTTTGAAGCTGTATATCTACAATCAAATTTGATTGTGTGTATGTTTATGGATATAAACTCAATTTGTTTGTGTAATGTAAGAATAAAATCAAATTTGATTTTGTATAGCTTTTTCAAACTGTACGTATACAATCAAATTTGATTGTGTATGTGTTTGTTGATATAAACACCGTTTGTTTGTGTAAATGTATAAATAAAATCAAATTTGATTTTGTATAGCTTTTTGAAAATATACGTATACAATCAAATTTAATTGTGTATAACTTCGTTGATATAAACTCCGTTTGTTTTGTGTAAATATATGAATAAAATCAAATTTGATTTTGTATATCTTTTTCAAACTGTACGTATACAATCAAATTTGATTGTGTATGTGTTTGTTTCGGAGGGGGAATCATGACAACGGGGCCTTCAAACCCTAAACGCTAGAGCTTGTTATCGCCGGGGAGGTGTAAGTCCCCTGGCACGGATCGTTAATTGCTTGATCCAGTTATCTTGAGGTGCGGAATCCCTCACAATAACCTGGTGATAAACAGAAAGCCCCTAGATCACCTGCTGCCTCGCAGATCTTCTTCGGGCTAGCGGAACAGCCTTTGACGACGTAACCTGCACAAGAATGCTTGATATTTCGATAAATGTTCAACCCTAAACTCTGTTAGGGTTCGGTTTATATAGGTAACACCTGACATGGGCTTCAGCGAGTCGGCCTCGCAAATCCAGCCCAGCCCGTCACTAATGCGAGGTCGCATTCTGTGATTGGCCTCGTATTTGACCCTGCAAATACGGGGTCGCATTTCCTCTGTGAATTGCGAACTCGCAATTCACACTTAGCAGATTTACTATACATTCAATACTTAAACTTAATCTAGTATTCTATGCATAATACTAAGTTCATTAATGACAATCACATTACCAAGACATATTACAATATAAGCCCAAACAATCTAGACTGCTATTGACATAGACGTGCACTTACAGACTCCCCCTTGGCAATAGCTTCTAGACGTTAACATACCTATGTCTTTGTCTTGTCTTTGTCATTAATCTACTTCCTCTGCTTTTTCTTCTTGCTCCTGCTCTGCTCCTTCTCAGTCTCAGTCTCAGTCTCAGTCTCAGTCTCAATCAGTCAGTCTCAGTCAGTCAGTCTCAGTCAGTCAGTCTCAGTCAGTCAGTCTCAGTCAGTCAGTCTCAGTCAGTCAGTCTCAGTCAGTCAGTCTCAGTCAGTCAGTCTCTGCTTCTTCTTCTTGCTCCTGCTCTGCTCCTTCTCAGTCTCAGTCTCAGTCTCGAAATCAGAATCTGACTCTGACTCTGAAGGAGTATGAGTTAACCCTAACCTTCTCTTCTCTTGATCCCTCAAAGATCCAGGATCATAATAATAATCCGCAATCTCTGCTCTAGCTCTCATATGAGCTTGTGGATCATAACCCAATCTCTTCTCTAGTCTATGCACAATAATTGGATGCAAATCTGACTCGGTAGAAGTATTATTGGTAGAGTCGGTCTTGGTAGACTCACTATCCTGAGCACTAGCATTATCAGCATCAAGAGCAATAGCATCAGATTGCCCTACCAAATCCTTACCCTTGTTTAATTGATCACTGTCAACATCTTTTGTAAGGAGTTTGGTTTGAGGTGCCTCAAGCTCAACTACCATGTTTATCTCTGTAGACATCTGTTCTTGAGCTTGTGGAGCTTTTGAGGTTGCCTTGCCAGCAATACCAGCCTGGCTAGACTCTCCTTGAGTCTCTGTTCTTAAAATAGAACTCCCTCCTAGCTCTTGAGTTGCTCTGGCTGCATCAGGATCTTCATTCTGATCATCATCATGCCTTGCCTTAGCCAGCTCATCACCTCTGCAATCTAAGCTGTCTCTCTCAGCTCTCAACTTCATGTACTTGTCGATGAGCTCATGCACCTTTTCTTCAGGAATCTGTACACCCTGATTCATTGCATCTGTCATCCTGACAACCTTCCCATCAAGTTCAATATACTTTTTATACATCTTGGACACAATCACCTCGGCCTTGCCCAACTTGTCTCAAGAAATGTGTTCTTGTCACTAACAACCTTCAAATCATCAGTCAAACGAGTAATCAAACTTCTCATCTCATTCATCTGTCTCTGCAGATCACCAAGATTGGTTTCTTCACTTGTTTGTAACTGTGGCTGTGTAGTCTCAGGAACAACAACCCTTGGCACACTATCAGACATACCAGCAAGCAGAAGTCTCTTGTTCCCTGACAAGTGTTCTTCTTTTGTGCAACGGCTGCTCTGGCACCCAATCTTCATCCGTTTCTCTCCTTCTTCTTCCTTGAGCTACCTCAGTAGGTTTATGAACCATCTTAGATCCAACCCTGATGAATGCATGAGATCTGTAAGGATCTTCATTCTGATCATCATCATGCCTTGCCTTAGCCAGCTCATCACCTCTGCAATCTAAGCTGTCTCTCTCAGCTCTCAACTTCATGTACTTGTCGATGAGCTCATGCACCTTTTCTTCAGGAATCTGTACACCCTGATTCATTGCATCTGTCATCCTGACAACCTTCCCATCAAGTTCAATATACTTTTTATACATCTTGGACACAACCACCTCGGCCTTGCCCAACTTGTCTCAAGAAATGTGTTCTTGTCACTAACAACCTTCAAATCATCAGTCAAACGAGTAATCAAACTTCTCATCTCATTCATCTGTCTCTGCAGATCACCAAGATTGGTTTCTTCACTTGTTTGTAACTGTGGCTGTGTAGTCTCAGGAACAACAACCCTTGGCACACTATCAGACATACCAGCAAGCAGAAGTCTCTTGTTCCCTGACAAGTGTTCTTCTTTTGTGCAACGGCTGCTCTGGCACCCAATCTTCATCCGTTTCTCTCCTTCTTCTTCCTTGAGCTACCTCAGTAGGTTTATGAACCATCTTAGATCCAACCCTGATGAATGCATGAGATCTGTAAGGATCTTCATCACCATCACTGCTAGAATCATCATCAGAATGGATAGAAGGCTCTCTGTCTGCTTGAACATCAGCAACAGCCTTTCCTCTACCTTCAGCATTTACACCAGATCCACTAGCCTGGCCCGCTCCTGACCCACTAGCTTCTTCAGTACCAGACCCACTAGCTCTAGCTGCTTCAGAACCAACTGCAGCTCCAGCTACATAATCATCTATATCTCGGTCAAGGTCCACATCTACTAGGTCATCAACATTGGCATTGTACCTTTGCACTTGAGCAATATCACCATCTGGATCAACCATCTCTTCCAATAAATCATCTACAATCTCAGGATTAGCTCCAGGTTGGTTTATCACATCATCTGCAACCTGTACAACAACTTCAGGCTCTTCTGGTGCATCTACCTGAACCACTACGTCATGTAACTGCTCAACATTCTCAGCAGCTTCACCACCCTCTGGCTGAGGCCCTTCATAAGCTGATATGACCACATCAGTAGGTGCTATGTAGTTGGCATTGATGATGGCACCGAATAATGCAACATCTTGTGCATTTGGATCATTATGGTATCGAGACACAAACTCATCATAACCACGTCGGATGATCGAACTCACTTGCTTCACTTCTCCTACAGCAGGTAGATTTGGAAGTCGAGCATTGATTATCATCATCACGAACCGAGGATACATCAAAAACCTCCTCTTTCCCGTGGCTGTGATCTGTTTCTTCATCTCATCAAAGAAGAATTTCGAGAAACTATATGGCTTGTTAAATACCAAGCCCACCATCTGTGCTTGGGCTTCCTGGTTTAACGTATCATAACCAGACTTCTTGTTGCTTAAACTAACCAGCAACACATGCGCAAGATACCTCCACCTGCCATAAAAACCCTTCTTGAACAGAGTTTTACTTGACATATCTGCAGCAAACCCCATTCTTCTGAAAGCACCTTGAATGACTTCATGTCTGAACTTGGTGAGACCTGTAGCACCACCTTCTTGTTCAACTGTGCCCAGATTAAGAATATTAACGAGGTCAGCAGCTGTGAACTGTATCTGCTGCCCAGCAACTATGGTATGAAAGATATACACATCTCCTGCCTTCACACAGTTAGCATTATTCCAGAAATCTCTGAGATAATCTAAATATATGACTGGAGAATGTATAAGAACATGATGAATCCTTGATCTTCTGAAGAAAGCGAATATCTCATGATAATACGCAGTTCCCTCCTGATTATCATCGAAGTTCATCACATAATTATGACCTGCTATGAAATTTCTTGCTATTTCTGTAATCAATAACAAATAATTAATTACTCAAATAGACATAAAAATTCATATGCATAACATACACAACTAAAATTATCTCGGTAATTTAGTCAAAAACATAAATTATCCCTGTAATTTATCAACATAACATAAATTATCCCTGTAATTTATAACATAACATAAATTATCTCTGTAATTTAGTTATAGATAGATTAACTTATTTTCAAATCTTTATTAACATAAACTTTTGAAAATCTGTTAAATTAACTTAAATTATCCCTGTAATTAAGTTAAAGATAAATTAACTCATTTTCAAATTTTTATAGAAAATAAACTTTTGAAAATCTGTTAAGTCAAAAACACGAGGTCGTATCCCTGTACGAGGTCGTATTTCAAGGTCAAAATACATGTCAACCAAACTCTAAAATACGAAGTCGTATTTTCCAATTTGGCCACGTATTTGATCAGGTCGTAAATCGGCATCGTATTCCGAAAGTCAAACCAGTCAAAATAAATTGACATTTACGAGGTCGCAAATCTGGGCTAGCAAAACCCTAAATGCGAGTCTGTCGCACTGTTCGTCTCCTCCAACGCGATTTCGTGATTTACCCAACCAAAACTGGTAAAAATTGTTTCTTTATACTCGTATTCAAACGATAAAGATACCCCAACCCTTATTTTTAACCAAAAACATCAAAATCAAATGAAAATTGAAAAACCTAGTTCGAAAATTTCGAACTCTATTTTCTTGATTTTCTTGTTGCATGGTCAACTATAAGTCGATTAGATAGTATACCTAGATTCAGTATTTCACGAGGATCACAAATATATCACTCAAAAACACTCGATCTAATTGTATATATCAAATCTCAAACAGGGTAGCAAAGTAGTATTTTCGGGGTCGTAAAGCTCAGAATTTGATTTTAATTTTGTGAGGTCGTGTTTGGCTAAAATGGGTTTATATACCCACTTGACTCGAATGGGCTTGGGTCAACCCGGCCCATCTAATTAAGAGGTCGTATCTGCACAAGGCCTAATTGACCAATTACGAGGTCGTATTCTACCTCTTGCTAATTACGAGATCGTAAAATCCTCCTGCACACTTTAAAATCAAAATTTCGTCAAAGTTTCTGAATAATTGATCAACGATTACCACGAACTTCCTGGAAATATGAAAATTTAAAAGATCAAACCTGTAAGCATCAAATTTTCATCTTTTCCTCGATCTTCGTCTTAACCTGAAAAGTTAATAAACTTACACAAAATTCTTTAACTTTTCAACGATCAATCTTTCCAAAACTTTCTCGAATTTAGCTTTCCCGAATCTGTAACACTTGCAACAATCCATATTTCTAACCAGTTATAAAATTGATTCTTCATTCTTATACCTCCCCCTCAATTTTATGACTAGGAAGTATAACGATGACTAATCATTATAACAACCATCATTCTTATGTACTCCCCCTCAATTTATGACTAGGAAGTATAACGATGACTAATCATTATAACAACCATCATTCTTATGTACTCCCCCTCAATTTATGACTAGGAAGTATAACGATGACTAATCATTATAACAACCATCATTCTTATGTACTCCCCCTCAATTTATGACTAGGAAGTATAACGATGACTAATCATTATAACAACCATCATTCTTATGTACTCCCCCTCAATTTATGACTAGGAAGTATAACGATGACTAATCATTATAACAACCATCATTCTTATGTACTCCCCCTCAATTTATGACTAGGAAGTATAACGATGACTAATCATTATAACAACCATCATTCTTATGTACTCCCCCTCAATTTATGACATGTTTTCATAACTATATGATCTAAATAATCAATCCTTAAGCCTTTCACATTCATATATGTTTCTATATCTAAGGATTTATTTAACCTTCTACATTCACATTATGTCTATGTCTAAGGTTTCACATAACCTTCTACATTTACATATGTCTATGTCTAAGGCATAAAATATTAACTATGTAGCCTTTCACATTCAAACATGACATTTCTATGTCTAAGGCATAATATAGTCAATAACCTTTCATATTCACTTAACGTCTATGACTAAGATTTTATTAATCTTCTTCATTCACATTAATGTCTATGTCTAAGGTTTCACATAACCTTCTACATTCACATTATGTCTATGTCTAAGATTTTAATAATCTTCTACATTCACTTAATGTCTATGTCTAAGGTTTCACATAACCTTCTACATTTACATTATGTCTATGTCTAAGATTTCACATAATCTTCTACATTCACTTAATGTCTATGTCTAAGGTTTTACTAACATAGTTGATAATCTTTCATATTAAAATAAAATTATTTCTATATCTAAGATCTTCAACTAATAATGACCTTGCTATCAACATCTGTAATTACTATATAAATAATATATTATAAAAACCTGATGTTCTTAGCATTGTCTTGAATACTTCAGTCTTTTGCTTAGAAATCCTTCTTTTAGATTGACTTCTTTGCAAATATACTAAAAAAGAATTTCGAGACAACAAAATTTTAATTGCTATACCCGAAACTCGATCTTCTGAAACTTCAGATTTGAAAGACAAACTTCAAACTCTCTGTATCGTCATAATAATCAACTAATGCACCATAGCTTGTTGTAGTTCTCCCCCTCAACGATAAATCCCTCTGAATTAAGCATATGCAATCTTCCTTCTTGGATATATTGCTCGAGTCCCTGCTCGCCTTGCATAACCGGCATGTAATAGAGAGGTAGAATTTCCAACAATCAATCCTGAACTAGTTAACTCTCATGAAAACCAGAAACTTTGAAACTTGAATCACAAACTTCAGGAACATGGAACCTTTTTCATAAGCAATCTAAATCATGTCTCGAAGTCTCAATGTCTTGAAGATATGGAGACATATATAAATCATTGTGCTTCCTTGTGCTAATACCTGCACATACAAGCTTAAAACAAGATAGAAATAAATAATGTTATTCTTCATTATTTCATCACTATTACATTTGATAGTAACGACTTAATCTAGAACTACATTCTTCATTTTCTTCTCCAAATGTGTTATTCTTCACTATCATAAGTCATAAACATATGACATTATCTTAGTCTAGAACTACAAATCTTCAAGAACCTTAAACTTCTTATTGTTCAAAAAATCTAAACCGTAAGATCTCTGTCTTATTGTTCAAAATCATTGACCTATAAACTCCTTGTTTATCCGTCAACTTATCAGAAAAAAATTAGAATCTTAAGAACCTTGTCTTATCATTCTATCGATACTTATCTAGAATCTTAAGATCTCTGTCTTATCATTCTACGGATACTTATCTAGAATCTTAAGATCCTGTCTTATTATTCTATGGATAACCTAAACTAAGGTCTTCCAACGCAAACTTATATAGATTCCGTTTCTAAAGTCACTTGTCTTTAACTCTGTAAAAACATCTAACTGAAACCTAATCTCTTATATTTTTGCAAACGAGATTTGATAATGCAAAATCCTAACACCATATGAAATACTCCTATGATTGCCTCATCAAACTAGTATTCATCTTGGTTAAACAATTATAAATACTCCTATGATTGCCTTATCAAACTAGTATTTATCTTTGTTCCGGATATATTTGCATGACCATATCTTGCTTCTATAGTGAGATCTGGCTCGACAACCTACAATGCAAGATCTTTCATAAGATTTAAAGGACTTGTCTATTTTAAGAACAAGCATTCTCAGCCATATATCTGAATATGTTTCCCATAAGAACATTGTATATATTAAGTTCAGATTATAAGGAAACCTTGGTACTTTGTGCCTATCGATATATCATATAATGGTATCACTGAACTAAGCAATTTAAAGTACAATTAAGTAGGCTTAAAAGCTAAAGTATCGTCACGTCTAATCGTCTTGATGCAGTGACCTTACTCTTTTTATTATTTTTCTTTTTCTTTTCTGATTTTTCTCATTTTTTATTTTGCTTTTCTGACACTATATGACACACATACATTACAACACAAACACTGACTCATTTTACAAAGTTCCTTTTGAGAGGCACTGTCACTATAGATTTCTCATTCCAATCAATTGGACTAATAACTCGAAACGAGTTCGGTCGAAAGCCTTAGTGAACAGATCAGCTAAATTAAAGTCACTCGGCACCTTTTCTAGGACTATTAATTTCTTTTCAGCACAATCACGTATAAAATGAAACCTTATGTCTATGTGCTTAGTCCTACTGTGCTTAACAGGATTATTGGTTATGGATATGGTGGATTCATTGTCTATCTTTATGAGAGTACAAAGGAAAACCTAACCGTGATAGCCAGAGCCGGTGAATGAGTATTCACTTGCTGTTATGTAATCCGATCTCTCCCCTAAGACAAACATCCACTGATGTCTACTTCCTCAAGAACACCAATTTCTTCATCCCTGTGATTAAACTAGTGCACTTATGGAACTGACATATAACATAACCAACAACAAAAATAAAAACAAAGCATAAAATATGAGAATCTGTACTATAGATAATCATCTAAACATGATCTTCCATAGTACTTTGTTTATTACAAAATAAATTTACAAAATAGACATAGGATCCTTTAACAGAAGTAAACTCTGTTTAATAATCCCTTGTCCTCCATAATGTGTCCGGAGCTTCCGCTATTGACAAACCATAAACCTGCGGTCTTCCTTAGCAGCTCATGTTGTTCTGGTGCCTCAAGATTGGCCACAAAATTCACGAGCCCTTCTGTACTCAGATCATCAGGTATCTCGATCTTTACATCCTTATCCTTTTTCTCAGTTTTCACATTTTCATTAGCTTCAGTGAAAACTTCTTCATTATCAGCTCTTACTGGTTCTGACGGTTCAGGTTCGTCTTCTTCTTTCTGATGAAAACTATCATGATCATATGTGCTGGCATACAATGTATAGTCGAATGAATTATCAACAAGATCGTTCATTCCTACATCAATGTCTTGAATTTCTGCCAAGAATGCATGATTCTGATCATCGGTACTAGTTGAACCCCAATTATAAGTACCATCAGATTGAACAACTAAAGCTCTCGAGTTGTCCGTATCTCCTGAGCTTCTGTTCCCAGTATTAGCATATTGATGTCCAGAATTCTGACTCACTATAGATCCACTTTGATTGAAGTTCTGACGGCCTGTAGCTGAATTGTTGTCCCGTCTTGGCCTCTGACACTCTCTTGCAAAATGTCCAAAACCATCACAGTTATAACACTTTACCTTGGTCTTGTCAAACCCTACTTTTCCGTTCACAACCTTCCTTCCGGTTCTATCTGTGAAATGCTGAACTCTCAATGTTAACATAGCTAATTGCCAGTTCAGATCCATTTCTTCCAAGTCATCTGGATCAACTTGCTTGTAATCCTCCCTAACCAAATCAGGATCAGTTAGTTTTCCTCTAATTAACTTCTCATGAGCAGACACAAATGAAGCGAGCATGCCCAAATGTCCCTCAGCAGATCTTATGCTCATCGGCATCCCTGTGTAACCCGAGCTTGGAGAACTACTATTCTGAATCCCATTATGCACTACCATGGCCGATTCTGGAGAAGTTACATACATCAAGTTGCTATCAGAATCCGTTGACATCTTCACCTTGTCATCATCTCCACTATAGAAGGCAGTAATCCCTCCACTTGAAGATTTTGCAGAAGGAACGCTTGATTTGCTATGATAAAGTTCAGGACGCTGAACAAAATCACTGCTACCTGCTTTCTCTGACTTTCGTTTCATATCTTGACCTCTCAGCTTTCGAATGTTCTGATCCAGAGTCCATGTACTAAATTCGGGATTTTGTTGGATTGAAGTTACAAACCCTTCCCACTTAACTGGAAGAGCTTCCAACAACTTCTCGATGACATCTTCTGGATCAGGTTTGTACCCAAAGTATGCAAGCTCAACCAGCAGATGACTGTAACGAATCAAGATCTCATCAAGAGGTTCATCTTTGAAGCTAGTAAAAACATAATACTACTTCTTCAGCAAATCCTTCCTTCTCTTCTTGAGATCATCATCACCTTCACAATGCTCTTTGAGTGCATCCCATAAGCCTTTTGCACTATCATACATTTCAAACAAGTGCAAGAATTCCCCTTGGAGAGCCATTCGTAGTGATCCTAAAGCTTTACTTTCTGCTTCGTAATCTTTCTTTTGATCGACAGTCATTTGATCGAAGCCGCTTTTCCACCACCAGAACCAGTAGGTTCTTTGTCATTTTGCACAGTGGGATGAACATAACCATTAACAATACATATCCACATCCTCACATCCATTAGCCTGCAATATGACTCGAATCTGCCCTTCCAACTGAAATATCTATCAAGGCTTATTAACTTGGGCGGTGAGTTGGCCTTTTCGGTTTCGTGATCCATTAGAATTAGTTGATTCAGCAAAGATTGATAATTTGCGGGTAATTGAGACGTCATTTTCTCCGAGCTAGCAAAATTCACGAACTGTTTACAAAAATAAACGAGGTCGTAGAAGTTCACGAGGTCGCAATTAAATACTCGAGGTCGTAATTGAACTGGCGAGGTCTTAAAGAGCTCACGAGGTCGCAAACAAAAAACGAGGTCGCAATTGAACTAGCGAGGTCGTAATTAGCTACCCAGGTCGCAATACGAGCTGGATGAGGTAATACGAGCCCGCGAGGTCGCAAACAATGCTGGAATCCTTAGATCTCTTGAATTCGAAACCCTAAAAACCAACAACAGAACCTTCGACTGCTGCAAATACAAATAGAGGTCACAAACAAGATTTCCGATCGTAAACTCGTGAAAGAATCACGTCTAAACGACCCTAAATCAATATTGTCTATCACCAACAAGCTATAACCTTCCGGTATTAAACCAAGATGCTCTGATACCAATTGTAAGTCCCCTGGCACGGATCGTTAATAGCTTGATCCAGTTATCTTGAGGTGCGAAATCCCTCACAATAACCTGGTGATCAACAGAAAGCCCCTAGATCACCTGCTGCCTCGCAGATCTTCTTCGGGCTAGCGGAACAGCCTTTGACGACGTAACCTGCACAAGAATGCTTGATATTTCGACAAATGTTAAACCCTAAACTTTGTTAGGGTTCGGTTTATATAGGTAACACCTGACATGGGCTTCAGCGAGTCGGCCTCGCAAATCCAGCCCAGCCCGTCACTAATGTGAGGTCGCATTCTGTGATTGGCCTCGTATTTGACCCTGCAAATACGGAGTCGTATTCCCTATGTGATTGGCCTCGTATTTGACCCTGCAAATACGGGGTCGCATTCCCTATGTGATTGGCCTCGTATTTGACCCTGCAAATACGGAGTCGCATTTCACCCTTAGCAGATTTATTACACATTCAATACTTAAACTTAATCTAGTATTCTATGCATAATACTAAGTTCATTAATGATAATCACATTACAAAGACATATAACAATATAAGCCCAAACAATCTAGACTGCTATTGACATAGACGTGCACTTACAGGAGGGACATGCAAAATCAAATTTGATTCGGAGGGGGAATCATGACAACGGGGCCTTCGGCCACCGCTCTAGGGTTTAGGGTTTGAAGGTCGAGGGTTAGGCTAACCCTCGACTTTCAAACCCTAAACCCTAGAGCTTGTTATCGTCGGGGAGGGACGCATTCTAAAACCCTAAAAAGGGCACCCTTTCGGGGGGAAGGACGCATTCTAAAACCCTAAAAAGTCACCCTTTCTGGGGGAGGGACGTGCAAAATCAAATTTGATTTGGAGGGGGAATCATGACAACGGGGCCTTCGGCCACCGCTCTAGGGTTTAGGGTTTGAAGGTCGAGGGTTAGGCTAACCCTCGACTTTCAAACCCTAAACCTAAAGCTTATTATCGTCGGGGAATGACGCATTCTAAAACCCTAAAAAGGCACCCTTTTGGGGGGAAGGACGCATTCTGAAAACCCTAAAAAGGCACCCTTTTGGGGGGGAGGGGGGGGGGGGAGGGGAGGGACGTACAATTACACAAACAAATGGAGTTTATATCAACAAACCTATACACAATCAAATTTGATTGTATGCTTGAATCTTTTGTATTTCGTATCATATGTGTTTGTCTTGACCAATCAAGTTTGATTGATTTAGCCAATCAAATTTGATTTTATTCAGAATCATAAAGGTGATTAAATCATATTATCAAACTTTGGTTTAGACATTCCATCAAACACTTTGTATGCAATACTCAATTAAATGTGATTTAATTCTAAATCATATACTTTGGTTTAAACATTTCATCAAACACCTTGTAGGCAATATTGTACCAAACAACAAAGTCAATTAAATAGCTAATAAAATTTAACAAATTCAAATGTTAGAATATATCTATGTACAATCAAGTATGATTGGATATATAATCAACAAATACGTATATAATCAAATTTGATTTAGTACATACACTTTGGTTTAGACATTTCATCAAACACTTTGTGGGCACAATTCTTTAAAAAAAATTTAAACAACAACAACCAAAGATACAACTTCTTATCATATGAAAAAACAAAAATAATAGAAAAAAACTACAAATCATGGATAAAAATGGTTTGTTTATCTATTTTTTATAAAAAACATTAATTACATAAAATCTCACTCTAATAATATCTAAAATATCATCATCCATTTGTTGTTGCTGCTAGTGGTTTGACGTAGAGATCCAGATGGTAGCGGTGGTTGTTGTCGCTGGAGGATGAGAGAGAGTCATCGGAGAAAGGAACGCGTGCGAGAGAGAGAGAACCACTTTGTGTGTGTCTGTATGTGTTGATGATGGTGGTGGCGGTCGGAGATTGTGGTGGTGGTGGTTGTCGTTCAAGGAGGAGGAGGAGGAGAAGAGAGGGAGAAAGTGTGTGTTTGTGTGTGTGTTTTTGGTTAGGGGGAAGGGGAAGAGAAATGGATCGAGATAGGGTTGGGTTGTTTTTTTTTAGTGTAAATTACAATTATACCCCTCCGTGTTTTATTTTAATTAGGAGTTAAGTTTTAATCCTAGCCATTGATGGGGATGATCCAAAGGCCAAGATTTGGCCCTTAGATTTCAAAGAAAATTAAGGATTTATATGAACAAACCACTATATCTATATTATATTTATATCACAATAATTCTATCTCAAATCTTTATTTTTTCAAATTTATATAGATAAAATAAATAATGTACAAAAATATGGAGATGCCACATAAGATTTTATCCTATGTGGCAATGTATGAATAGTTTTTAGGTTGAGAAGACTTTAAAAAGCTTGGATAATTACGGTTTTAATATATATATGTATTATGTATGATGAAGATTTTAATAAGTCATTCCAAAAATAAATTTAAAAATGTTTAAAAAAATAATTTTGCTTTTCGAAGGGGGTGTAGCTCGTGAGCTATAGGCGATGTCTGGTAGTCTAT
This sequence comes from Erigeron breviscapus, assembly GCA_034093135.1. Lineage (NCBI taxonomy): Eukaryota > Viridiplantae > Streptophyta > Magnoliopsida > Asterales > Asteraceae > Erigeron > Erigeron breviscapus. Next base: position 76,617,826 of record CM067171.1, on the reverse strand, counting down.
AGCGGAGCCATGATGGCTAAGGACGGAGCCCATGAAATATATCATCGATCAGCGATCATCCCCTATGACCCATCCATAGTTGTTAAACTCTTACGAGTCACGAGTCGAGTCGATATACACCAAAAACGAGTCGACTCGTTAGGTGACTCGTTTTTGTCCAGACTCTTACGAGTCGCTGTGTGAACTTGGACCGAGTCACGAGTCACAAACTTATAATTATTGTAGTTTGATATTATGGTTATATATTATTATATATTATATTTATTGCTACATTGTTTTGTGTGTTATCTATGTAGTTTTGATCCTTTTATACGAATTTGGAGATAAATTGTAAATTTATGACACAAAAGTGATAAAACTATTGAATATGTAATATTTTGATAAATGTATTAACATAATGCACTTATATTTTGTTTCTAAAAACGTCCCATATATATAATTATACTATATTATGTAGTATTTAGAAATGTCCTGACTCCTACGAGTCGAGTCATGTTCCGAGTCACGAGTCATCATGTTTGACTACGAGTCGAGTCATGTTCCGAGTCACGAGTCCAAAAATCTTGTTTTAGAGTCGAGTCAAAAGTTATGAGTCGACAACTATGGACCCATTACTCCCACCAGCTACCCCTTATTACTAAACTCATATGTTATTTCATCGTTTGGCCAAAGGTCCTTGTGGAAGCAGTCTCTCTACATCAGGGTAGAGGCAAGACCCCCCCTCCCCCCGCATACAACACATGTAAAAATTGGGTCTTGTTGTTGTTGTAACTATAATATAATATAGGAAAAATGTTTAATAGTGCACTTTGGAGCGTAGTTAACGTCATTAAAAAAATTATACCTTTTACATCAAAAGCCACATCGTAAATTTTATAATACGTATGTAATTATTATAATTTTATATTTTAACTACAATTTTTAGAGCTGCATTTACCTAGGCCTTATAAATTTATATTAATATATTAATATATGATTCTGGTCAAGAAGTTTGTCTTCAATTATGAGTTAATATATTAATATATTAATATATTAATATATTAATATATTAATATATTAATATATTAATATATTAATATATTAATATATTAATATATTAATATATTAATATATTAATATATTAATATATTAATATATTAATATATTAATATATTAATATATTAATATATTAATATATTAATATATTAATATATTAATATATTAATATATTAATATATTAATATATTAATATATTAATATATTAATATATTAATATATTAATATATTAATATATTAATATATTAATATATTAATATATTAATATATTAATATATTAATATATTAATATATTAATATATTAATATATTAATATATTAATATATTAATATATTAATATATTAATATATTAATATATTAATATATTAATATATTAATATATTAATATATTAATATATTAATATATTAATATATTAATATATTAATATATTAATATATTAATATATTAATATATTAATATATTAATATATTAATATATTAATATATTAATATATTAATATATTAATATATTAATATATTAATATATTAATATATTAATATATTAATATATTAATATATTAATATATTAATATATTAATATATTAATATATTAATATATTAATATATTAATATATTAATGCATTTACCTAGGCCTTATAAATTTATATTAATATATTAATATATGATTCTGGTCAAGAAGTTTGTCTTCAATTATGAGTTAATGCAACAAGCAACATATGATTAACTAGTAAAATCAATTAGAATTTTAATTTTGGTATTTAGTTATTTCTTAAGTAACATATATTTTCACTATGCATTAAATAGTTATATATTATGCATATAATTTATTATAAATTGAAGAGTGTATTTGAAAAAAAGAAAATTGAAATAAGAGACCCTTTCTAAAAGCATATATCAAGTACATTCAAACATCAATTACTTATAATGAATTCAAAATCATGCATAACAAGCCGAGTTTATCCCCCTCAGATGAACAAAAGATAACTAAGCCGTATTACACTAGCAAACGAATGCAAAAAATGAAGATCATCATTCAAACTAGTTACAAGTTTAATGCTCCTTTTCTTATTGATCTATATGTCCTAATGTTATGTCCATTAAACTTTTGACATCCGTTTTTTTTTTAGAACGGCAGTAAATTTATTAATAATAAAAGACAACTAGCAAAGCACTAGCTGACCAAGAGCGTTATACAATTACAAGAGACTACAATTACAATTATATTATCTAGGACCAAGACGAAATCAACCAGACCTAGATACTTCCTGAGACTTGAACTGCGAAGATTACAAAAAGAGTAAAAAAAACTCGTACCACTTACAGACAGGATACGAGAAAAACTCTCACCCAACGGAGGCCGAGCCACCGGTTTTCACTCCGCGGTGTTTTTGGTGTAATCCCATATAAGTCCCAAGGCAAACGACCGACTAAGAAAACAACAGAGGGCATTTTAACTATTAGAATACCAAAAGTACGATTGTGCAACAATGAGATCAAAGAGCGGTTCGCTGGCACGATTACCATTATTAAACACCACATCATTACGATGCTTCCAAATCGACCACCACCCGCAGAGCATGACAGCTTCAACAATAAGCCTTTTATCCATCGTAATCTTCATGTTGTCAATTTCATTAATAATACCAGAAGGGGTGTGCGAAATAAATGGTACAACCTGTAGCCATTTAGTTAACGAGTACTGCACCTTAGAAGCAAACTCACAAGTTCCAAAAATATGATCACAAGACTCCACCGTATTATTGCATAATGGACATAAAGAAGAAGGAATATCGACCCCTTTATTCACCAAATTAACTCGTGTGGGGATTCTATCCAAGAGAATTCTCCAAACAAGGATATTCAATTTTCGAGGGACTATTTTATTCCACCTAGTAGGCAACTGAACGTTAGGAAGTGTGACGTTATCGACCAACAATCTAACACCTTTAACTGAAAAATGATTCAAGTTATCAAACGAAAAAGACCAGCTATCAGGTCCATCGCAAAGCTCCACATTCCTAAGCAAGGAATGCAATTGCTCCAGCTCGCTTTTTTCAACACCATCTCTAGGTATTCTTCTCCAGCTTGGCGTGAAAATCTTGTCCCTCCACCGATCCGAGAGCTTAGTATTTTTGGACATCTCAAGATTAAATAATCTTGGAAATTTGGTAGCCAAGTTCATACTACCAGACCACACTTCATGCCAAAATGAAATGCTATTACCATTACCTATTTTCCTTGTGAACGAATGTGAAGGTAGGATACCAGAAGAGTGAAGTTCTCTTGCCACCATATTAATGTTATGCCAAACACCCGATTTAGTAAAGTGCATCTTATCCCAATCCGAAAACGAAGTAGGATTGTATATATTATTAATCACTGTAACCCAAAAAGCATCAGGACTAGTCGCATACCTCCATTTCCATTTCAATAATAAGCCACGATTGAGAGCATCCAAAGAACCAAAACCAAGACCACCATTCGCTTTACTTGCGAGCACGTTTTCCCACTTAACCCAATGCATCTTTTTACTTTGACCATTAGTACCCCAAAAAAACTTAGCCCGCATAGATTCCAATCTTTTCTTAACATTAACCGGCATACGAAAAAGAGACATGAAATAAATTCCAACCGCACCAAGCACCGAGGAAAGCAAAATCGAACGACCTCCAACCGAGAGCAAGTTAGCCTTCCATTTAGAAAGACTCTTATCAAACTTTTCAATGACAGGAGACCAAAATTCAGCTCTCTTACTATTACCACCAATCGGGACACCTAAATACTTAAACGGGAATGCTCCACGACCACTGTTGGAATATATAACTAAATATCATTATTCACGAGTACGCAACGGAAGCAAATCAAACCATGTAATCAAATAATTAACCTTGAAATAGGATTAAGGAATACCTCTTAATGTAGATGATAAAGTAAGAAACTTAAAAAAGGATTTGAAGTAAATCCCTCTACGATCGCACACACAACACTCGAATGTATGCGTGCTAGCACTTGATCACAAACGAGCAACGATTGGCTTCTCCTTTTTTCCTTGCTTTGGTCGAAACCACCAAGAACCCCAAAGGGGTATGTAATTTCGGTTATAAGGGCCGAAATTCAGAGAAGAATAGAAAAGGAGATGTAGAGTTTGTAACCTTTGAATAGAGTGTTAAATGAAAACAATTTCCATAAGCCATTATATAGCCTTACATGAACTTGGTGACCAAGTTTTGGAAACCTTTCACATTCTTGGCCGGCCCTCTAGAGAACATTCTAGAGGGTTTGCTAATTGTTACATAAACATCTCATTCGTTAAGTCCGTTAGTTAAGTACCGTTAACTATTTAACGTTTAACGGACGACGTTAGATTTTCGTGATCTAATTAATTAATAAATTACATTAACTATATTAATTAATTATAATTACATTTGTGTCGAGACGTGTGACCCCGTAGGCTTAAATCATTTCCGGACATACGTTCATTTTACGTGATCACATACTAACAACTCCCACTTGAGCTCGTAACAAATGAAGGTAATAACATTGGTTAGCGTCTAGCAACACGTCAATGCTCCCAGAAATATTTAAGTATAGTTTCTTAAAGTATATTTAAATGGTTGAGGCATTTATTATCCCTTTATTCAGATACCGTGTTAAACATGAATATGGATCATTGTCATTTCATGATTTAACGATTCTGTTTCTCATTTCATCACTACTTAAGATTACCAAATATAACCGAGACACATCTGGATTCATTTGGACATGGCCATGTAAACATCTTAAATAGTCCCAATGAGGGGCCCAGTGGTATCATTCTCCAAGTATCAGTTGGAGGAACAAATCCTGTATTGACTACACGTGTCAGTCATCATACTTCAATACACTTTCTGAAAATAGCCCTTTATGTACTCCCTTATTCAGGAGAGTTAGAACTATATCAAGTAAGTGCAATCCATACATGCTGACCTGCTTGTATCTCAAGTCAAAGGATCGATAAAGTAACCATTTACGAATTTCACTTAATGACGCCGATCCACAAAGTGATAAATTCGTTAGTGGGGTAGTCCGATATGCATCATATGGATACCATGTGAGTTTGGTGGGACCAGCCATTATATATTCAAAGAATATAACCAATCGCTCAGATTTGTCTTAGTTTAATTATATTCCCATATAATTAATCGACAATGGATAATTTAGAATATTTAATAAAATATTCAAGGATTAAACATGCAAATATAGGATACAATAAATATTAAATGAAATCAAACATATCAAGTACTTTATTTCATTATGAAAAATATAAATTGTTTAACATCCCTTATCCAAATACCGAAACAACAGATTTACATGAAATAACTAGCTAACTTAAGTCCCATGCCCTCGGCATGCCTTTCAAGCTTGGGCCTAGCCAAAGCTTTTGTGAAAGGATCAGCTAAGTTAAAATCTGTGTGAACTTTGAGTAAATTGATCTCTCCTAGTTCGATCTGCTCACGAACATAGTGATATCTTCTAGCATAATGTCTGGCACCTTTCTGAGCTCCGGGCTCGTTGGCAATGATTAATGCACCAGTGTTGTCACAGTACATATCAGTGGGTAAGTCACTCGAGGGGATCACGTCAAGCCCGCTAATGAACTTCCTTATCCAGACTGCTTCCATTGCGGCTTCTGAGGCGGCAATGTACTCAGACTCTATTGCAGACATAGCAACTGTTTTTTGCTTGCTGCTTTTCCAATCCACAGCACCTCCGTTAAGAACGAAGACGAATCCTGACTGAGACTTCGTGTCATCTCTATCAGTTTGAAATCCAGCATCACAGTATCCGGTCACTTTGAGCTCTAAGTCTGGATTTCCTTCATACACCAAAAACATATCTTTAGTAGCCCGTAGGTACTTCAGAATGCTCTTAACAACAGTCCAGTGACTTTCACCTGGATTCTGTTGATATCGGCTAACCATGTTTTGCGCGAACGCCACATCAGGTCTAGTGCATCTAACCGCATACATAATAGATCCCACAGCCGAAGCATAAGGAACTCTTTGCATACGCTCCACCTCATTAGGTGTATTAGCACCCTGTTTGACAGATAAACTAAGTCCTTCTTGCATAGGTGTAAATGTAACATTCATGATTTTTACCGTGGGGCCAATTAAAATGTCATATTTGAATTTCTAGAATTAAGCCCATGTTGCAAGACCATGATGTTGGCCCATATGTGATAAGGAAAATATATTATAAGATGATAATTGAGTAACTATGCTAACAGGAAGAAACGTATATGAGAAGCCTTAAGTATAATGAACGGTTCTAACAGTGTCGGTGGAACAGTGACGGTGAAACAGTGTCGGTGGAACAGTGTCGGTGGCTAGATGATAATTCCATTAATAGGACAAAAACAGACACAACCTTTATATTATATGAAATGATTTATCCATATTATGGATTTATAATAATAAAAGTTGTACGCTCGTGAATATTTTGTTTGTGTTATTAATTTCGGAATCAATTAACTAGCTAGATATATTGTACATACTAGTAAAATAAATATGCAATTGTGTACTTAAATTAGTTAACTAATAAATATATAAATACATGTAATTGATTTATAACCACATAGATAAAAGTAATTATACTTATATAAACTAGTTACTACACTTAATTACACAAATAATAAATCAAGAATCAAAGTTTAGAGTCAACCAAAGTCAATTAGTCAAGTCAAGTTTGTGTTCTTGACATAAACCCCACACAAACTAACCAAGACTTGGATTATAGCTTGTAATCATGCAATGAACATGTTCCTACTGAATTCTAGTTTGTTTTAAGGCCAAAGTTTCAGCCATTACACTCAAGGATGAGTTGTAAACAATGATGAACACCTCATGGCCAAGGTGTGTGTTCTTGGCACTTAGTTGCAACTCTTGGGCTATATAAGCAAGCATTTGATGATCATTCTATCATCCATCTCTGCTCTTTTCTCTCTCTCTCTCTCACATTCATAACACAAAACAATCAAGTTCATAAAGTCTTGGGTTCATCACTTGAAGTTTCAAGATGAATTTAAGGACTCTATAGGACTGAAATTTTCAGTCATCTTGCAAACATCATAGAAGATTCATCTAGACGAATTAGGAGACGTATCTTATATTTTTGGAAAGGTCCAAGTGTCAGTAAAATTTGATAAGAACGGAATTTCTTCTGGTTTTGCTCAGAAGAGTGCCAAAAATGACGATTTTCAGAACTGGTCTGATTTCTGACGAGGCTACAGGTTTGTTTTTGTAAAAATCATAACTCTTTCATTAAAGCTCTTCAAGAACCAAACCTTACATTTTTGAAAAGACCATTGAGTGCCCAACAAATGTCTAGAACTAAGTTTTGTTGTATCTAGTCTTCTTGACTTCCCAAAGTCGTTGTCTAGTAGATGGCGCAAAGCTGGGAACATGCTGAAATTTACCTATTTTGCACTTAGGCTTTGTGGTAGCTTATAAGTTGATCTTATACTTGTTCTAGGTAACCGGGAGAACATTTTGAGCATAGTAAAGTACTTGTACTAGTACTTGGAATTGCTTTACTTCTAGGTGAGTTTCGTAAACCCTCCCTACTCAATTGAGATTCGGGCTGAAAAGTGTACATGTTTGTTTAACTGTTGATTGTTGATTTGATTGATTGTATGATTGAATTGTTGATATGGACATGTTAGTGCATTGTTTACGATGTAAGTCGCACCGTTAGCGCATTATTTATTATATAAGTCGCACCGTTAGCGCATTATTCATTATATAAGTCGCACCGTTAGCGCATTGTTTACGATGTAAGTCGCACCGTTAGCGCATTATTCATTATATAAGTCGCACCGTTAGCGCATTGTTTACGATGTAAGTCGCACCGTTAGCGCATTATTCATTATATAAGTCGCACCGTTAGCGCATTGTTTACGATGTAAGTCGCACCGTTAGCGCATTATTTATTATATAAGTCGCACCGTTAGCGCATTATTCATTATATAAGTCGCACCGTTAGCGCATTGTTAATTATTAACTATGTAAGCCGCATCGTTGTTGATCGTTATTGATTGTTATGGAACGTTGTTGAACGTTATATGGAATCGTTATTATTGAATGTTGACTTGTATTGAATTGTGATAATGTGAAACCTTATAGGTTTTCCTTGGATGTGATTAGTTCTCCTAATCCTCACTTATTGTTAACGGTTGTCATCCCGACATACTACTTGTTTCCTGTTACTTGTCCCTACGAACTCACCAACTTTATGTTGACGCATTTTAGTACACTTTTCAGGTAATCAGGTTAATCAGAGATAAAATGGATGATTATGTGCTTGCATTGCTAGGATTGGACTAGCTTTGGACTTCTGGATCCGTGATCCTTATTTCCCTTTAACGGGTTATGCTTAGGATCAACTACTATCATTTAAACATTTTCATTTAATATTGATTGAGTGTGTATCTTTGATAGATATTGATTATTGTATACATTTGAGTGAGTTTATGGATTGTTTCAATCCTATGAATGCATATAGTTTGACTCTACATAATTTCCATGTCGTGCTGTGCTTTTCTAAGTGATACCCCATGATTTCCGCCATGTTGGGGTGTTACAGTAAACCCACGCTTAGAATTCTCCATCTTGAATCGCTTCAAGACCTTATCAATATAAGCACTTTGACTTAGTCCAATTAATCGCTTTGATCTATCTCGGTAGATCTTGATTCCAAGAATAAATGACGCTTCTCCTAATCTTGCAACATTGGAATATGTTTTCCTATGATCAATATGTCATCAACATATAAGACAAGGAAAGTAACATTACTCCCACTAGCTTTGCGATATACACATGGCTCATCGGGATTTTGAACGAAACCAAACTTTTTGATTTCTTCATCAAACCGCTTGTTCCAACTTCGTGATGCTTGCTTTAGTCCATAAATGGACCTTTGAAGCTTGCATACTTTGTTGGGATGTTTTGGATCAATAAAACCTTCAGGTTGATCTATATAGACTTCTTCATCCAAGTAACCATTTAAGAAAGCAGTCTTAACATCCATTTGCCATATCTCAAAGTCATAGTACGCAGCTATGGCTAAGAGAATCCTAATGGCTCTAATGTCCGCAACTGGAGAAAAGGTCTCATCATAGTCAACTCCAAAACGTTGAGTATAACCTTTCGCCACGAGACGAGCTTTATAGGTGTGTACATTTCCATCCATGTTCGTCTTCTTCTTGAAGATCCACTTGCACCCAACAGTTTGAGCATTTTGTGGAAGATCAACCAAGCACCAGACTTGATTGTCTTTCATGGATTTCATTTCCACCTTCGTAGCTTCAAGCCATTTGTCAGATTCCGGATCTAATAATGCAGCTTTGAAATTCGGAGGCTCATCGAGATCTCCTAAAACGTCTTCTTCTACCATCAGACATAATCTGTCAGTAGGACGTCTTGTCCTTTCGGACCTACGAAGTGGAATCGCTTCATTATCATCGACTTGAGGTTCATCACTTTGAACATTTTCCCCCCAAGTTGATGATAGCTAGGAGCTTCAGAAGGTGACACATCTTCCTCTTGAGTCTCATCAAGTTCTACAACCCTCCCACTGTTCTCTTGAGCTAATTTCTTTTCAAAGAATTCAGCGTATCGAGCAACGCGAACAGTGTTTTTGACTGGATCATAGAAGTCGTAACCCATCGTTTCCTTAGGATATCCGACAAAGATGCACTTAGTAGTTCTGGGTTCAAGTTTGTCAGGTGTATCGCGCTTCACAAGTGCCTCACATCCCAGACTCTTAAGTAAGACAGATTAGGAACATTTCCATCCATGTTCGTCTTCTTCTTGAAGATCCACTTGCACCCAACAGTTTGAGCATTTTGTGGAAGATCAACCAAGCACCAGACTTGATTGTCTTTCATGGATTTCATTTCCACCTTCGTAGCTTCAAGCCATTTGTCAGATTCCGGATCTAATAATGCAGCTTTGAAATTCGGAGGCTCATCGAGATCTCCTAAAACGTCTTCTTCTACCATCAGACATAATCTGTCAGTAGGACGTCTTGTCCTTTCGGACCAACGAAGTGGAATCGCTTCATTATCATCGACTTGAGGTTCATCACTTTGAACATTTTCCCCCCTAAGTTGATGATAGCTAGGAGCTTCAGAAGGTGACACATCTTCCTCTTGAGTCTCATCAAGTTCTACAACCCTCCCACTGTTCTCTTGAGCTAATTTCTTTTCAAAGAATTCAGCGTATCGAGCAACGCGAACAGTGTTTTTGACTGGATCATAGAAGTCGTAACCCATCGTTTCCTTAGGATATCCGACAAAGATGCACTTAGTAGTTCTGGGTTCAAGTTTGTCAGGTGTATCGCGCTTCACAAGTGCCTCACATCCCAGACTCTTAAGTAAGACAGATTAGGAACATTTCCATGCCATAATTCATATGGTGTCTTGTCAACCTTCTTGGTTGGAACCATATTGAGAATGCGTACAGCAGTCTCTAGAGCATAATCCCAAAACGAAAATGGGAGAGTCGTAAGGGTCATCATAGATCTCACCATGTCTAGCAAGGTTCGATTTCTCCTTTCATACACTCCATTATGTTGAGGAGTGTATGGAGGAGTAAGCTGTTGGACAATTCCACACGCTTTCAGATAATCCTTAAACTATTGGCTTAAGTATTCACCACCTCGATCCGAACGAAGAATCTTGATGGTTTTGCCGAGTTAATTTTCTACTTCATTTTTAAATTCTTTGAATGTTTCAAACACTTCATGTTTATGTTTAAGCAAGTAAACATAACCATAACGACTAAAATCATCCGTAAACGTTATGAAGTAGCTAGCTCCTTTTCTTGACACATGTCTAAATGGGCCGCAAACATCGGTATGAATGAGTCCAAGAAGATCTTTAGCCCTCTCCGGTTTATGCAAAAAAGGTTTTCTTGTCATTTTGCCGGAAACACATGACTCGCATTTATCAAATGATTCATCATTTAATTTTAAGATCCCTTCACGTTGAAGTCTTTCAATGCGATTTTTGCCAATGTGTGCAAGACGACAGTGCCAAAGATAGGTAGAGTCCAAGTTAGTCTTAGCTCTTTTGCTAACATTATACATTGAATTATCATTTAGTGAATCACAACCACGCATATCAATTTCATAAATACCATTATTATCAATAGCATCAAAATAATGAACATTATTTTTAGAAACTGAAATACCATTATTATCAATAGCATCAAAATAATGAACATTATTTTTAGAAACTGAAATACCATTATCATTAAAAACATTAATGAATCCGTTGTGTTTTAACACTGAAACTGAAACTACACCTCTAGTAATAGAGGGTGCATAATGACAATTGTCCAAAACAATAATTAAACCGGAAGGAAGAACTAAATGATATTCTCCAATAGCTTCGACAGGTGCTGGTAGACCATTGCCTACGAACAGCTGCAAAGCTCCGGGCTTCAGCTTCCTCCTTTTCCTAAGTGCCTGTAATTCATTACAGATATGAGTTCCACAGCCAGTGTCATAAACCCATGATTTACGCTTAGTAAAGGAAAATAATTCAATAGTGAAGATACCTGAAGCACTAGCATTGCTAGCTTGCTTCTTCTTCACATTCAACTCGGCAAGATACTTGGGACAGTTCCTCTTCCAGTGTCCGACTTCATTACAATGATGACAGGTCTGGTCTTTAGCCGGATGCTCTTTCTTAGCCGGAGGGGTTTTCTCCTTTTTCTACTTCTTTTTCCAAGTGCGGGATAACCCCAAGGGGTTGTGGGTTTTTTTCTACCAATTGGGGCCCTCCCTTCACCACCCCCGTACCCTCCCTGCGGTGCGCCCTTCCTTGAATTATTCGGTCATGCAATACTTATTGAAGACAAAGAACCAAATGCATTTCGACCCCGTCGTAGTTCTCAATCATTTCGTGCAGAGAAAAAAGAACGAACGGATCTTGTAGGATTCCCAAGAAATTCTTCGATTTCTTCCGGAAGCAGATGATTAATCATCTGCTTCTCACGTTCCGTGAATAGCCGGGACATTGAGGAATATCCGGAAAGGCACTATGCTTTGGGATTTTTTAGAATATTATTTATTTATTTTATATATATTTATTTTCTATTTATTTTTTTTTAATATAACGGTATTGATGATTGATATTGATATTCTAATCTACTTGATTGATATTCAACTCCAAGACGCGGAGAAAAAAGGGCGACTCCGCGCCTCTTGCCGCCAATTCCAGAAGGATCGAAAGCATTTCGACCTCGCGGCCCCAATTATAACCTTCAGTTTAAAAGCTCAAGTAGAGCTTTCCATGCTTCATTTGGAGAACCAGGTCTCTCCGCCCGATATGCTATTTTTTCCATCGCATCTTCAACGCGATTGATCTGCTGGGGGTAGATTTTATGCCATCTTCCTTCGTTTTTCCCATGCCTAACCAAGACCCTATTAGGTTAGGCTTTTTCTTGAGAAGATCCACCTCAACGCATACCCTTGCGACACCGGGTCGAGATGGGGGTCGGACTATCCATGTGGCTGAGAGCCCTCACAGCCCAGGCACAACGACGCAATTATCAGGGGCGCGCTCTACCACTGAGCTAATAGCCCGTCGTGCGGGCCCCCACTGGGGGCCCACTATGCCAAAAGCGAGAGAAACCCCATCCCTCTCTTTCCTTTTTTCGCCCCCATGTTAGACCTAGGGAGAAGTAATTTGACTCATTCACATCCAGATCATGAATGTTTGGAATCCATATTATGCAAGGAGACATTGCTTTTGCTAATTCGAATTGAAGGGTGATATAAAGTCGGTCTTCATCTTCAGGCATCATATCCATAGTTAGCGCATTCATGCTAGTTAGCATTGATCTCAAAAAATCCCTCGTTACTGCTCAAAGGAGCAGTAATAGGTAGGGATGACAGGATTTGAACCCGTGACATTTTGTACCCAAAACAAACGAGAGAGAGGGATATTTTCATTCCTTGTCTACTCGTTTCTTTAACAGTATTTTCCGTACGACAGCCATTAGGAATAGAGAATCCATATCAAAGAAAGGTCTAACTGTTGGAATAGCAGCTTGCTTACCCTTGCCTTTACCATCAAACTTGCCTTTAGCTTGGTGCGATTTCTTAGCTTTCTGGATCCGACCTCCCTTTATCATAAGGACATTTGGGTCATTGGCCTTCTTTGGAATCGTCTTCTCATATTCAATGAGCATAGCATGAAGTTCATTGACGCTTTTTTTCATAGAGTGCATGGTATAGTTTTGCACAAAACCCTCATATTCCTTCGTAAGGGATTTGAGAATCATGCCAACTTTTACCTCTTTATGATAAGCGTACTCCATCGAATCCAATTTGTCAAAAATGCTCATCATCTTGAGCACATGACTGCTAACCGATTTTCCAGATTCAAGTTTCATGTCATGGAGTTCCACGACTAAGTCGAACAGTTCCACTCCAGCTTGTTTTTCATGCAAGGATTTAAGTTCTGTGATCATATCATATGGAGTGTAGAGCTCGAATTGTTTTTGAAGCTCGGGAGACATGCTCGCAAGCATCAAACAACAAACTTCATTGAATCTAGTGTACTGAATCCTATATTCAGCTTTTTCAGCTGTTGTGGATTCAGCACTTGGTTCGGTTGGCCATTGCCTTTCAATGACATCCATGCATTCCTCAACTCTTAGAACAATTCTCAGTTGACGATACCAGTCATTGAAATTTGATCCATTAAGCTTTTCTCTTTCAAACATTTGCCGAAAAGCATTGGTGTTTGTGGAAGGATTCATTGCCATCTACAAAACAGATTAAGTTCAAAAATCAGTATTTTCGATAATAAATCCTTAGGAAATCAATTACCCAATGTTTATCAAATAAACAATTAATTTCATTAAGGCTAGGATCCAATTGACATACAATCATTTCATCAGTTGATCTGCTAGAAATGATTGTACTCAAAAGGTAAGTGACGAGCAGTAATTGCATTACATGTGCAATTCCTAGTAAGAATGGGACCTACAAATTACACTTGATTCATCAAGTGATTTGTAGTCATGTTTTGTCCCATCTTTTGCCACGGGTCAAGGTCTCACCGCTTAACTCGCTTTAAGTCGTCCAACCAAGAACGCGCAAATTTGTCCACCACTGTGTACCAGTGAATGGGATTTGCCATGCAACTGCCATTTCACCACTGTGTACCAGTGAGTAAAACAACAGCCATAAGTGTCCTTTACAAGTTGGATGGCAAATGACTTAAGTTTATTGGGTCAATCAATTTGATGTGTGATCAATGTTAGAAATCCAAAAATAGTGATAAATTGTAATTTAGATCAGAGGATTTTCTTGTTATTAAGTCATAGTAAATGATCACTAAGGTTGAGGGGCTAATTGTGATAAATTAGCATAATTGTATAGTTAGCCTATAAATACCCCTCTCATACCTTAGAGATCATAACTTTTGAAGAACCTTGATTAATCCCTGCATAATTTTTAATACAAAATCACCAACTTTTACATACACACACTTTCTCTCTCAAAACACACACAAACACCAAGAACACACACTCACCAAAACCGCCATTGATGACTTGAATTCGGTGATAGAAATCATGTTATAACAAGTGGTATCAGAGCGAAACATCGATCAGATGACGATCCATAACTGAATTCAGTCACAAATTCATCAAAAATCAAAATTATCTACAATTTTTGTTCGTCTTTTTCACCTACTGGTTCATCAAAAATCACATTCCAAATCACATAAAATCACAGTTATTTGTTCACCAATAGATTCGTGGTTATTGAAAACATAATCCTGTCAAGTCTCAAGTTCCAATTCAATCTAATTCTCGAGATTGAATTTTGCAGTTTTGGCGCGAATTTGAGGGATTTGAATCTGTTGTGTTTTGTGTTGAATGTTGTTCATAAATTTGTTGCGGACGTGAATACAATCAGTTTGCAAGTGATTTCGTGATCTAACTCCCAGTAATTCAAAAGATATTGAAGCTTTTTGAAGTTGTTAATGGAGTTTTTATGGAAAACTGATGAGATGAAGAAGATGACTCTAAGACGATCTTCACTAGGACGATCTTCCCAAGATCGTCTTAGTCGTTGAAAGTTCATTTTTCATACTTAGTACTTTGTGGCTTGTAGGACGATCTCCTCAAGATCGTCTTGACAAGTGGTTGTGTGTTGGGAAGTGTTTAATTGTGGCTAACTAATCCGGAAGGATTGGTTGGGTCAATTCAAATACTTGGAAAGTTTTATACTTGAAAACTTTTGAGAAAGAAGACCAAGACGATCTTCACCAAGATCGTCTCAGCATACAGAAACCTAAGACGATCTTCTCCAAGATCGTCCCATTTCTTCTGAACTTAAGACGATCTTCAAACCAAGATAGTCCCAGTTCTTTGAATCGTTTCATTCCAAAATCATTTTAATTCAAGATCGTTTTATCCAAAATCATTTAGTTCAAGATCATTTCACTTCAAGATCATTTCATTTCAAGACCGTTTCATTTCAAGATCGTTTCATTTTCATACTTAACCAAATTTCACCAAAAATCCCAGGACGATCTTACTTAGGACGATCTCACCCAGGACGATCTCACCCAGGACGATCTTCTCAAAGATCGTTTCATTTTCTGTTTTTCTTCAACTCTTAATTCAATTCAATTTTCAAATCAAATCAAATTCAAATGGCTTCTCGTAAAGCATTGGCATTAGGTTCAGATACAAGACCTCCAGTTCTCTACCGTGGTTCCTATGGACTATGGAAGAAAAGATTTATGGACTATGTGGAAAGTCAAACAAATGGTCGTATGATGAAAGATTCCATCCTTAATGGACTTGCCGTTCATCGCCATCCCACTACTGATGCAATTCTAACTCATGATCTTTTGAATGCTGAACAAAAGATCGAACAGCTGCAGATAACAGAGCTAGGTCATGCTTATACAAAGCTCTACCAGATGAAATCTATGGCTCTGTTGATTCTTATGAAACAGCCAAGGAGATATGGGATGAGGTGGCTAGACAGATGGAAGGAGCTGACGTGACTTCGACGATAAGATTGACCAATGTTTTGACTGAGTTTGACAACTTCACAAAAATGCCAAATGAATCTCTTGAAGCTGTCTACTACAGATTCTGCAATGTCATAAATGAACTGAGGAAGAACAATGTCAAGAAAACAGAGATTGAGTTAAACATCAATTCATCAAAGCTCTTGGTCCAGAATGGGAAGATTTTGGAACACAGATCAAGCAACATCAAAATCTGACCAAGTTCACCATTCATACTCTTTATGAATCTTTCAAACTCAATGAAAACCAAGTCCTAAACAAAGCTTTATCAAACAAAATGCCAGAAGTTGTATCTACTGATCCTTTGGCATTGATAGTTGAGAAGAAGATTTCTGAAGCTCTTAAGAGGAAAATGGTAGTTGTTTCTTCATCTGATGAGGAGGGAGATGATCTGATGGCTACAAGAGATGGTGTTTCGATGAACAAAGTGCATTTCCCAAGAAGGAACATTATCATCCTAAGAGTAATGAGCAAGGTGAAACTAATGGATCAAAGTATGGTGAAAAGAAGGAAGATTATGAGAAACAAGTTGTTGAGAAGGGTAAGACATCAGACAAAAAGTGCTACAATTGTGGTATTCCTGGACATTTTGCTGTTGATTGCAAACAACCTCGAAAGCGGAATTATGAGTATTACAAGCAGAAGATGCTGTTAGCCAAACAAGTTGAAGCAGGACATGCATTGCTTGCTGAAGATGACAAATGGCTGTTACTCACAGATGATGAAGATCAAGATCTCTCTGCTAATGTTTGCTATATGGCAAGGTTGGCCAAGAACAAAGTCTTTGAAGCAGAAAGCACTGATGATGAATACCCAGATAGATACCCAGATGATGAGGTAAATCTCGACTCTACTTTTTCTTTGATTAAGGACAAAGAGTCATGTAGATTAGCTTTATCAAATTTAACAACTCATATCAAATCTTTAGCCAACAAAAACAAAAAGTTGAAAAATAGTATTTCATTTTCTAAAAGTGAATTTTCAAAAATTCTTGAAGAACATTCAAAATTACTTTTTGAACATGATGCTATTAAACAAGAATTTCAAGCATACAAAGATAAGATGTTGGTTAAAGAATGTGAGTTGAATGTCTCTCCTGATTCTAAATTATTACAAAAATGTCAAAATCTTGAAAAGACCATTCATGATCTTGAAAAGGCCAATCAAGATCTTGAAATTCAAAAGACCAATGAATGGCTTCGGGCAAATGCAAGACAAATGGATGTTGATATTCTTAATAAAAAGCTTCAAGAAGCTAAACCACAATCAATTCGAAAGGAAGATTTCTGATTTAAATCATAACTGTTTTCTAAAAGGCATTGAGATTGAGAATCTTGAAAAACAAGTTGAGGAATTTAAAAAGAATATACTTTTCTATCAAGAAAAGTTATATAAAGTTGAACAAAATCCTCTCTTGGATTTCACTGCCTATTTCAACAAGTCAAAAATTGATAGAACGGATCTTCTTCTCGGGTTGGGATTTGAGAATATCACACCATTACAGAAAGCCAAAGAGGAAATTGAACCCCTGTATGATGAAAAATTTCTATGACTTGGTATGATACAACAATTTATTCGTCCATTGGATGACGAATTTGAGACTGATGAAGTTGAGAGAATACCAAAACAAGAATTTTTGGTTAATTATGATGCAATAAATGATTCATACAAAACTAAAGAATCTTCAATTTTCAAATTGGAAGAAATTGAATCAAATTTTCAAAACCAAGAATCTGTTGGTACTCCACCTAAACCAACTAAAATGTATTTTCCAACCACATTTTTGGAAAAACAAATAGAAGGTTTACAACAAAAGGTGAAATCTCAACAAAAAGTTATTAATCACCTCAAGTCTCAAAGTCCGAATTCAGAGGATAAATGTATTGTTGTTGATACTAAGAAAGTTTGTGAGAATGTTTCTACTCAAACTGACCAAAGTGCTTTAGTAGACAATTCTACCCAAACTACTTGTGATTCATCTACCAATACCTCTATTCAGACCTTGACTGATTCTCTTGAATGTACTTGTCAAAATACTGCTACATTTATAGCTGATGCTTATGTGCAATCTGATTTATCTGATGAAGAACTTGCACATAGTTTAGTTTTGATATGGTACTTCTATAGGTTTTTCACATGCAACACTGTTGATGAGTTAGTTGTTCACCCTAAGCCTAGTGCTAGTATAGGTGTTGATATGTCTACTCAATTTTCTTGTGAGACCAAAGATGTGTCAGTTCAAGTTGACCTAATTTCCGAGACTAACCATGATGTGAAGTTGGACACCAAGATTCCTGATTTTTCAAAACTTTCAAATGAATTTGAAACTAATCAATCTCCATTGAAATTTTCTTTTTCAAAAGATTTCACAAAGGATGATTTTGATAAATTCATGGAGGGAGAATATGTTTTTAATTCAGAAACTGAGAAAAAGATTGAATCTACCAAAATTAAAGTTGAACAAAATCCTCTCTTGGATTTCACTGCCTATTTCAACAAGTCAAAAATTGATAGAACGGATCTTCTTCTCGGGTTGGGATTTGAGAATATCACACCATTACAGAAAGCCAAAGAGGAAATTGAACCCCTGTATGATGAAAAATTTCTATGACTTGGTATGATACAACAATTTATTCGTCCATTGGATGACGAATTTGAGACTGATGAAGTTGAGAGAATACCAAAACAAGAATTTTTGGTTAATTATGATGCAATAAATGATTCATACAAAACTAAAGAATCTTCAATTTTCAAATTGGAAGAAATTGAATCAAATTTTCAAAACCAAGAAGCAAGAAGTTTCCTCACCTCCAAAAGATTCCAAAAAGATGAAAGTGTTTAAAACTCCTAGTTCTAATCTTCTTAGTTTCAATTCAACAAGTGGAAAGAGCATAACTAGTGGTGCTAAATGGGTTGCTAATACATTAGTACCTAAGATCACTAGTAATCAAAAGGATGTTGAGAAAAAGAAGAAAAGAAGGAGGAGAAAGGCTGTTAATAGGAGGAAGGGTGTTCCTTTTAATCAAAACAATTTTTCTTTGTTAAATAATGTTGAAAATGCCAAAGCAAGACCTTGTGAGCTTGTAAACAATCTTAATTCCCATACATGTGTGGCTGATGTTGATGCTTGTAGACATGTTACTTTTAATTCTCATGTGAATGTTCGTACTTTTTATTCAAATGTGTTTGTTGATAATGTGCTTGTTAATGCTTATGTTGATTCGAAAACATGTTTGAATGCGATTCCTAAGTTATATACCCTGCCTGTTTTAACTAACCATAAAGGACCCGTCTTCAAGTGGGTACCTAAAAACGGTTAAATTTCTTTGATTGCAGGAAATAACCATCTGTGTTTGGATACTTGATTCCGGGTGTTCGAAGCACATGACTGGAAATAAATCTTTGCTCAAGAATTTTGTTGAACGATTCATGGGAACAGTTCGCTTTGGAAACAACAATTTTGCTCCTATCTTAGGTTATGGAGACATTGAACGAAATGGAATTATCATCAAGAAAGTTCACTATGTTGAAGGATTAAGTCATAACTTGTTCAGTGTTGGACAATTCTGTGATAACAATCTTCAAGTTCTTTTTCGAAAATCTCTTTGCAAAGTTCAAACTCTAGATGGAGTTGATATTCTTTGTGGTGATCGTGATGATAATCTTTTTACCGTCAATCTCGATGATAAAACCAAAGAAGCAAGAAGTTTCCTCACCTCCAAAAGATTCCAAAAAGATGAAAGTGTTTAAAACTCCTAGTTCTAATCTTCTTAGTTTCAATTCAACAAGTGGAAAGAGCATAACTAGTGGTGCTAAATGGGTTCCTAATACATTAGTACCTAAGATCACTAGTAATCAAAAGGATGTTGAGAAAAAGAAGAAAAGAAGGAGGAGAAAGGCTGTTAATAGGAGGAAGGGTGTTCCTTTTAATCAAAACAATTTTTCTTTGTTAAATAATGTTGAAAATGCCAAAGCAAGACCTTGTGAGCTTGTAAACAATCTTAATTCCCGTACATGTGTGGCTGATGTTGATGCTTGTAGACATGTTACTTTTAATTCTCATGTGAATGTTCGTACTTTTTATTCAAATGTGTTTGTTGATAATGTGCTTGTTAATGCTTATGTTGATTCGAAAACATGTTTGAATGCGATTCCTAAGTTATATACCCTGCCTGTTTTAACTAACCATAAAGGACCCGTCTTCAAGTGGGTACCTAAAAACGTTAAACAAGACCTTGTGAGCTTGTAAACAATCTTAATTCCCGTACATGTGTGGCTGATGTTGATGCTTGTAGACATGTTACTTTTAATTCTCATGTGAATGTTCGTACTTTTTATTCAAATGTGTTTGTTGATAATGTGCTTGTTAATGCTTATGTTGATTCGAAAACATGTTTGAATGCGATTCCTAAGTTATATACCCTGCCTGTTTTAACTAACCATAAAGGACCCGTCTTCAAGTGGGTACCTAAAAACGGTTAAATTTCTTTGATTGCAGGAAATAACCATCTGTGTTTGGATACTTGATTCCGGGTGTTCGAAGCACATGACTGGAAATAAATCTTTGCTCAAGAATTTTGTTGAACGATTCATGGGAACAGTTCGCTTTGGAAACAACAATTTTGCTCCTATCTTAGGTTATGGAGACATTGAACGAAATGGAATTATCATCAAGAAAGTTCACTATGTTGAAGGATTAAGTCATAACTTGTTCAGTGTTGGACAATTCTGTGATAACAATCTTCAAGTTCTTTTTCGAAAATCTCTTTGCAAAGTTCAAACTCTAGATGGAGTTGATATTCTTTGTGGTGATCGTGATGATAATCTTTTTACCGTCAATCTCGATGATAACCAACCAACCGATAATATTTGTCTCATTTCAAAGGCTACTTCAAAGAATTCTTGGTTATGGCATAGAAGGCTTTCTCATCTGAATTTCCAAACCATCAATACTTTGGTCAACAAGCATCTTGTTGAAGGCTTACCTGACTATAAGTATGAAAGTGAGCATGTTTGTCCTTCTTGTGCTGTTGGGAAGATTAAGAGAGCTTCTCATAAACCGAAGAAATCTCCAAATTCTTTAGCACCTCTTCATTTGCTTCACATGGATCTTTGTGGGCCGATGAAAGTACAAAGCCGAAATGGGAAGAAATACATCTTGGTTATTGTTGATGATTATTCAAGATATACTTGGGTCAAGTTCCTTGCATCCAAAGATGAAACAACTCAGATGTTGATAGATTTCATCACTAATACTCAAGTAAATCTTCAACTTCCAGTTCGTTACATCCGTTCGGATAACGGTACTGAATTCAAGAATGATGTTTTTGATGAATTCTGCAAATCCAAAGGTATTACTCATCAATTCTCAGCAGTTCGCACCCCACAACAAAATGGTGTTGTTGAAAGGAGAAATCGATCGCTGGTGGAAGCAGCAAGGACAATGCTTGCTTATTCCAAATTGCCATCCAATATGTGGGCTGAAGCTGTTGACACTGCTTGTCACACTCAGAATCGGTCCATTATCAATCAGCGTTTCGAAAAGACTCCTTATGAGGTTGTTAACAAACGCAAACCCAACATCAACTACTTTCATATATTTGGGTGTGTTTGTTACACTTTGAATGATCGGGAGAATCTTGGAAAGTTCGAGAAGAAAGGTGATGAAGGATATTTTGTTGGTTATTCCAAATTGCCATCCAATATGTGGGCTGAAGCTGTTGACACTGCTTGTCACACTCAGAATCGGTCCATTATCAATCAGCGTTTCGAAAAGACTCCTTATGAGGTTGTTAACAAACGCAAACCCAACATCAACTACTTTCATATATTTGGGTGTGTTTGTTACACTTTGAATGATCGGGAGAATCTTGGAAAGTTCGAGAAGAAAGGTGATGAAGGATATTTTGTTGGTTATTCCAAAACATCAATTGCCTACCGAATCTATAATCGTCGAACAAACACAATTCAAGAAACAATGAATGTTTGGTTTGATGAGATGTCAGGCATGATTTTTGAGCAAGAAAGTTTGCTACCAACAAGTAATGATCCAAGTGCTTCAAGTACTTCTACAAGGAACTCTACCTTAGCTTCTAATTTCAAGAAGTTTCCAACTCCAACAAGTGATGAATTAGATATTCTTTTTGAAGAATTCTATAATTCAAAACCGATTCATGATCAAGAACCTCAGGTCATCATTGAACCAAATCAAAACAATGAACCTCTTCATAACAATGATCCAATTCCTAACATCATTCATGAATCTTCATCAAGTTCTTCAGAGCAAGAATCCTCTCCTGATAATTCTTCTCAAGTGAATGTTCAAGAACAACCTTCTCAATTAACTCAGACAACAAATCCATTGAACACTCCAAATGTGTATGTACCACTTGACTTTGATCATCCAGATTATGAGGAAAGAGTTATACCAAGTTATGATTCCATCTCTCAACAAAACTTAAGTTTTAATGATGGTGATGTTGATCTTCAACAACAAGATCCTCTTCCTCATGCTCACAAGTGGACACGTATGCAGAAATACCATCCTACTGATCAAATAATTGGAGATCCACAAACAGGAGTAACTACTCGTACTTCAGTAAATGAGTGTCTTGTTGCACTTTGTGGGTACTGACTTTCAACTTGCAGATTTGTTCACAAAACCATTGGATGAGAAGAGGTTTAACTTTCTTATCTCCAAGCTTGGTATGTTAAATCTTAAACCTTAACTCTTTTTCCATTTGAAGGAATTCTTGACACATTCCAGAAAAACAAAATACAAAATTGCAAATTTTCAAAAATAAACAAAAAGATATTTATTTTTAGAGTATTTATACATTCTAAGATCTTGTTATTATACATATAAATTGATATAAGATAACAAGGAATTGAACGCCTTTGTGTACTCCCTAGCTGTCTTACTCTCAACATTGTTGTTGACGCAAAACTTTGTGTTTCTCAAATAAAAATCTTGTTCACAATAGACTCTCAAATTTTCCGAAAATATCACAACAAAGATTTTACTCATTTTGATCTCACAAAAACAATTTTTGCTCCACCTTTCTATGAAAATTTTTGATCAATTCTTGCATAGATTAAGGAGGAGTTTGTGATTTCAAAAAACTTTCAAAACTTCAAATGTGTTTCAAATGTTTTTTCATACACACATTTGATGTTTTTCCAATGATTTTCAATCAAATGGAGTTCGGAGATTAGTTTGCACATGAGTGATAAGTTTTTCTCAAAATTTACTCCATGAGTTTCATCATCGCCGATGAGTTCTAACCCCGGAGTATTCACTTCTTTCATTAGATAGTGAGGGTATTTTGAGTGATGTTGTTTTCGTGCAAATAGGATGGAGGGAGTAAAAGTCGAAAAGTGAGAGGTTACGGTGAAATAATGATGTGAGATAGGGCTAAAAGAAACAAAAGCCCTCCCCAAATTCTCAAAAAGCCTGGTCAACACGTTCCTATCGGTTTTCATTTGTTGATTTCTCGATATTGAAGAAGTCTTCATGGACCCAGTGAAGCAATGCACATCTTTCCTAACCACTCAAGTATTTCTTAACAAATGCTTGTTTTATTTCTCACGGAGATTTTCACATTTCTATTGACTCTTCATTTGGAAGATGTTGATATTGAAAAAGGGCGACATTCTGCTCCAGTCCCCGACTTCATTTGATCACGCTGTGTCTAGAGCTATCTTGATTGGTCATTAATTTGATCATCATTCATTTTTTAGAACACATTCGAGTCATATCTTTGTGATATAGCCGGAACATTCGTAGTGATATCTTAATTGATATTCCACGATGATCGAATGGAAATCCTACCAATGCTAACATCTTTTCCAACGTTGAAAGTAGGTCTCGTGATTACATTTATGTGATTATTGAGTTAACGAGAAGTCTAAGTGACCTCGGTTTTTCCCTAAATAGTCTTTAAGGATAAAAGATTGTGGTTATCAAACGCTTCAGCAGTACTAACCATGATTTATATTCTTTGAAGCAATCTCGTGGTTGCAAAGCCGCAGATCGAACTATGTTAGAGAATTGTTTTGTGCATATCTCAATGATACATAGGAAAACCGAAAAATGTTATACATTTCAATCGGTCATTTCATTAATCCTTTCGATTTTTGAACATGCTAACGGATCATTCTTATCCGGTTTTCATTTGTTGATTTCTCGATATTGAAGAAGTCTTCATGGACCCAGTGAAGCAATGCACATCTTTCCTAACCACTCAAGTATTTCTTAACAAATGCTTGTTTTATTTCTCACGGAGATTTTCACATTTCTATTGACTCTTCATTTGGAAGATGTTGATATTGAAAAAGGGCGACATTCTGCTCCAGTCCCCGACTTCATTTGATCACGCTGTGTCTAGAGCTATCTTGATTGGTCATTAATTTGATCATCATTCATTTTTTAGAACACATTCGAGTCATATCTTTGTGATATAGCCGGAACATTCGTAGTGATATCTTAATTGATATTCCACGATGATCGAATGGAAATCCTACCAATGCTAACATCTTTTCCAACGTTGAAAGTAGGTCTCGTGATTACATTTATGTGATTATTGATTTACTGATTGATAAGGAAACAAGGAGAAAAGTTTGTGTTTGGTTGTCTCAATAGGTTTTAGGCTTATCAAAGTTCTAGGCTTATCAAAGTTTGTGTATAGGGGGAGAAAATTCTTCATGATGTGTCAATAGTCTCTTGTGTTCAGATTTTCACTAGATTTCAGTTGATTGAGATTTTGGTTTTAAAAAGGGGGAATCTGAATTGACTTCAAAGATAAGAATGAAACCGAAGATGAAAGGATTTTCACTCAAGATGCTTCAAAAGTCCAAAGACGCTCCAAAAATGTTTATACTCATGGATTGAGGGGAGCATGATTACTTCATAAGAATTTCATCCAAACTTCATTCAAATGCTTACTCTCCAAAGTGTTCAAGTTGATGTGAAAAAGATCAAAGCTTCAAAAAGGTTGAAAGATTGGTTAGAAGATTCAAGTCAAAGAAGTAAAGCTTCAAAAAGGTTGAAAGATTGGTTAGAAGATTCAAGTCAAAGAAGTAAAGCTTCAAAAGAGTCTTCATCAAACACACTTCAGTCAAGATCTTCAATTCATACAACAACATTTTATTTAAAAAAAAAAAACTCCAATGCATATATCAAGGGGGAGAGTACATATTCATGAAACTTTATTTCAAGAAGATGAAATTCACTCAAGAATCAGAACTGAAGAATCGAAAAGTTGAATTTCACTCAAGAATCGAAGATTGAAAACTCAAAACCAAGATTCATACCTTCCACATTTCAAAAGACAACTCTGATTCATGATTCAACAATTCTCGAAGATTCAAGACACACACGCATTCATTATTCTCTGTTCTTAAAGAACATTGAGAATCAACACATGATTTAATTTCAAGAAGTCCAAAACCAAGACTGAATCAAGTTCTCCAAAGACAAAAGAGAAAACTTTGAAGACTTGTTTCAACACACCAATTGTCTTCACCACCGGGCTCATCAAATTCATTCCTACAAGACAAGATAACACGTACTTCATTCATTACAATATATCACTAAGGGGGAGAATGTTAGAAATCCAAAATAGTGATAAATTGTAATTTAGATCAGAGGATTTTCTTGTTATTAAGTCATAGGTAAATGATCACTAAGGTTGAGGGGCTAATTGTGATAAATTAGCATAATTGTATAGTTAGCCTATAAATACCCCTCTCATACCTTAGAGATCATAACTTTTGAAGAACCTTGATTAATCCCTGCATAATTTTTAATACAAAATCACCAACTTTTACATACACACACACTTTCTCTCTCAAAACACACACAAACACCAAGAACACACACTCACCAAAACCGCCATTGATGACTTGAATTCGGTGATAGAAATCGTGTTATAACAATCAAAAAGTTATGTTTGAAGATTCATGCATATCTTCAAACATAATATGTTTATAAAACTCATTTGTATTGCCTTTAAATGCAAAAGAGCTCGGTAGCTCCATTTGAACGCACAAAGAAGCGCAAGGACAAAGGTTTGCGATGAACGCAATTAAAAACCCGCCCTTTTAGGAGGCTAACGCACTCCGACTTATACCTCTCTTAGAGTTTGTTCAAATGGGTGAGCCGATGTATCTTTCGATTTTTGGGCACCAATTTTATAAACAAAATCATTATTTCAATGTAATTTAGTCAAGTTTAATTTTCCAAAAACAATTTTGCACACAATTTTCTTAAAGGGCAAAACTAAACTTTTACTAAATATAAACACGTAACAATTAGGTATCCATCCTCGGTAAGGCCACTATGGTTTAAGATTGGCCCCCCTTTCTCAAGTAAAAGGTCCACATAATCAAGTAAACTTGATTACAAAAGCCAAAATTTAATAACAAATTTATCACATAGACACATAAGGTGCTGATCTTAAAAATCCAGCAGCTTCACGACCCATTTAGGCTTAGAGGATGGCCGAACTGGACTTAGCACAGAACTACAAAGTTGTAGCCCTATGAGTCAAGAATCTACTGTTCAAAGGACGACTTCTAACTCCTTACGGATTAAAAGATATGGTCGTTTTAGTGGACTGGTGTCAAGCAGCAACATTAACAAATAATTATCACATTGTCAAACAATTAATTATTTTAATTATCCACCTAAATAGACCTAGTGATCAAGTAATTTTATCATTATAACTAAGTAATAATCATGAATCAATTGCATGTAAAAACTCATGATTATTACTTCTTTTTGACAATTAAAAAAAAAGGTAATCCATAAACGCATGCAATTAACACATTAATCATGCAATAAATCAAAACTTGCAATTTTGGTTTTCCAAAAAAAAATTTTAGTTTTATTTCCAGATTTTTGAATTTTTGGTTTTATCAAAAAGAAATAATTTTATTGTTTATTTCATTATTTTATTACAATTAAACCAATTAATTAATAAAATAATCAAAATAAATACATAAAAAATCGAAAAATATGAAACCTTAACCCCCCTTCAAGTTTTGATTTTAGGTAATTAAAAATCACATGGGTGGCTCGTGATACCACTGTTGGAATATATAACTAAATATCATTATTCACGAGTACGCAACGGAAGCAAATCAAACCATGTAATCAAATAATTAACCTTGAAATAGGATTAAGGAATACCTCTTAATGTAGATGATAAAGTAAGAAACTTAAAAAAGGATTTGAAGTAAATCCCTCTACGATCGCACACACAACACTCGAATGTATGCGTGCTAGCACTTGATCACAAACGAGCAACGATTGGCTTCTCCTTTTTCCTTGCTTTGGTCGAAACCACCAAGAACCCCAAAGGGGTATGTAATTTCGGTTATAAGGGCCGAAATTCAGAGAAGAATAGAAAAGGAGATGTAGAGTTTGTAACCTTTGAATAGAGTGTTAAATGAAAACAATTTCCATAAGCCATTATATAGCCTTACATGAACTTGGTGACCAAGTTTTGGAAACCTTTCACATTCTTGGCCGGCCCTCTAGAGAACATTCTAGAGGGTTTGCTAATTGTTACATAAACATCTCCTTCGTTAAGTCCGTTAGTTAAGTACCGTTAACTATTTAACGTTTAACGGACGACCGTTAGATTTTCGTGATCTAATTAATTAATAAATTACATTAACTATATTAATTAATTATAATTACATTTGTGTCGAGACGTGTGACCCGTAGGCTTAAATCATTTCCGGACATACGTTTATTTTACGTGATCACATACTAACAACCACAACCCATAAGCCTTGCAAAATGATCTAACTCCAACCCACTAACACCAATTCCAAAAAATTTGGACTTCATAAAGTTGATACGAAGACCAGAAGCAAGGAAAAAACAAGCAAAAGTGGTTTTGATGTTAACAATATTGTCATCTGAAACATCTGCCATAAACATAACATCTTCAGCATAAATAAGATGCGAAAGAGACAAGTTACCAACCTTTAGACCCCGAATAAATCCAGCTTGTTTCAAATCTTCCACCGCAACATGCAATCCCTCCATAGCAATAATAAAAAGGAAAGGAGCCATAGGATCACCTTGTCTAAGACCTTTTTGTAACGAGAACTCCTTAGTAGGACTCCCATTAACAAGGATAGAGGAGCGGGCAGAGTACAAACATGCAGAAATCCAACTAATCCATCTTCTTCCAAATCCCATATACAACATCACCGTACAGAGATAGTCCCAATTAAGCGAGTCATAAGCCTTAGCAATATCAAGTTTAAGAAAAAGAGCTCTCTTTTTCTTTTTCTTATACCAATTAATGATTTCGTTCAGGATCAAAGGTCCATCAAGGATATTACGACCTTTAATAAAAGCCGACTGAGAATCACTCACCACGGAATCAAGAACCTTGGAAAGTCTAATAGCCAAAATTTTTGCTATGATCTTATATTGGATACCAATAAGGCTGATAGGACGGAAAACATCAATAACCATCGGATTAGGAATCTTAGGAATGAGCGTAATAAAAGACGAATTACAACCCGGGGGTAAGAAGCCAGTTTCAAAAAACCGAGTCACAAAAGTAAGAATATCACTTTTCAAAAGATCCCAGAATTCCTTAATAAAGCCAAAAGTAAACCCATCAGGTCCTGGAGATTTTTCACTACCAAAATCCCACACCGCTTCTTTAATTTCATCCTCCGACACCATTTTCTCAAGATTAACAACCTGATCCAATGACAAAGATTTAAACCTTTGACTCCTAGATCCCAACTTCACATAAGGCCCTCTTTTAAATTTTTTTGAATAATGATCAACAAAAGCATTTTTTACATTTTCAGGATTTTCTAACCAAACACCATCCGTATACGAATGATAATTTAATTTTGACTAAAATCCAACGAATTGTCGACAAACCTTCGTTTTTCCGAAGACATTCCTCCATTTTTAACGGCAAACATTTTACGCTCATCTTTCCTCCTATATAACGTTTCTCCATCTTTATAACTTTTTCTAACCATTCTCTAAAGTTAATGGTATGAAAAAGCTACTAAACTTTCACCCATTTTTCAATTAAGCTATTCTTTTTTTTCTTTTATGACTAGCACGGTACCCGTGTAATGCGGCGATGGTCGTGACGGCGACGATGTGGTGGTGAGGGCGATTGTTCGTGGTGGAGGCAGCGTCGAGTGATATAGATAATTGATGTAAAAGTAATTGATTTAAAGGGTTAATGAAGAAAATATAAAATATAGGGGTTAAAACGAAAATTGGTTAAAATTTAAGGGGTTAAAACGAAATTTAGTTAAAGTTAGTATGTGCTTCAATAGCTTGTACCTTTCATGCTTAAAAGGCTTGTACATAGCATATTAGTTTTTAGTATATATAAAAATTTTAGGGGGTTAAAACGAAATTTAGTTAAAGTTAGTATGTGCTTCAATAGCTTGTACCTTTCATGCTTAAAAGGCTTGTACATAGCATATTGTACAAATCATATTAGTTTTTAGTATATATAAAAATTTTAGGGGGTTAAAACGAAATTTAGTTAAAGTTAGTATGTGCTTCAATAGCTTGTACCTTTCATGCTTAAAAGGCTTGTACATAGCATATTAGTTTTTAGTATATATAAAAATTTTAGGGGGTTAAAACGAAATTTAGTTAAAGTTAGTATGTGCTTCAATAGCTTGTACCTTTCATGCTTAAAAGGCTTGTACATAGCATATTGTACAAATCATATTAGTTTTTAGTATATATAAAAATTTTAGGGGGTTAAAACGAAAATTGGTTAAAATTTAAGGGGTTAAAACAAAATTTAGTTAAAGTTAGTATGTGCTTCAATAGCTTGTACCTTTCATGCTTAAAAGGCTTGTACATAGCATATTAGTTTTTAGTATATATAAAAATTTTAGGGGGTTAAAACGAAAATTGGTTAAAATTTAAGGGGTTAAAACGAAAATTTAAAATTTTAGGGGGTTAAAACGAAAATTGGTTAAAATTTAAGGGGTTAAAACGAAATTTAGTTAAAGTTAGTATGTGCTTCAATAGCTTGTACCTTTCATGCTTAAAAGGCTTGTACATAGCATATTGTACAAATCATATTAGTTTTTAGTATATATAAAAATTTTAGGGGGTTAAAACGAAATTTAGTTAAAGTTAGTATGTGCTTCAATAGCTTGTACCTTTCATGCTTAAAAGGCTTGTACATAGCATATTGTACAAATCATATTAGTTTTTAGTATATATAAAAATTTTAGGGGGTTAAAACGAAAATTGGTTAAAATTTAAGGGGTTAAAACA
Organism: Erigeron breviscapus; assembly: GCA_034093135.1. Lineage (NCBI taxonomy): Eukaryota > Viridiplantae > Streptophyta > Magnoliopsida > Asterales > Asteraceae > Erigeron > Erigeron breviscapus. Next base: position 76,587,386 of record CM067171.1, on the reverse strand, counting down.
AAATTTTAAAGTTAGGGGTTAAAACAAAATTGTTAAAATTTAGGGGTTAAAACGAAAATTGTTAAATTTAAGGGTTAAAAGTAATTAAAAATTTTAGGGGTTAAAACGAAAATTGGTTAAAATTTAAGGGGTTAAAACGAAATTTAGTTAAAGTTAGTATGTGCTTCAATAGCTTGTACCTTTCATGCTTAAAAGGCTTGTACATAGCATATTGTACAAATCATATTAGTTTTTAGTATATATAAAAATTTTAGGGGGTTAAAACGAAAATTGGTTAAAATTTAAGGGGTTAAAACAAAATTTAGTTAAAAGTTTAAGGGGTTAAAACAAAATTTAGTTAAAGTTTAAGGGGTTAAAACGAAAATTGGTTAAAATTTAAGGGGTTAAAAGAAAAGTTAAAGTTAGTATGTGATTAAAACATTGTACAAATCATATTAGTTTTTAGTATATATAAAAATTTTAGGGGTTAAAACGAAAATTGGTTAAAATTTAAGGGGTTAAAACAAAATTTAGTTAAAGTTATATTATGATTGGGGTAAAAGTGAAAAGTTAAAAACTTAAGGGCAAAATATCAAAATTGGCAAAAGTAGAAAGTGTTGTACCTAATGCAAAAGCACTTGTACAAATCATATTAGTTTTTAGTATATATAAAAATTTTAGGGGGTTAAAACGAAAATTGGTTAAAATTTAAGGGGTTAAAACGAAATTTAGTTAAAGTTAGTATGTGCTTCAATAGCTTGTACCTTTCATGCTTAAAAGGCTTGTACATAGCATCTTGTACAAATCATATTAGTTTTTAGTATATATAAAAATTTTAGGGGGTTAAAACGAAAATTGGTTAAAATTTAAGGGGTTAAAACGAAAATTGGTTAAAATTTAAGGGGTTAAAACGAAATTTAGTTAAAGTTAGTATGTGCTTCAATAGCTTGTACCTTTCATGCTTAAAAGGCTTGTACATAGCATCTTGTACAAATCATATTAGTTTTTAGTATATATAAAAATTTTAGGGGGTTAAAACGAAAATTGGTTAAAATTTAAGGGGTTAAAACAAAATTTAGTTAAAGTTAGTATGTGCTTCAATAGCTTGTACCTTTCATGCTTAAAAGGCTTGTACATAGCATATTAGTTTTTAGTATATATAAAAATTTTAGGGGGTTAAAACGAAAATTGGTTAAAATTTAAGGGGTTAAAACAAAATTTAGTTAAAAATTTTAGGGGTTAAAACGAAAATTGGTTAAAATTTAAGGGGTTAAAACGAAATTTAGTTAAAGTTAGTATGTGATTCAATAGCTTGTACCTTTCATGCTTAAAAGGCTTGTACATAGCATCTTGTACAAATCATATTAGTTTTTAGTATATATAAAAATTTTAGGGGGTTAAAACGAAAATTGGTTAAAATTTAAGGGGTTAAAACGAAATTTAGTTAAAGTTAGTATGTGATTCAATAGCTTGTACCTTTCATGCTTAAAAGGCTTGTACATAGCATCTTGTACAAATCATATTAGTTTTTAGTATATATAAAAATTTTAGGGGGTTAAAACAAAAATTGGTTAAAATTTAAGGGGTTAAAACGAAATTTAGTTAAAGTTAGTATGTGCTTCAATAGCTTGTACCTTTCATGCTTAAAAGGCTTGTACATAGCATATTAGTTTTTAGTATATATAAAAATTTTAGGGGGTTAAAACGAAAATTGGTTAAAATTTAAGGGGTTAAAACGAAATTTAGTTAAAGTTAGTATGTGCTTCAATAGCTTGTACCTTTCATGCTTAAAAGGCTTGTACATAGCATCTTGTACAAATCATATTAGTTTTTAGTATATATAAAAATTTTAGGGGGTTAAAACGAAAATTGGTTAAAATTTAAGGGGTTAAAACAAAATTTAGTTAAAGTTAGTATGTGCTTCAATAGCTTGTACCTTTCATGCTTAAAAGGCTTGTACATAGCATATTAGTTTTTAGTATATATAAAAATTTTAGGGGGTTAAAACGAAATTTAGTTAAAGTTAGTATGTGCTTCAATAGCTTGTACCTTTCATGCTTAAAAGGCTTGTACATAGCATATTAGTTTTTAGTATATATAAAAATTTTAGGGGGTTAAAACGAAAATTGGTTAAAATTTAAGGGGTTAAAACGAAATTTAGTTAAAGTTAGTATGTGCTTCAATAGCTTGTACCTTTCATGCTTAAAAGGCTTGTACATAGCATATTAGTTTTTAGTATATATAAAAATTTTAGGGGGTTAAAACGAAATTTAGTTAAAGTTAGTATGTGCTTCAATAGCTTGTACCTTTCATGCTTAAAAGGCTTGTACATAGCATATTAGTTTTTAGTATATATAAAAATTTTAGGGGGTTAAAACGTAAATTTAGTTAAAGTTAGTATGTGCTTCAATAGCTTGTACCTTTCATGCTTAAAAGGCTTGTACATAGCATATTAGTTTTTAGTATATATAAAAATTTTAGGGGGTTAAAACGTAAATTTAGTTAAAGTTAGTATGTGCTTCAATAGCTTGTACCTTTCATGCTTAAAAGGCTTGTACATAGCATATTAGTTTTTAGTATATATAAAAATTTTAGGGGGTTAAAACGAAATTTAGTTAAAGTTAGTATGTGCTTCAATAGCTTGTACCTTTCATGCTTAAAAGGCTTGTACATAGCATATTAGTTTTTAGTATATATAAAAATTTTAGGGGGTTAAAACGAAAATTGGTTAAAATTTAAGGGGTTAAAACAATTAAAGTCTCTTTAGCTACAAGAGACTTTAATTTTTTTTTATTTTAACCACTAACTTTTAGTTTTTCTATTTTTGCCACAAAACAACTAAACTTTTAGTTTTTCTATTTTTGCCACAACCACTAAACTTTTAGTTTTTCTATTTTTGCCACAAAACCACTAAACTTTTAGTTTTTCTATTTTTGCCACAAATGTGTTTTAACCTAATCTTTAATGTTTTTTTTTTATTTTCGCCACTAAACTTTAGTATTTCTATTTTCGTTTTAATGTTGATTTATTTTCGCCACTAAACTTTTAGTATTTCTATTTCGCAACGGAAATGTTGAAAAAATTGCTTTATTCTAATCTAAAGTAATTTTTTTTTTTTATTTTAACCACTAACTTTTAGTTTTTCTATTTTTGCCACAACCACTAAACTTTTAGTTTTTCTATTTTTGCCACAAAACCACTAAACTTTTAGTTTTTCTATTTTTGCCACAAAACCACTAAACTTTTAGTTTTTCTATTTTTGCCACAAAACCACTAAACTTTTAGTTTTTCTATTTTTGCCACAAAACCACTAAACTTTTAGTTTTTCTATTTTTGCCACAAAACCACTAAACTTTTAGTTTTTCTATTTTTGCCACAAAAGTGTTTTTAAACATCTTCTTTATCTTTGATTTTTTTACTTCCTTATAGTATTATCTTCTTTCTTTTGATGACCAACAACTTCATGTCATTGTATACTTCTTATAAGCCAATACCGGAACCACAACTAACAAATGCGAGTAAACTCTATAACATAGTAAGTAAAATTAGCTTTTTTTTCTACATGAAAACATCAAATATAGTAAAAGAAAAAGGAATTATGTATTCTTCAAAATTTTCAATTTTCATTTTCATTTCATTAAGTGTATGTTTTTTAACAATCTTGAATTTATTTTTCCTACATAACTTTTTAAAATAAAATTTTAAGTATATTACTTGGAGAATATATCTTTACGTACTTGTAATTCAACTTTTAAGCATCTTAACTTGAAGGGTACTGCATACCCATGGTCAACGACCAATTAATCACACACTAAGGGATGAGTATAACATATAGTGTAATATTTCTGCTATGACAAAAACATTATCTTCTAAATACATTTTTACAAGACTTTGTTACGTTTATGACAAACTTTTTGTAATGTGCGTTTATCATTATGTATCGATCGTCGGTCTTATCTACGTTGCAGATTTTAAGCATCGTTAAGTTTCCCGGAGCAACGCCCGGGGTATAAACTAGTTATATTTTAATTTAATTTAAATACAAAAAAACCCATTATGCTCTAATAACATATACCGAAAATTCCTCTAATTAAAGTCTATCTTTACCCCTTTTCCATTTTTTGTTGGCATTTTATGCCTTAACCCGGAAAGAAATACAAAAGATGGATTCCTCTACGCATAACAAAAAGCCAACAAATATATACTCTTACTAAAAGTTTTTAGCCTAGTAGTATGCTAGTAATCGTACGTGAGTTGAACAATCAACCAACAATTGTGTTTTCCCTGAATGCTCGTTCTGAACTACTTGCCTCCCGACAGCAGATTATAAGTTTAAATCATATTACACATATATTGTGTTATAGATTATCTTGCTGGAGATGAAAAAAAAAAAAAATTGAACTTTTGTTTTTTTGCGATTGAAATCTTGACAATGACATGAAATCAAATAGTAGTTACATGCCATTGGTTAGAGGACATAAGGATCTTATGTATAGTCCCCAAATTTTATCACGGATGAGATTAATTGGTTGACTTTGGTCGAGTGTATGCCCCTAAATGGAAAATATAAAAAGTAATGGTCCTAACTCATTAGTCATATATATACCCTCTAATTAGATCAACATAATGCAAACGTGTCGAGTTTTAATGGCACTACAACAAACCTTTTGTACTCGATTATTAGATAGTTCCATAGAACTATTCTTTATTAATTGTTACAAAATCTGTTTTGGTGGTTATGTTATTTGAGGTAAACCGTAACAATCGTACAAAAGATAAACTTTGTTAATATCTAAAGATATGAAATGATTTAAAAGGTTAACATTGAGTGATAAGAACTTAGAACAAATCATTAGTTAAGTGATTTATTTTGCTCGGTTGACCGTAAGACCAGTCAATAGATAACCGATTATAAATGGATTAAACATTTTACATGCCACTTACGGTCTTCTTAAGTAAATTGAATGGAGAGAATTGTACAGAAACAATTGTAGTAATAGATCGAGAATTTTGCTAGCCATACCCAACATGTAAAAATTTTATTTTAATTCTTTAAAATGATTATTTCCATGTAAAATAAGTTAAACCTAATAAGAGCCTAATCAATTTCATATTTATTTTTGTTATCTTCCAATTGATTCAGATTACGATATCAATTACAAAAAGATCTTTTGTGAGTACTCTTATCTATCACCCGAAAACAATCTGACGAAAATACGGCTTCAAGTACTCTATTCACCTTGCAGTATCCCGATCAAAAGTTGAATTGGTTCCTGGGTCATGGTCACATGCCATTGTCTTCGCATGAAACGAAGTCTACTCACTTTTCTTAACACATACTTGCAGAGCAAGACTTACTTAATCACTACTATTCTACATATCACTCGTAGCTATAACTTATAGCAATGTTTAGTAAAATCCGACACGACATTCCTTTCCCTTAATAGTTGACATTCCTCTCCCTTCAATAGTTGGGTTGCTACAAGCCTACAAAAACAAACATATTACTTTTTAATATATATAAATACATCATATTGTTAAAATAAAACCAACGAAGCTAACCAAAACACACACAAAAAAAACCTAGAATATCTTTAATAATCAAGTGATTTTCGGTTTACAAATCAAGTGATTTTCGGTTTACTATGAGATGATAAGATTGTTTGGGGCCAAATTATATCTTCTAAGTTTCTGTTTATTTCGAGGTAATAATCCAGGATATTTACCGTGACAAGTATTTTGTTGTTCCCAAGATATTGACTAATTGTTGGATCCTGAACTAAGGATATGAGAAAGGATATAACGGTCATAATTCAGGATATTGAAGAATTGAAGATCCTCTAACGGCTATATATGAATAAAAAGCACGTTTGGGATATTGGTTCAACTTACCACCGGAAGAATAAACGTTGAACGCGTTATTCACCAAGTCATCCATGGAATTCGGACCTGAATAAGACTTTATACACATGTCAAAAAGGACTCAACGTTCACCAGCTACCAAGTCCATGCACATTGCTAAAGAAACGCGGAAGATCCCTGGTATTTTAGGGAATTAGTTACTTACTTTAGCTTATAAATACAATGTTCTTGATCGATCTAGGCTATCTTTTTGCTCTCATTTGTACTCACACACACTTACTCACTGCTTTCAACACTCTTTTCTTTCCACTATCATTTTAGAAATCGATCAAAACACTTATTATCATTGTATTGTATTCTTCGAATATTAATTAAAGAACTAAGGCAGGAACGATTGTTGGGTTTTTTTTTTTAACTTTAGGTTTTATAATAGAAGCAAGGGTTTTTTCCCGTCAACAAATCTTTGTGTTATTTACTTTAAGTTTCATCAGGATCACAGTCTAGATCTTGAGTCTTTCTTGCATTAATCTTCAAATTCTCTAGTTATCTTGATTAAAACGTATTTTTAAGATCTTTTATAAAGGGTTTCTATTCAAATAATTTATTTACTTGCTATTATTTTTACGTAAGTTTTATTTACTTAAGATCACAAGCACCAGTCCTCACTTACAAATCTTTGGACACGAAATTATTTTGAGTCTTTGCATAAAATTATCTTAAGTAATTTTTGCCCAAAACAAAAATGTGTAGGATGCCAATAATTGGCCTTCACCCCATCTCTATATAGTGGGGGAAACTAGCTAGCAACATACTCCTACTCTAATTGTAATAGCCTAAGCTTATACTATTTACTAGGAAAGTATAAAATCAGTATTTAATAACTTTGTGTCCAAGTCTAACTTAAAAAACACTCTAGCAATCTTACATGTATTACAGTTTAGCAAATAATTTTTACATCTCCACCTTATAATAAAAATTTCAAGTAACCTTTAGCCAAATCCAATACCTCATATCTATAACCAACACGAGTCATTGGAAAATATCTTTCAGTTACACCCATCTGATAAGTGCTTGAATTGTGTGTTCTTAAGATGTGAAATTGATATGTTTTATGCATGTTAATAGAAGATTAGGGGTACGTTTACGTTTGCTAGTGATTTCAGGTCATAGGTTGCGTTTACGGATTAATTGGATTGAAAACGGAGTCAAAAATGATCAAAAAATAAAAGTGGCAAATCTGGAAGGGCGTACATTACGCCAATACTTGGCGTATATTACGGTCTCATGGATAATGGTGCTTTGGCGTAAGGAGGGCGTAAACAGATAGTAGCACAGAAGCAAATTCAAGAATTGAAGAATGCAGCGGGCGTAGACTACGCCCCTTTTTGGCGTACATTACGCCAATACTTGGCGTATATTACGGTCTCATGGATAATGGTGCTTTGGCGTAAGGAGGGCGTAAACAGATAGTAGCACAGAAGCAAATTCAAGAATTGAAGAATGCAGCAGGGCGTAGACTACGCCCCTTTTTGGCGTACATTACGCCAATACTTGGCGTATATTACGGTCTCATGGATAATGGTGCTTTGGCGTAAGGAGGGCGTAAACAGATAGTAGCACAGAAGCAAATTCAAGAATTGAAGAATGCAGCAGGGCGTAGACTACGCCCCTTTTTGGCGTACATTACGGTCTTCAGAAATACAAAGGGCGTAAGCTACGCTAGGTGACACCGTAAGCTACGCCCCTGCAGAATCATGGATCCGAATTTTATGGTTTTGTTCCACTTTTCAATACCCATGATGCCATAGTCGAATGAAGGGAGTTACATACTTCTTTTTCTGGGTTCCAAAGGGCAGTTTTTAAGTTTCTCCAACAACCCAATTCACCATCATATCATATTTCATGAAGATTAAAGCACAAATTGAAGATTCAACAATGAAGATTGTAGGCTAATTTTCTTATGATCATTGTCATGTGAACAATTATGTAAGACATTTATGTTAAACCTTCTTATGTTCATGTTGGATTAGATGTTTACTTTTGCACAAGTATTTTACATCTAATGTGTGTTTGGATTATTTGAATGATTTCAAGTTTATTAATTAAATGCAATTTCATCTATCAATTGATTTCTATTATTGTTAATCAGTGATTATTGATTTTCTTAGGTTAATGAATTGAGAATTAGGTTGTATCAATTTATCGGTTTTCATTATCGTGAATCATTATAACCCAATTACTTAGTTCTTAATATTCATTCAATCCAAATATTATCACGAATCATGTCTATGCGATTTCCAATGAACACAAGTTAGGTTACACAATTGAAAGTATAATTGGGATCATGAGAATGGTCTATTTTCTTATTACTGCTTAATTATCAAATTCACTTTTAAATTTTAGTTTAATCAACTTAATCAACAAATCAGTTTTATATTTTATGTCTAGTGTAATTAACCTTGTACTTAAGTTTGACACTTTCCCTTGATTCCCCGTGGATACGATACTCTACTTGCCCATACTAGTTATAGGTAATTAGTTTTATTTTTGATCGGCTCAACGACAACGATCAAATTTTGGCGTCGCTGCCGGGGAATCGGTGTGCAAAGTGTTAAAGTTTTTTTTAAATTAGTTTAGTTAAAAAATTTCAGAAAAATACAAAAAGAGTTAGTTTAGTTTTAGTTAGTAGTTGTTTATTTCCTTTTAATTCTTGTAGTTCAGTGTTACCCGAGGTGTGTTGTTTGTGTAGATTACAGGTTGTGTATGCATACGAGGTATTCAAAGAAGAAGTCACCTTTGTTGTTTGATCTGGAAATTGAGAAAACAGTTAGGAGAAACCGAGTACTTCACCGTGCAACCATGAGCGACCCCGGTAACTCACAAAGAAACATTCCACCAGCCGGAACCCAACCAGAACCTAACCATCAAAAACAAAACCCACCCCGATCCGTGAGGAGTGGTTTCACAACTCCTCACCGATTTGGAACACCAACATATGTTGGAGATGGATCACGGAATGCGGAGGAATCGGTATATGATAGGGTTGATAATTGGGATGATGGGAGATTTGATGATCATGCGGATGGGTATGGTTGGAATGATGGGGAAGATTATGTGCAACCGCAAAACTATCAATACAACCAATATAACCAACCTCAATACATCAACCAAAGAGTTCCTCAAGGACCACCACCTCGCCACTACCGTCGTGGAGTTCCACCCAATAACCAACCACATAACCGAGCCATGCCAAACATGAACTATCAACCTCCACCACAAGGAGTTGATAGTCATTTCTGACCCGCCATAGCCGTTAATGCTTCACCTATAGTACCACCGGTTTTGAGGGGTAGAGCTTTTGAAGTTAGACCTCAATGTTTGAGTATTTTGCCAAGTTTCTATGGGAAAGCATCGGAGGAGCCTTATTTGCATTTGTCGGAGTTTGAGGCCATTTGTGGAACCATTGGAGGTCAAGGATTCTCACCGGATGAAGTTAAACTAGTCTTGTTTCAGTTCACTTTGAAGGATAAGGCAAAGCAATGGTTCTTAGCATTGCCATCGGGTAGTATTTTCACATGGGCTGAAATGCAACAACAATTTTTAGATGAATATTATACCATGCAAAAGACTAGTGATGCAAGGACTTCCATTAGAACTTTTCAGCAACAATCGGGTGAAACATTTCATGAATCATTCAAGAGGTTTAATGAGTTGTTGAGAACTTGTCCACACCATGGGATTGCTAGATGGGAGTTAATCACGGCTTTCTATGATGGTTTATTACCGGAAGAGAAAAGAGATGTGAATTCAATTAGCAATGGTACTTTCTTGACAAATCCGAAGATGTTGATTGGGAATTCTTGGAGAAGATGAGTGTGAATTCAAAAAGGCAAGCTCAATCAAATAGGAGAGCAAGGCATCCAATAGCTTCTACTTCATCAACAAGTGATCAAGCCACCAAAGATCGACTTGAAGCTTTGGAACGAAAGTTTGCTAAGTTGGGGAAAGCTGAAAATCGGGGTGTTGCTCAAGTTTCTCAAGAATACCCGAATTGTGAAAGTTGTGATGAGCTTGGACATACGGCTTTGCAATGTCCATTGATCCCGGAACAAGTTGAAGAAATGAATCAAGTGTATGGGGAAAAGAGGCCATTTGACATGAACTCCAACACTTATCACCCGGGAATGAGAAACCATCCAAATCTTCGGTATGGAAATTCTTTAAATCAACTTAACCCGAACTTTCAAGGAAACAACCAAACCGGTGGAGTACCATCTCAACCATTCCAAGGCCGAAATTACAATCAAGGAAATTACCAAGGTGGCCAAAATCAGGGAGGATTCAATAGAGGCTACCCAAGGAACTATCAACAAGGTAATAATCAAGGTGGGCCTTCGGGAGGTAATGATGTGTCAACCCGGGAGATCATGGAGTACTTGAAAGAAATGGATATGAAGAATGAGATTCGGGATAAAACGGTTGAGTCCTTACAAAAGCAAGTTGGTCAATTGGCGGAGGATGTATCGGAATTGAGGAAGAATCCGGGTAAGCTACCAAGTGATACGAAGATCAATCCACAACATCAAAGTGGCGGCTCAAAGAATGTCAAGAATGTGGAAATCAACAATGTAAGTCTTCTTCGTAGTGGTAAAGTTTATGATAATAAAGTTGTGCCTCCATCATCACTTATTGATGGTGTGGTGGAGGATGTTGATGAGAATGAAGATAGTGAGCATGAACCGGAACTTGTTCTACCTAAATCAAATAAAAAAGTGTCTTTTAAAGAGGTAGAAAACAATAGGTCTAGTGATAAATTTTCTGAAAAACAAGGAAAGGATATGGAGGGTAATACCATTCATTTTCCTTTGGCTTTGATTGATCCAAAACTTAGGCCTACACTTAAGAAAAGAGGTCCACATGAGGAAGAAATGTGGGAAATTTTTAAACAAGTGAAAATCAATATACCTCTTATTGACATAATCAAGCAAGTTCCGGCTTATGCTAAGTACCTTAAGGAGTTGTGTACCCAAAAACGGCACCATAAGCTTCCAAAGAAAATTGTTTTAAATGAAGAAGTTAGTGCCGTTGTGATGGGTATACTCCCACCTAAACTCCAAGATCCGGGAGCGCCTTTAATTACTATTCAAGTTGGTGATTTTAAAATGAATAAGGTACTTTTGGATATGGGGGCGGGTGTGAGTATCTTACCAGGTATGTTGTATGATCAATATGACTTTGGACCCTTAGAAAAAGTCGACACAACCTTGGTGATGGCTGATTTGTCACTAAAACTTCCAAGAGGAATTGTCCAAGATGTCATTGTTAAAGTGGAGGACTTTTATTACCCCGTAGACTTTTTGGTACTTGATTTTGCACCAAGCGGTAATGTTAGGCAGCCCAATGTCATCATGGGTAGACCCTTTTTGGCCACCGCTAATGCATTAATTGATTGTAGAAGGGGTACGGTTGAAATGACTTTTGGCAACCGTAAGATAAGATTGAATGTTTTTGCTAGTGTTCCTAACCCCGTAGTTAGTGACGAATGCTTTATGGCGGACGTCATTGATGAGTGTATTCCTCATGAAAATGAGAAAGACACACGGGAGAATTGTGCTTTGGTTGACAGGTGTAACACCCGTCGTTTAAAAATATGGGTTTTCAAAAACTTTTCACCTAACGGTGTCATATTGCGGAAGAAAGGACCTTAAAAGTCAAAACCAATAAAACATTTTGGTTTCTGCATTTAGTTGGTGTTACTTGCGACATCATAGAATAGTTCAAAGGAAAACCCAACGGTTGCCCAACATAAAACAACCGTCCAAACGTCATTACATAAATTCGACATTAAGTACTGAATGTAAACGAATGTCTAAACAAAGCGTCTATAGGGTAGCTAAGGCTCCTGCATTGCATCTACCCAAGCCTCACTCGTTCTGCATATAGTTCCTTCAAGCTAAACCTGAGGGAACAACCACATTAAAAGAAACAAGTGTTAGCTATTAAAATAGCTAAGTAAGATAACACTTAATTTAAAAGCATTTGTCCAATTAAAACAATCTTCATTATTAGACAAGTTCTTTAGGCACGTCACACATCACACAAATCTGCATAACAACTTCATATCAAATAGGATAATCATCCTAAATGTGCCTATCCTGCATTACTTCATTATCCACATATCTGCTTTCTACATTTCTGCTTTACTACGTTATTAACTGCATTAAGTGTGCTCTACATTGCACCCGACTTGATGGTTCACCAAAAGGCCACCCATCGTATGTCGTTAAGGAATGGCAAGCCAATCCGAGAGTAATCCAAAATCCTGAGGGGGTCAATCCTCCGTTAATTACTCAAACTGCGTGTGACCACGTTGCTAGGAGCCACCCAAGCAACAACTGCGTTAGCGTACTCATCCGGCTAAGACTTGTACGGGTTAAGCTTAACACTTTACTGCATCAAAGTTTAACGAGCTCGAACCTACGTTATTTAGTTTAGGTGACTGCATTACCTAAACATTTACTGCGTTACTGCTTTTACGTTTTGGGCCCTTAAACGTGCAAGTGACATGGCAACCTAGCAAGTCTAGTGCACTAGGTGTTCAAGCCATACAAACATGCACACAACATACATCAACTTCATTTCGACATTTCATGCATAATACAATACTTCATTAGACTACATCAACTTCATTTCGACATTTCATGCATAATACAATACTTCATTAGACTACATCAACTGCATAGCGTCATACTACATTAAGCAATACTTCATTATACTACATAACTGCATAATAGATCACTACATTAGGGACTGCATTTCAGGTCTCATGGTCAACTACGTAATCCCATAATACCTCCCAAGTAACCCCATAAGTCCACATGCATTATAAGTTACCAATTGGAAGTATGTAAGTTTGAAACCTGCTTTTAGTTGATCCCCCAGCGTGACAAAAGTAGTGTATCTTACCTGATAGTAGTGTATGCGCACAAACAAGTAGCTAATAATGCTTATCAGTAACCTCCGACACCTATCGCACATTAACATTTAAAGTATAAGTCATTTAGGACCTTAAATGGACCCTCGTACGAACTTAAACTTCGTTCGTTCTACTTTACGAAAATAGCTTCTTACGAACTTAGGTTATCTTCGTTTTATCCCTGCTCGTCAGTTTTTCATAAACAGACCAAAATCTTCGATTTTCCAATAATCGACTCCTCAAAACTTCTTCCAAAACATGTATTAGACACCAGTAAACACCTTTTGATCAACCAAATCGGCTAAGGACTCGATTGACACCATTTTGAACGTTAATTTAATCAAAACACCATTAAACACTAATTCTTTGAAAACTCTTTTAAAAATCAGATTTGAATCCATCTAATTCGACCTTAGATCTCGAAAATACATTCAATGATTCAATAATTACCTGCTTGACTCGATGATTGATCAATTTCCAACACCAAAACGTTTGATCAAAACTCAATTAACGGCTTTAGGACTCCAGGAAGGGTTAATTACTTTGTTAATTGCTAATGGCTGCCAATTAACACTAGATTAGGGTAATTCTAACCTAAACCCGTTTTTCACTTTCCACCTATGTCAAAATCAGTCCTCGGACTTCTATATCCTTCATTATTGGTCACAAACTGCATTATTGACCATATACAACATTAGTCCTTCATTAAAAGGCACTACATAGCCTTTAAGCGACATTAAACACACTTTTATTCGTCATTAGTATTTAGGCTCTCAAACCTAACTACTTTATCTACGTTAATCACACATAGCTACATTCAAATATTAAGTAAAGACTTAACGACACCCCAAATTGACTTAACGGCATTAGTCAAACATTACATAAAAGTTCGGGATGTTACAATTACCTCCTCCTTAAAAGGATTCCGTCCTCGGAATCTCATCAGATAGGAACAACTCGGGATATTTCTCCTTCATTACTGCTTCAGTTTCCCAAGTCAAGCTTTCTCCATGATTATGTTTCCACTTTATCAAAACAAGATCTATCACTTTCCTGCGTAACTTCTTTTGCTTTCTTCCAAGTATCGCTACCGGTTCATCTACTATTCTCTTCATTGGGTCAATACTCACGTCTTTAATAGGAATCACACTCGACTCCTCAGCTAAACATTTCCTCAAGTAGGATACATGGAAGGTGTTGTGAATTCCATCCAATTCTGGAGGTAATTCCAACTGATATGCCACATCTTTAATGCGCTTCACCACTTTAAAAGGTCCAATAAATCTTGGACTCAACTTTCCCTTCTTTCCAAATCGGATAACTCCTTTCCAAGGTGATACTTTCAGCATCACTAAATCACCCACATTAAACTCAATCGGTCTCCTTTTCTTATCTGCATATGTTTTCTGCCTTTCTCTTGCCACACGTAAGGCTTCTTTAGCTACATTAACCTTTTCAGAGGTAATTTCAATAATTTCGGGACCGGTCAACTGCTTTTCACCGGGCTCCATCCAACAACTTGGAGTCCTACATCTCCTTCCATATAACATTTCAAATGGTGGCATCCCAATACTTGCATGGTGACTATTATTATAAGCAAATTCAATCAACTTCAAGTGTTCATCCCATGCTCCACCATATTCAAGTACACACGTTCTCAACATATCCTCCAAGGTTTGAATAGTTCTCTCACTTTGCCCATCGGTTTGGGGATGATAGGCGGTACTCAAATTTATTCTACTACCCAACTCCCGTTGAAGACCCTTCCAAAAGTTTGACACAAACCTCGAGTCTCGATCCGAAACAATAGATAAAGGAACTCCATGTTTCGCTACTACTTCATCAATGTACATCTTTGCCATCTTCGTTAAAGGCACATCTTGTCGGGTAGCTAGAAAATGAGCACTCTTCGTCAATCTATCTACAATCACCCATATCATATCATTCCCTTTCGGCGTTTTAGGTAGCTTCGTTACAAAGTCCATCGTAATATGATCCCATTTCCACTCGGGAACGTCTAATTGATGCAACAATCCATACGGCTTTTGATGGTCCGTCTTCACTCTTGCACACGTCAAACACTTTGCTACAAAATGAGCTACTTCACCTTTAATATCCGGCCACCAATAAATCGGCTTCAAATCTGCATACATTTTGGTGACACCGGGATGCATCGAATACCTACTTCTATGGACCTCTTCAAGGATCAACTCTCGGTTACCACCAAGCAGTGGCACCCAAATGCGACCCTTGTATGTTTTAAACCCACGACTATTAGTCTCCATCACAAGTCGTTTCTTCTTTCCAATACTCTCGTTATCAATATTATCCTTCATTAATGCCCTCTCTTGTGCTTCTTTAATTCGATCTAATAGACCCGACTTGGCCTGAACTTGCATGCTCATCAACTTACAAGAAGAGCTTTGCACTTTCCTACTTAGTGCATCCGCCACTACATTGGCTTTACCCGGATGGTATTTGATTTCACAATCATAGTCTTTAAGTAATTCCATCCACCTTCTTTGTCTCACATTCATCTCCTTTTGAGTAAACATATATTGTAAACTCTTATGGTCGGTGTAAAGTGTGCATTTAGTACCATATAAGTAATGTCTCCATAATTTCAATGCAAACACAACCGCCGCTAACTCAAGATCATGGGTAGGGTAATTCTTCTCATGAGGCTTCAACTGACGTGAAGCATAAGCAATCACTTTGTCTCTCTGCATTAAGACACAACCCAAACCCGTAATAGAAGCATCGCTATATACCACTAAATCATCAGTACCTTCAGGCAAGGCAAGGATAGGAGCTTCACACAACTTCTTTTTCAACGTTTGGAATGCATTTTCCTGCTTTTCAGTCCACTCGTACTTCACACCCTTCTTTGTTAATTCCGTCATAGGCTTGGCTATTCGAGAAAAATCCTGAATAAACCTTCTATAATACCCAGCCAAACCAAGAAAACTCTTAATCTCGGTAGGTGTCTTTGGCTGCTCCCACTTTGAAACAGCTTCAATCTTTGAAGGATCTACTTTAATACCTTCCGATGTAATAACATGACCAAGAAACTGCACTTCTCGGAGCCAAAACTCACATTTAGAAAACTTTGCGTACAACTTCTTCTCCCTCAACACCTCCAAAACTGCTTTCAAATGCTCACGGTGTTCATCCTCTGACTTAGAGTAGATCAAAATATCGTCAATAAACACAATAACAAAATGATCTAGAAAGGGGCGGCATACCCGATTCATTAAGTCCATAAACGCGGCTGGAGCATTGGTCAACCCAAATGGCATGACCAAGAAACTGCACTTCTCGGAGCCAAAACTCACATTTAGAAAACTTTGCGTACAACTTCTTCTCCCTCAACACCTCCAAAACTGCTTTCAAATGCTCACGGTGTTCATCCTCTGACTTAGAGTAGATCAAAATATCGTCAATAAACACAATAACAAAATGATCTAGAAAGGGGCGGCATACCCGATTCATTAAGTCCATAAACGCGGCTGGAGCATTGGTCAACCCAAATGGCATGACCAAGAAACTGCACTTCTCGGAGCCAAAACTCACATTTAGAAAACTTTGCGTACAACTTCTTCTCCCTCAACACCTCCAAAACTGCTTTCAAATGCTCACGGTGTTCATCCTCTGACTTAGAGTAGATCAAAATATCGTCAATAAACACAATAACAAAATGATCTAGAAAGGGGCGGCATACCCGATTCATTAAGTCCATAAACGCGGCTGGAGCATTGGTCAACCCAAATGGCATGACCAAGAAACTGCACTTCTCGGAGCCAAAACTCACATTTAGAAAACTTTGCGTACAACTTCTTCTCCCTCAACACCTCCAAAACTGCTTTCAAATGCTCACGGTGTTCATCCTCTGACTTAGAGTAGATCAAAATATCGTCAATAAACACAATAACAAAATGATCTAGAAAGGGGCGGCATACCCGATTCATTAAGTCCATAAACGCGGCTGGAGCATTGGTCAACCCAAATGGCATGACCAAGAAACTGCACTTCTCGGAGCCAAAACTCACATTTAGAAAACTTTGCGTACAACTTCTTCTCCCTCAACACCTCCAAAACTGCTTTCAAATGCTCACGGTGTTCATCCTCTGACTTAGAGTAGATCAAAATATCGTCAATAAACACAATAACAAAATGATCTAGAAAGGGGCGGCATACCCGATTCATTAAGTCCATAAACGCGGCTGGAGCATTGGTCAACCCAAATGGCATGACCAAGAAACTGCACTTCTCGGAGCCAAAACTCACATTTAGAAAACTTTGCGTACAACTTCTTCTCCCTCAACACCTCCAAAACTGCTTTCAAATGCTCACGGTGTTCATCCTCTGACTTAGAGTAGATCAAAATATCGTCAATAAACACAATAACAAAATGATCTAGAAAGGGGCGGCATACCCGATTCATTAAGTCCATAAACGCGGCTGGAGCATTGGTCAACCCAAATGGCATGACCAAGAACTCATAATGACCATATCTAGTCCGGAAAGCCGTCTTTGCTACATCTTCCTTCTTTACCTTTAACTGATGATAACCGGACCGCAAATCAATCTTTGAAAAATACGAAGCACCATGTAGTTGATCAAAAAGATCATCAATTCTCGGGAGAGGATACTTATTCTTGACCGTTCGTTTGTTCAACTCACGGTAGTCAATACACATACGCATTGATCCGTCCTTCTTCTTAACAAAGAGAACCGGAGCTCCCCAAGGCGAGGAACTAGGTTGTATGAACCCTTTGTCAAGTAACTCCTGTAGTTGCGTCATTAATTCCTTCATTTCTGTAGGAGCTAATCGGTAAGGTGCTTTAGCAACGGGTGTAGCACCGGGAACAAGATCTATCTGAAAAGTAACTTCACGATCGGGAGGAATACCTGGTAGATCGTCGGGAAACACATCGGGGAAATTTGATACTACATCAACACTAGCGATTGAAGACTTCTCTTTTCTTGCATCAATGACATAAGCCAAGAAATGGCTCTTGTTTTTCCTTATACATTTAATAGCTTTCATCATACTAATAATCTTTATTCCTCCTCTCTTCTTGTCTCCATACACCGTTATCACTTTACCCTCGGATATAGGCAATCGAATTATCTTTTGGGAACATAAAATACTAGCTTCATTTCTAGCCAACCAATCCATACCAATCACTACATCAAAACCACCTAAGGTAGTAGGCAATAGTTGGACCGGAAAAGAACGACCTTCAATCTCAATGTTACAATCGTCATAACCCACACGTATATTATTAACCGTACCATTAGCAATTTCTACCTCTATTGAGCAATCTAAGGGAGTAGTGACTTTCTAGCTTAGGAGCAAATAATGTGGACACAAACGACCTATTTGCACCTGAATCAAATAAAACAGAGGCAGGCTTTGAGTTAACAAGGAAAGTACCACTTACCACTTCATCGTTGTTCCTTGCGTCATCAACCGTCATTTGAAGAGCTCTCACTTTTGTTGCTGTCGTGGCGGTCTTCTTTCCAGCATTCTTCATCTGTGGACAATCGGCAATGAGATGACCCGTTTCTTGACACTTATAACAACGAGCTTTGTCTCTGCATTCAACTGCAAGGTGTCCTGACTTCCCACAATTATGGCACCTTCTAGTCTTGTCGGAACATGTACCTTCATGCACACTCTTGCATGAAGCACACCACGATCCCTTCTTCTTCTTATCTTTGTCACCGCTTGAGCTAGAATTTCCGCGGAACTTCTTATTATTATTATTGTTATTAGAGGACCAGTTTGCTCTTCTTTTAAATCCCACTTTCTTGTCGTCGACTTTCTCAACTACTTTCTTGTCCGAAGCAAAATCATCGTCAAGCTTTTTAGACTCCTTGATAGCTTCAGTCAGAGTTTTGTGCTGCCTGCAGATACCTCGATAACTCGGAGGCAAACCATCAACATAGCAAGCAACCTGATCTGCATCAGTACGGAACAGATGGCCTACGAACTTCATCTTCTCCAGAAAGGAACGAGCATAATCATTAATTTTGCCAACTTCAGCTGTCAAAGCACGGAACTCTTTTTCCATTTTACGCTGCTCATGTACCCCAATATATTCCTCAATGAATTTCTGCTTAAAGTCAGCCCACGTAATAGCAGTTACCATAGCCGGAGTCATCGAAATAGTAATGCTCTTCCACCAATCCCGAGCACCTTCTTTCAACATCCTGCTAGCACACAACACTTTCTTATCCTCAGGACAATCACAAGCTTCGAAAACCATCTCCGTATCATCAAGCCATTCCATGCAACCTACTGCATTAAGTGTGCTCTACATTGCACCCGACTTGATGGTTCACCAAAAGGCCACCCATCGTATGTCGTTAAGGAATGGCAAGCCAATCCGAGAGTAATCCAAAATCCTGAGGGGGTCAATCCTCCGTTAATTACTCAAACTGCGTGTGACCACGTTGCTAGGAGCCACCCAAGCAACAACTGCGTTAGCGTACTCATCCGGCTAAGACTTGTACGGGTTAAGCTTAACACTTTACTGCATCAAAGTTTAACGAGCTCGAACCTACGTTATTTAGTTTAGGTGACTGCATTACCTAAACATTTACTGCGTTACTGCTTTTACGTTTTGGGCCCTTAAACGTGCAAGTGACATGGCAACCTAGCAAGTCTAGTGCACTAGGTGTTCAAGCCATACAAACATGCACACAACATACATCAACTTCATTTCGACATTTCGTGCATAATACAATACTTCATTAACCACGTATCTGCTTTCTACATTTCTGCTTTACTACGTTATTAACTGCATTAAGTGTGCTCTACATTGCACCCGACTTGATGGTTCACCAAAAGGCCACCCATCGTATGTCGTTAAGGAATGGCAAGCCAATCCGAGAGTAATCCAAAATCCTGAGGGGGTCAATCCTCCGTTAATTACTCAAACTGCGTGTGACCACGTTGCTAGGAGCCACCCAAGCAACAACTGCGTTAGCGTACTCATCCGGCTAAGACTTGTACGGGTTAAGCTTAACACTTTACTGCATCAAAGTTTAACGAGCTCGAACCTACGTTATTTAGTTTAGGTGACTGCATTACCTAAACATTTACTGCGTTACTGCTTTTACGTTTTGGGCCCTTAAACGTGCAAGTGACATGGCAACCTAGCAAGTCTAGTGCACTAGGTGTTCAAGCCATACAAACATGCACACAACATACATCAACTTCATTTCGACATTTCGTGCATAATACAATACTTCATTAGACTACATCCTGCATTACTTCATTAACCACGTATCTGCTTTCTACATTTCTGCTTTACTACGTTATTAACTGCATTAAGTGTGCTCTACATTGCACCCGACTTGATGGTTCACCAAAAGGCCACCCATCGTATGTCGTTAAGGAATGGCAAGCCAATCCGAGAGTAATCCAAAATCCTGAGGGGGTCAATCCTCCGTTAATTACTCAAACTGCGTGTGACCACGTTGCTAGGAGCCACCCAAGCAACAACTGCGTTAGCGTACTCATCCGGCTAAGACTTGTACGGGTTAAGCTTAACACTTTACTGCATCAAAGTTTAACGAGCTCGAACCTACGTTATTTAGTTTAGGTGACTGCATTACCTAAACATTTACTGCGTTACTGCTTTTACGTTTTGGGCCCTTAAACGTGCAAGTGACATGGCAACCTAGCAAGTCTAGTGCACTAGGTGTTCAAGCCATACAAACATGCACACAACATACATCAACTTCATTTCGACATTTCGTGCATAATACAATACTTCATTAGAATACTACACATTACTTCATTAACCACGTATCTGCTTTCTACATTTCTGCTTTACTACGTTATTAACTGCATTAAGTGTGCTCTACATTGCACCCGACTTGATGGTTCACCAAAAGGCCACCCATCGTATGTCGTTAAGGAATGGCAAGCCAATCCGAGAGTAATCCAAAATCCTGAGGGGGTCAATCCTCCGTTAATTACTCAAACTGCGTGTGACCACGTTGCTAGGAGCCACCCAAGCAACAACTGCGTTAGCGTACTCATCCGGCTAAGACTTGTACGGGTTAAGCTTAACACTTTACTGCATCAAAGTTTAACGAGCTCGAACCTACGTTATTTAGTTTAGGTGACTGCATTACCTAAACATTTACTGCGTTACTGCTTTTACGTTTTGGGCCCTTAAACGTGCAAGTGACATGGCAACCTAGCAAGTCTAGTGCACTAGGTGTTCAAGCCATACAAACATGCACACAACATACATCAACTTCATTTCGACATTTCATGCATAATACAATACTTCATTAGACTACATCAACTGCATAGCGTCATACTACATTAAGCAATACTTCATTATACTACATAACTGCATAAATCACTACATTAGGCAATACTTCATTAGACTACATCAACTGCATAGCGTCATACTACATTAAGCAATACTTCATTATACTACATAACTGCATAATAAACTACATTAGGCAATACTTCATTATACTACATCAACTGCATAGCGTCATACTACATTATACAATACTTCATTAGACTACATCAACTGCATAGCGTCATACTACATTAAGCAATACTTCATTATACTACATAACTGCATAGTAATTCACTACATTAGCAATACTTCATTAGACTACATCAACTGCATAGCGTCATACTACATTAAGCAATACTTCATTATACTACATAACTGCATAGCTCATACTACATTAGCAATACTTCATTAGACTACATCAACTGCATAGCGTCATACTACATTAAGCAATACTTCATTATACTACATAACTGCATAATACTACATTAGCAATACTTCATTAGACTACATCAACTGCATAGCGTCATACTACATTAAGCAATACTTCATTATACTACATAACTGCATAGTAATCACTACATTAGGCAATACTTCATTATACTACATCAACTGCATAGCGTCATACTACATTAAGCAATACTTCATTAGACTACATCAACTGCATAGCGTCATACTACATTAAGCAATACTTCATTATACTACATAACTGCATAATACTACATTAGCAATACTTCATTAGACTACATCAACTGCATAGCGTCATACTACATTAAGCAATACTTCATTATACTACATAACTGCATAGCGTCATACTACATTAAGCAATACTTCATTATACTACATAACTGCATAATAGATCACTACATTAGCAATACTCAATTCCAACGCCAAAACGTTTGATCAGAACTCAATTAACGGCTTTAGGACTCCAGGAAGGGTTAATTACTTTGTTAATTGCTAATGGCTGCCAATTAACACTAGATTAGGGTAATCCTAACCTAAACCCGTTTTTCACTTTCCACCTATGTCAAAATCAGTCCTCGGACTTCTATATCCTTCATTATTGGTCACAAACTGCATTATTGACCATATACAACATTAGTCCTTCATTAAAAGGCACTACATAGCCTTTAAGCGACATTAAACACACTTTTATTCGTCATTAGTATTTAGGCTCTCAAACCTAACTACTTTATCTACGTTAATCACACATAGCTACATTCAAATATTAAGTAAAGACTTAACGACACCCCAAATTGACTTAACGGCATTAGTCAAACATTACATAAAAGTTCGGGATGTTACAACAGGTTGATTTTGGAGCATAGTGAAACATTGAAGAAGGAAGAGAAGGATTGGGAGATTATGGCAATTCAAGAAGGTAGACCACCATGGACTCATTTAGTGGAAAGTCTACCGAACCATATTGACACCCATCTCAAGCCATCAATCGAGAGTCCACCACAAGTTGAGTTGAAAGAGCTCCCATCTCATTTGAAGTATGCATTTTTGGGAGAAGAAAAAACTTTGCCGGTGATCATTGCATCCAATTTGGAAGAAATGCAAGAAAGAGCATTACTAAAGGTGCTCAAGGAGTATAAGGCGGCCATTGGATGGACAATTGCCGACTTGAAAGGCATTAGTCCATCAATTGTGATGCACAAAATCATCACCGATTCTGAGGCAAAACCTTCACGTGATGCTCAAAGGAGATTGAATCCTCATATGCGTGAAGTTGTGAAAAAGGAGGTGCTAAAGTGGTTGGATGCTGGAATTATTTACCCAATTTCAGATAGCACATGGGTAAGTCCAACACAAATGGTACCTAAGAAAGCTGGAATTCAAGTGGTGAAAGGAGATAGTGGTGAACAAATTGCAACCCGACCCATCACCGGGTGGAGGGTATGCATTGACTACCGGAAGTTGAACACCGCTACTTCAAAGGATCATTTCCCATTGCCATTCATTGATCAAATCATCGAAAAGCTTGCAGGTCAGAAGTTTTATTGTTTTCTAGATGGTTATTCGGGGTATAATCAAATTGCTATCCATCCCGATGACCAACACAAGACCACATTTACATGCCCTTATGGGACTTTTGCCTTTAGGCGAATGCCATTCGGGTTATGTAATGCTCCCGCCACCTTCCAAAGGTGCATGATGAGTATCTTCTCGGATATGGTCGGTGATTCCCTAGAAATCTTTATGGATGATTTTTCAATTTTTGGCCAAACCTTTGATAAGTGTCTTAATGAGCTAACTAAAGTCTTGAAAAGATGTGTTGAGACAAATTTGGTTTTAAGTTGGGAAAAGAGCCATTTCATGGTTCAAGAGGGGACGGTTTTGGGTCATGTGATTTCAAGTAAAGGCATGGAAGTTGACCGGGCCAAAATCAAAGTCATTTCTACTTTACCCCCTCCAACCAATGTTAAGGGTGTCCGTTCTTTTCTTGGACATGCTGGATTTTATAGAAGGTTTATAAAAGGATTTAGTGTCATTACCAAACCATTGTGCAATTTGTTGTTGAAAGATGTACCTTTTGTGTTTGATAATGAGTGTTTGAAAGCGTTTGAAACCTTGAAAGAAAAGTTGGTTGAAGCCCCCATTTTGCAATCACCTAATTGGTCCATGCCTTTTGAAATTATGTGTGATGCAAGTGACTTTGCAATTGGGGCTGTTTTGGGACAACGGGTAGACAAGAAACCCGTTGTGATTTATTAAAAAAAAAAAAAAAAAAAAAAAAAAAAAAAAAAAAAAAAAAAAAAAAAAAAAAAAAAAAAAAAAAAAAAAAAAAAAAAAAAAAAAAAAAAAAAAAAAAAAAAAAAAAAAAAAAAAAAAAAAAAAAAAAAAAAAAAAAAAAAAAAAAAAAAAAAAAAAAAAAAAAAAAAAAAAAAAAAAAAAAAAAAAAAAAAAAAAAAAAAAAAAAAAAAAAAAAAAAAAAAAAAAAAAAAAAAAAAAAAAAAAAAAAAAAAAAAAAAAAAAAAAAAAAAAAAAAAAAAAAAAAAAAAAAAAAAAAAAAAAAAAAAAAAAAAAAAAAAAAAAAAAAAAAAAAAAAAAAAAAAAAAAAAAAAAAAAAAAAAAAAAAAAAAAAAAAAAAAAAAAAAAAAAAAAAAAAAAAAAAAAAAAAAAAAAAAAAAAAAAAAAAAAAAAAAAAAAAAAAAAAAAAAAAAAAAAAAAAAAAAAAAAAAAAAAAAAAAAAAAAAAAAAAAAAAAAAAAAAAAAAAAAAAAAAAAAAAAAAAAAAAAAAAAAAAAAAAAAAAAAAAAAAAAAAAAAAAAAAAAAAAAAAAAAAAAAAAAAAAAAAAAAAAAAAAAAAAAAAAAAAAAAAAAAAAAAAAAAAAAAAAAAAAAAAAAAAAAAAAAAAAAAAAAAAAAAAAAAAAAAAAAAAAAAAAAAAAAAAAAAAAAAAAAAAAAAAAAAAAAAAAAAAAAAAAAAAAAAAAAAAAAAAAAAAAAAAAAAAAAAAAAAAAAAAAAAAAAAAAAAAAAAAAAAAAAAAAAAAAAAAAAAAAAAAAAAAAAAAAAAAAAAAAAAAAAAAAAAAAAAAAAAAAAAAAAAAAAAAAAAAAAAAAAAAAAAAAAAAAAAAAAAAAAAAAAAAAAAAAAAAAAAAAAAAAAAAAAAAAAAAAAAAAAAAAAAAAAAAAAAAAAAAAAAAAAAAAAAAAAAAAAAAAAAAAAAAAAAAAAAAAAAAAAAAAAAAAAAAAAAAAAAAAAAAAAAAAAAAAAAAAAAAAAAAAAAAAAAAAAAAAAAAAAAAAAAAAAAAAAAAAAAAAAAAAAAAAAAAAAAAAAAAAAAAAAAAAAAAAAAAAAAAAAAAAAAAAAAAAAAAAAAAAAAAAAAAAAAAAAAAAAAAAAAAAAAAAAAAAAAAAAAAAAAAAAAAAAAAAAAAAAAAAAAAAAAAAAAAAAAAAAAAAAAAAAAAAAAAAAAAAAAAAAAAAAAAAAAAAAAAAAAAAAAAAAAAAAAAAAAAAAAAAAAAAAAAAAAAAAAAAAAAAAAAAAAAAAAAAAAAAAAAAAAAAAAAAAAAAAAAAAAAAAAAAAAAAAAAAAAAAAAAAAAAAAAAAAAAAAAAAAAAAAAAAAAAAAAAAAAAAAAAAAAAAAAAAAAAAAAAAAAAAAAAAAAAAAAAAAAAAAAAAAAAAAAAAAAAAAAAAAAAAAAAAAAAAAAAAAAAAAAAAAAAAAAAAAAAAAAAAAAAAAAAAAAAAAAAAAAAAAAAAAAAAAAAAAAAAAAAAAAAAAAAAAAAAAAAAAAAAAAAAAAAAAAAAAAAAAAAAAAAAAAAAAAAAAAAAAAAAAAAAAAAAAAAAAAAAAAAAAAAAAAAAAAAAAAAAAAAAAAAAAAAAAAAAAAAAAAAAAAAAAAAAAAAAAAAAAAAAAAAAAAAAAAAAAAAAAAAAAAAAAAAAAAAAAAAAAAAAAAAAAAAAAAAAAAAAAAAAAAAAAAAAAAAAAAAAAAAAAAAAAAAAAAAAAAAAAAAAAAAAAAAAAAAAAAAAAAAAAAAAAAAAAAAAAAAAAAAAAAAAAAAAAAAAAAAAAAAAAAAAAAAAAAAAAAAAAAAAAAAAAAAAAAAAAAAAAAAAAAAAAAAAAAAAAAAAAAAAAAAAAAAAAAAAAAAAAAAAAAAAAAAAAAAAAAAAAAAAAAAAAAAAAAAAAAAAAAAAAAAAAAAAAAAAAAAAAAAAAAAAAAAAAAAAAAAAAAAAAAAAAATTGGGGCTGTTTTGGGACAACGGGTAGACAAGAAACCCGTTGTGATTTATTATGCAAGCAAGACTTTATCGGATGCCCAATTAAACTATACAACCACCGAAAAAGAATTGCTTGCGGTTGTTTATGCTCTTGACAAGTTTCGTTCTTACATTTGTGGTAGCAAAGTTATAGTGTACACAGATCATAGCGCGGTCAAGCATTTGATGGAGAAGAAAGATGCTAAACCAAGGCTAATTAGATGGGTGTTATTGCTACAAGAGTTTGATTTGGAAATCCGAGATAAGAAGGGAAGTGAGAACGTGGTGGCGGACCACTTGTCAAGAATTCAAGTCACGGATGGTGAACCAACCAAGGAAATCAATGAGACTTTTCCGGATGAACAATTACTAACAGTTTCTATTGTTCCATGGTATGCAAATTTTGTGAATTTCTTGTCTGCAAGTAAGGTACCGGAACATTGGACTAAGAGAAAGAAGCAACAATTCATGGCTCAAGTGAAGCAATACATTTGGGATGAGCCGGATTTGTTCAAAGCAATATTTTTTCAAGGTTTGGAATTCCCCGAGTGATCATAAGTGATGGGGGTTCTCATTTCAAAAACTTTCAATTTGGCAAACTTCTCAAACGGTATGGCATAAACCACCGAATTGCTACTCCTTACCACCCACAAACGAGTGGTCAAGTTGAGGTTTCCAATAGGCAAATCAATTTTGGCCTAGTATTTTTAAGGATGCCGCTGAATTTGTTAAAAATTGTGTGAGATGTCAACAAATAGGCAATATTTCCAAGAGGAATGAGATGCCCATGCAACCTATCTTGGTTGTTAACATCTTTGATGTTTGGGGCATCGATTTTATGGGTCCATTCCCTAATTCCTTTGGTAATTACTACATTCTTGTTGCCGTTGACTATGTGTCCAAATGGGTGGAGGCAATGGCTACCCGGACCAATGACCATAACGTTGTTTGTAAATTTGTTCAAAGCAATATTTTTTCAAGGTTTGGAATTCCCCGAGTGATCATAAGTGATGGGGGTTCTCATTTCAAAAACTTTCAATTTGGCAAACTTCTCAAACGGTATGGCATAAACCACCGAATTGCTACTCCTTACCACCCACAAACGAGTGGTCAAGTTGAGGTTTCCAATAGGCAAATCAAATTTTTTTTGCAAAAGACAGTTAAGCCCGATAGAAAAGATTGGTCTACCAAACTCAATGATGCTTTATGGGCCTACCGTACCGCTTCCAAAATGCCTATTGGAACCACACCATATCGGTTGGTTTATGGGAAAGGATGTCATCTCCCGGTTGAATTGGCACATAGGGCCCTATGGGCCGTCAAATCTGTTAACATGGACTATGAGAATGCAGGTAAGGAAAGAAAATTGCAGATTTGTGAGCTTGAAGAGTTGAGAAATGAAGCATATGAATGTGCATCTACTTACAAGGACAAGATGAAAGCGGTTCATGATGCTAAGTTGAGGAAAAAGGTGTTTGCAGTTGGCCAAAAAGTGTGGCTTTATAATTCCAGGTTGAAATTCTTTCCTGGAAAGTTGAAAAGCAAATGGATGGGTCCATATATCATCACCCGGGTTGGAAATTTTGGAGATATTGAGATTGAAGATCCAAAAGATGGAGTGAAGCAAATGGTCAATGGACACCGGTTGAAGCCATATTTGGATGCAAATGATATCAATGGAGCTACAAAAGAAATGGTGAACTTCATTTCAAGTCCACCATCTTATGAAATTGTTTGATCCAAAGCGAGGTAATGTCGGGCTGAGGACAATAAACTTAGCGCTAAACGGGAGGCAACCCGTCACTTGTTGGTTTGTTTTAATTTTTATGATTTTTGTTTGTTAGTTTTGTTAATTTTATTACATGATCACACATTATAGCTAGTTAATCTCTCCTAGGCACTTGGCTTTAAGTTGGGGAAGGGATACAATTGCAAGCTTTTGAATAAATGAATTTTCAAGTTTTTGTGGTGTTGTTTTAGTTTAGAATTTTAAGTTTTTGATGAATAAAGGTTTTTGTGGTGTTGTTTTAGTTTAGAATTTTAAGTTTTTGATGAATAAAGGTTTTTGTGGTATAAGTTTTAGTTAATATAAGTTTTCGTCAGTTAATTTAAGGTTTAGTTAAATTAATTTTAGTTTAGTTAAAAAAAAAAAAAAAAAAAAAAAAAAAAAAAAAAAAAAAAAAAAAAAAAAAAAAAAAAAAAAAAAAAAAAAAAAAAAAAAAAAAAAAAAAAAAAAAAAAAAAAAAAAAAAAAAAAAAAAAAAAAAAAAAAAAAAAAAAAAAAAAAAAAAAAAAAAAAAAAAAAAAAAAAAAAAAAAAAAAAAAAAAAAAAAAAAAAAAAAAAAAAAAAAAAAAAAAAAAAAAAAAAAAAAAAAAAAAAAAAAAAAAAAAAAAAAAAAAAAAAAAAAAAAAAAAAAAAAAAAAAAAAAAAAAAAAAAAAAAAAAAAAAAAAAAAAAAAAAAAAAAAAAAAAAAAAAAAAAAAAAAAAAAAAAAAAAAAAAAAAAAAAAAAAAAAAAAAAAAAAAAAAAAAAAAAAAAAAAAAAAAAAAAAAAAAAAAAAAAAAAAAAAAAAAAAAAAAAAAAAAAAAAAAAAAAAAAAAAAAAAAAAAAAAAAAAAAAAAAAAAAAAAAAAAAAAAAAAAAAAAAAAAAAAAAAAAAAAAAAAAAAAAAAAAAAAAAAAAAAAAAAAAAAAAAAAAAAAAAAAAAAAAAAAAAAAAAAAAAAAAAAAAAAAAAAAAAAAAAAAAAAAAAAAAAAAAAAAAAAAAAAAAAAAAAAAAAAAAAAAAAAAAAAAAAAAAAAAAAAAAAAAAAAAAAAAAAAAAAAAAAAAAAAAAAAAAAAAAAAAAAAAAAAAAAAAAAAAAAAAAAAAAAAAAAAAAAAAAAAAAAAAAAAAAAAAAAAAAAAAAAAAAAAAAAAAAAAAAAAAAAAAAAAAAAAAAAAAAAAAAAAAAAAAAAAAAAAAAAAAAAAAAAAAAAAAAAAAAAAAAAAAAAAAAAAAAAAAAAAAAAAAAAAAAAAAAAAAAAAAAAAAAAAAAAAAAAAAAAAAAAAAAAAAAAAAAAAAAAAAAAAAAAAAAAAAAAAAAAAAAAAAAAAAAAAAAAAAAAAAAAAAAAAAAAAAAAAAAAAAAAAAAAAAAAAAAAAAAAAAAAAAAAAAAAAAAAAAAAAAAAAAAAAAAAAAAAAAAAAAAAAAAAAAAAAAAAAAAAAAAAAAAAAAAAAAAAAAAAAAAAAAAAAAAAAAAAAAAAAAAAAAAAAAAAAAAAAAAAAAAAAAAAAAAAAAAAAAAAAAAAAAAAAAAAAAAAAAAAAAAAAAAAAAAAAAAAAAAAAAAAAAAAAAAAAAAAAAAAAAAAAAAAAAAAAAAAAAAAAAAAAAAAAAAAAAAAAAAAAAAAAAAAAAAAAAAAAAAAAAAAAAAAAAAAAAAAAAAAAAAAAAAAAAAAAAAAAAAAAAAAAAAAAAAAAAAAAAAAAAAAAAAAAAAAAAAAAAAAAAAAAAAAAAAAAAAAAAAAAAAAAAAAAAAAAAAAAAAAAAAAAAAAAAAAAAAAAAAAAAAAAAAAAAAAAAAAAAAAAAAAAAAAAAAAAAAAAAAAAAAAAAAAAAAAAAAAAAAAAAAAAAAAAAAAAAAAAAAAAAAAAAAAAAAAAAAAAAAAAAAAAAAAAAAAAAAAAAAAAAAAAAAAAAAAAAAAAAAAAAAAAAAAAAAAAAAAAAAAAAAAAAAAAAAAAAAAAAAAAAAAAAAAAAAAAAAAAAAAAAAAAAAAAAAAAAAAAAAAAAAAAAAAAAAAAAAAAAAAAAAAAAAAAAAAAAAAAAAAAAAAAAAAAAAAAAAAAAAAAAAAAAAAAAAAAAAAAAAAAAAAAAAAAAAAAAAAAAAAAAAAAAAAAAAAAAAAAAAAAAAAAAAAAAAAAAAAAAAAAAAAAAAAAAAAAAAAAAAAAAAAAAAAAAAAAAAAAAAAAAAAAAAAAAAAAAAAAAAAAAAAAAAAAAAAAAAAAAAAAAAAAAAAAAAAAAAAAAAAAAAAAAAAAAAAAAAAAAAAAAAAAAAAAAAAAAAAAAAAAAAAAAAAAAAAAAAAAAAAAAAAAAAAAAAAAAAAAAAAAAAAAAAAAAAAAAAAAAAAAAAAAAAAAAAAAAAAAAAAAAAAAAAAAAAAAAAAAAAAAAAAAAAAAAAAAAAAAAAAAAAAAAAAAAAAAAAAAAAAAAAAAAAAAAAAAAAAAAAAAAAAAAAAAAAAAAAAAAAAAAAAAAAAAAAAAAAAAAAAAAAAAAAAAAAAAAAAAAAAAAAAAAAAAAAAAAAAAAAAAAAAAAAAAAAAAAAAAAAAAAAAAAAAAAAAAAAAAAAAAAAAAAAAAAAAAAAAAAAAAAAAAAAAAAAAAAAAAAAAAAAAAAAAAAAAAAAAAAAAAAAAAAAAAAAAAAAAAAAAAAAAAAAAAAAAAAAAAAAAAAAAAAAAAAAAAAAAAAAAAAAAAAAAAAAAAAAAAAAAAAAAAAAAAAAAAAAAAAAAAAAAAAAAAAAAAAAAAAAAAAAAAAAAAAAAAAAAAAAAAAAAAAAAAAAAAAAAAAAAAAAAAAAAAAAAAAAAAAAAAAAAAAAAAAAAAAAAAAAAAAAAAAAAAAAAAAAAATAAGTTAAGTGGTAAAAATAAGAAAAAAAAAAAAAAAAAAAAAAAAAAAAAAAAAAAAAAAAAAAAAAAAAAAAAAAACCAACATTAATGTTTGTTGTATGTGGTTAGTTTGTGAAATAGAACAGGCGGAAAACATGGGCAGAAAGAAGGGGTGTTGTTTCATCTTCAACTCAACCAAACAAAAGGAAGAAGCAAGTGGTGCAAGAGGAAAGTGAAGAAAAAAGGTCACTTCAACATCAGGAGGACGTGGATATGGATTCGGGTGATGAATCTTCTGACCGACCCGATTGGATTGTAGGTATTTCTTTGCATACTCTACCTCGTGACTGGCAATCGATTTTGTATAAGGAAAAAATGGGTGAGGTTGAAAGTATGAAAAAACAGTTGCTTTGTGAAAGAAAAACAATTTTGGAAGATTTTGAAGGTTTTGGTTTAATTGAGCTGTTTGATCGAATGGGTTGGCACCAAGGACTGGTTTGGAATAATAATGAAGAGACTGAGGTGTATTTGGAGGGAATTCTTGATTGGATGGGTACTTTGGAAAGAGATCTTGGTGACAATCCCCCACAGACTATCAAACTAACAGGAAAAGTGAATAATAAAAAAGTGGTAATGTCTTTTGCTACTTTAGATAGAATTGTTGAATTTGATAGTGGTTCGACCCTTGAGAGAAATGTTGATTATTTGTCTGATGATATTTTAACGGGGGCGGCTAAGGGTGATAATTGGTTACATATGCTCTCTACTATTTTCGATTTTAATCAAGAGGTACTTGGCAATGTTAAGTTAGAGCGTCGTTGTTTGAAACCGCTTCCCCGTTTAATCATGTCTGTTCTCAATTGGAACATTTGTCCCAGAACTAGTGATAGGTTAAATATGAGGCATAATGAAGTTTGGATATTGTATGCCTTGGTAACCGGGAATTTGGCTTTATCACTGAGGCAAATTATTATGATGAATATATGGGATGCCCGAAATAAAAAGAACAAGACAGTTATACCCCATCCGAGACTAATCACCAGCCTTATTAGACAGCACAAGGCCATACCAAAAAAGGAGACCCGAATAATACACGTAGCTCAGGTTCAGCTTAATATAGCTCGTTTTAAAATAGGAACCGAGTGGACATTTGAGGATGTTCCGCAAGCTAGGATTCTTAGAGGGTTTAACGGTAATGGATATTTGGTTGCTCCTAAGGCGGGGTTTACTAGAGAGGAGGCATTGGCTGCTGCAGAGAATGGGGTTAGGCCAGAAGTGAATGTGAGATTGCCAAGGAGGGATGGCAATGTTATTGGGCATGGGTACAAAGAGAAATACCGGGTAGGATTGAGAGGCCCGAGTTGTATGCACAGTGGTCACCATTTGAGCAGCACATGTGGGATTTGACTGCTCAACAGGCTGAAGAAGCAAGAGTTAGACA
The DNA here is from genome assembly GCA_034093135.1 of Erigeron breviscapus. Taxonomy (NCBI): domain Eukaryota; kingdom Viridiplantae; phylum Streptophyta; class Magnoliopsida; order Asterales; family Asteraceae; genus Erigeron; species Erigeron breviscapus. The sequence goes on along the minus strand of CM067171.1, from coordinate 76,555,508 downwards.
ACAGGAACAGAGAAATTATGAGCGGGCGATGGCATATGCTCATGAGTTGGAAATCAGGAGGAGATTCCAATATACTGAAGTTGTTCGTCATCACGAGGATCACACTGCAGGACTTCCTTTTATTGAGACTCCTCCAGTTTATGACTTCCGGACCATGGGACTTTATGATGAGGAGGAGAAGCATCCTCATTATCCTCAGAGCCACGATTCTGAGTGGTTCCCACGGCAGTCTTGTGTGGGTCGGATGGAGACTGGTCCGAGTGATCCCCCAGCATCATCTTCTGCAGCTTCTTCTTCTACTGCTGCCCATGATCCTTATGAGACCCATACACTTTATACCGGTCTGATGGAGTCCATCTTTGGACCACCTCAGCCACGACAGTGACCGGTATGTCTCTCTTTATGTTTCTTGTATATTATGTGTGATTGTGTGCTTGTTTTTGTTTTGCATTTTCAAATTCGTAGGTAGTTGTTATTTCCATTCCTAGTTTAATTGATAGCTTATTTCCTTAGTTTACCATCTTCATCCATGTTCCCTATGCTTATAATTTTGATTGGGAGATGATAGGTAGATTAAATTGCTCTCTTGTGATATGGAATGGATCTAAGGGGAGTCAGGTTCGGGTTATATTTACTATACATGCTTGTAGGGTGATATATTTTCTTGTAATTGGATTTGTGCATGTAAGTAGGACTGGATAGAGTAGGGTAGATTGCATGATATATTTGAATTATGAGCGTTGTGATAAAGTTGTTAGCAAGTAAATATGTAGAAATGTACAATTAAGGGTAATATGCCAAGTGCTCGTGCAATACATGTGCCACATTCATGCCCTATATCCTTCCAATTTTCATGAGAGTGAGCCTCGTCGTTGATTTACTTAGATTGATAGCTTGTTGTTACTTTCCCCAAATTGATTGAAAAGAGTGAACCCGGATTTGTACACTAGGTTAGAACTAGTGCACTACCGTCCCGAGACCTTGAGCCCGAACCATATGGTTAAATGATAGAGTCATTCATACATTCTTCCCCATTTTCTACATATTCCATCAATCACCTTGAAATCCATGTAATTGTTCAAAGTTGAGTTATTTATGATGAGTTGAAAGTAAAGAGCAAAGAAAGAAAAACCGCAATGTAATTGGTTGAAATGTCCAAAGAGTTGGTACTTTAAGCAAAATCACTTTAAATATCCATACAAATTGGTCAAAACAATCCAAGTACAGGAATCCGCTATTTCATTCTAATAAATTCCCCAATTGAGAATCATTACCGTATTTCACTCCATTATCGCCATAAAAGTTTGTATGAATGCTGATTCGCATGTTTGGTGTTCCTAGGTCGGGTCGATTTATGTACTAGCCTATGACTTTTAGTGTTACAAGATGGGTTGAGAGCTTCATATATATACATATTAGCACATTTTTTGCTAATTTACCACAAAAATGAACCGAGGGGAGTGCAAATTGTGAGAAATGTGATACATGTATCGTCGCAAGCTTAAGGCATATTAGGTTTAATTAGACACTTCATATATGTTCATTTGCTAGTCGTAATTCTTTTGATGTTTGTAAGTCTCATGGTTTGAATACATTGTGTAATCTAGTTTGCATCTGTTTGGTTTTACCTATATGTGCTTTGAAAGTTGCTTGAAAGTTGAATCTAATAGGCATGTTTAGTTGATATAACCCAAATGTGAAACTCCTTTGTGATAGGAAATGTTACAAGGTTGCAATTTAATGTGATCCCATGATAAATGCCTCTTTCGAGACGAAAAAGAGTTAAGTTGGGGAATGTGATAAGTGCTTGAATTGTGTGTTCTTAAGATGTGAAATTGATATGTTTTATGCATGTTAATAGAAGATTAGGGGTACGTTTACGTTTGCTAGTGATTTCAGGTCATAGGTTGCGTTTACGGATTAATTGGATTGAAAACGGAGTCAAAAATGATCAAAAAATAAAAGTGGCAAATCTGGAAGGGCGTACATTACGCCAATACTTGGCGTATATTACGGTCTCATGGATAATGGTGCTTTGGCGTAAGGAGGGCGTAAACAGATAGTAGCACAGAAGCAAATTCAAGAATTGAAGAATGCAGCAGGGCGTAGACTACGCCCCTTTTTGGCGTACATTACGCCAATACTTGGCGTATATTACGGTCTCATGGATAATGGTGCTTTGGCGTAAGGAGGGCGTAAACAGATAGTAGCACAGAAGCAAATTCAAGAATTGAAGAATGCAGCAGGGCGTAGACTACGCCCCTTTTTGGCGTACATTACGCCAATACTTGGCGTATATTACGGTCTCATGGATAATGGTGCTTTGGCGTAAGGAGGGCGTAAACAGATAGTAGCACAGAAGCAAATTCAAGAATTGAAGAATGCAGCAGGGCGTAGACTACGCCCCTTTTTGGCGTACATTACGCCAATACTTGGCGTATATTACGGTCTCATGGATAATGGTGCTTTGGCGTAAGGAGGGCGTAAACAGATAGTAGCACAGAAGCAAATTCAAGAATTGAAGAATGCAGCAGGGCGTAGACTACGCCCCTTTTTGGCGTACATTACGGTCTTCAGAAATACAAAGGGCGTAAGCTACGCCAGGTGACACCGTAAGCTACGCCCCTGCAGAATCATGGATCCGAATTTTATGGTTTTGTTCCACTTTTCAATATACGCCAGGTGACACCGTAAGCTACGCCAGGTGACACCGTAAGCTACGCCAGGTGACACCGTAAGCTACGCCAGGTGACACCGTAAGCTACGCCAGGTGACACCGTAAGCTACGCCAGGTGACACCGTAAGCTACGCCAGGTGACACCGTAAGCTACGCCAGGTGACACCGTAAGCTACGCCAGGTGACACCGTAAGCTACGCCAGGTGACACCGTAAGCTACGCCAGGTGACACCGTAAGCTACGCCAGGTGACACCGTAAGCTACGCCAGGTGACACCGTAAGCTACGCCAGGTGACACCGTAAGCTACGCCAGGTGACACCGTAAGCTACGCCAGGTGACACCGTAAGCTACGCCAGGTGACACCGTAAGCTACGCCAGGTGACACCGTAAGCTACGCCAGGTGACACCGTAAGCTACGCCAGGTGACACCGTAAGCTACGCCAGGTGACACCGTAAGCTACGCCAGGTGACACCGTAAGCTACGCCAGGTGACACCGTAAGCTACGCCAGGTGACACCGTAAGCTACGCCAGGTGACACCGTAAGCTACGCCAGGTGACACCGTAAGCTACGCCAGGTGACACCGTAAGCTACGCCAGGTGACACCGTAAGCTACGCCAGGTGACACCGTAAGCTACGCCAGGTGACACCGTAAGCTACGCCAGGTGACACCGTAAGCTACGCCAGGTGACACCGTAAGCTACGCCAGGTGACACCGTAAGCTACGCCAGGTGACACCGTAAGCTACGCCAGGTGACACCGTAAGCTACGCCAGGTGACACCGTAAGCTACGCCAGGTGACACCGTAAGCTACGCCAGGTGACACCGTAAGCTACGCCAGGTGACACCGTAAGCTACGCCAGGTGACACCGTAAGCTACGCCAGGTGACACCGTAAGCTACGCCAGGTGACACCGTAAGCTACGCCAGGTGACACCGTAAGCTACGCCAGGTGACACCGTAAGCTACGCCAGGTGACACCGTAAGCTACGCCAGGTGACACCGTAATCTATCAATTGATTTCTATTATTGTTAATCAGTGATTATTGAGATAATTTCATATGAACTTGCTTTTCTTAGGTTAATGAATTGAGAATTAGGTTGTATCAATTTATCGGTTTTCATTATCGTGAATCATTATAACCCAATTACTTAGTTCTTAATATTCATTCAATCCAAATATTATCACGAATCATGTCTATGCGATTTCCAATGAACACAAGTTAGGTTACACAATTGAAAGTATAATTGGGATCATGAGAATGGTCTATTTTCTTATTACTGCTTAATTATCAAATTCACTTTTAAATTTTAGTTTAATCAACTTAATCAACAAATCAGTTTTATATTTTATGTCTAGTGTAATTAACCTTGTACTTAAGTTTGACACTTTCCCTTGATTCCCCGTGGATACGATACTCTACTTGCCCATACTAGTTATAGGTAATTAGTTTTATTTTTGATCGGCTCAACGACAACGATCACCATCATGTCTACATGTACAACTTCTATTGATCTCTTCATGTAGATGTCTTGTTCCTTGTCTTTCCATCTACTTTTAACCAAGTCCCTCGTAGTCTTTTTATCTCCGTGATAATCCCTAGAAGTCTATTCCATGTGCATAACTTCTTTCATTCTCCATGTTACAAGTTGCTACATCAATACTGGTCTTCCTAAACAGTGCAAACAACACCACTTGCTTTCTTCGCATATTCGAAGAATGTTGATCTCGACGACCTTGAGATGCTATATGTTTGACCCTACCATGTTGATCATTCTTCATCTCATGACCAACCTCGGGCAACTCCACCTCAAGTTGAACACGTTTGTTACCGTGTCCTAAACTCTTTCTTCAGTAACATGTAAACCAAACACTACTAGTGCCAAAATCTATGAATATAGTTCTTAACCATTTTGGTTTTGTTATAAATAAAGGATTAAAGACGTAGAGTGTTGCTCATTTTCATTCTATTTTATGTTAACTCATTAGCTAATTAATAAAATATTTGAATCTTAGGTAATGTTGTAATGGAATTGTTGAAAAACTAAAAATGACAATGAATGAGAGCCCAAATAAGAGGCTTCAAGTTCAAGCATGCATGTAACATGTGTAATACATAGGCCTATAAGCCATTATATATTGAATATTGAACTGAATGCATATCCGTACGATACACAATGTGGTGGTGGGGGTGGCAGCAAGTAATGGTGACGACGACGGCCGACGTGGGAAGGCGGTGATGTGGTTATTAATACAAAAATAATTGATGTAAATGGGGTAGTGTAGTTATTTTAACGGTTAAGAGATGTATATTTCAAATAATTTATTAAGGGTATTTGTAAGTCCCAACTCAATAGATGGTACTACTGAAGACACCTCTATGTCGATGGTGGAGTTACTTTGCAATATATGCACTGAACTGGAGACTGGCCAGTTTACCAGGTGAACTGATCCTAACAAATTCCCCCTATTTGTCTAGAAATATTGCCAAGTCTTTTTCAGTTCTTGTATCTGTACAAGTGTGAGCTGTAGAGACTTGTTCGATTTAAATCTATCTAAGTTTTCCAAGGCATTTTTATAGATCAATAAATGCCTTAGGTTTTTCTTTTAGGTTTGTTAGATTTTAATCTATTATCTACCTTGTGGTTACAAACTGGTAACTTCATTTATACAAGGAAATGAAATTTATACAAGTTACAGAATGTAAAACAAAATACAAGTAGATAACTGAAAAGAAAGAACTTAATGAGATGGCCCTTCGCCAGTTCTTCTTCTCTTGGTCACTGAAGAGATAGGTTGTGAGTCTTCAGGGTCAATATTCAACTTTAGCTCCAGATTTTCTTTGTGTTGAATCTTGCCCCTTAGGAAGTTCACCCATGCTTTCTCAAACCTATTCTTTTGTGCCTTCGCATCCAACACATTCACCATTTCAACCCATTCACTGAACCCATACTGCATTGCACCAGGATTGTCAGTTTTAACCAGTGGCCCTCTGGTATAACTAACTTCAACTTGAAAGACTTTGGTGCCTGGCTTGATTGTTACATTGACACCGTTGATAGTACCACTATGTCTTCTGGTTGACATGATCTGGGAGTAATAGCTTCTTGCTTCAGATTCATTTGTTATTTTTATACTCCCAGCACCAGCAGCCAGTACAGCGGTCTTGATGTCTTCATTAGATACCTCGCCAGTTGGTTCAACAAATGTGCTAAGGTCAGCATCTCTTGTCAGTGGTCTTCTGGTTGACATGATCTGGGAGTAATAGCTTCTTGCTTCAGATTCATTTGTTATTTTTATACTCCCAGCACCAGCAGCCAGTACAGCGGTCTTGATGTCTTCATTAGATACCTCGCCAGTTGGTTCAACAAATGTGCTAAGGTCAGCATCTCTTGTCAGTGGTCTTCTGGTTGACATGATCTGGGAGTAATAGCTTCTTGCTTCAGATTCATTTGTTATTTTTATACTCCCAGCACCAGCAGCCAGTACAGCGGTCTTGATGTCTTCATTAGATACCTCGCCAGTTGGTTCAACAAATGTGCTAAGGTCAGCATCTCTTGTCAGTGGTCTTCTGGTTGACATGATCTGGGAGTAATAGCTTCTTGCTTCAGATTCATTTGTTATTTTATAGATCAATAAATGTCTTTTAGGTTTGTTAGATTTTAATCTATTATCTACCTTGTGGTTACAAACTGGTAACTTCATTTATACAAGGAAATGAAATTTATACAAGTTACAGAATGTAAAACAAAATACAAGTAGATAACTGAAAAGAAAGAACTTAATGAGATGGCCCTTCGCCAGTTCTTCTTCTCTTGGTCACTGAAGAGATAGGTTGTGAGTCTTCAGGGTCAATATTCAACTTTAGCTCCAGATTTTCTTTGTGTTGAATCTTGCCCCTTAGGAAGTTCACCCATGCTTTCTCAAACCTATTCTTTTGTGCCTTCGCATCCAACACATTCACCATTTCAACCCATTCACTGAACCCATACTGCATTGCACCAGGATTGTCAGTTTTAACCAGTGGCCCTCTGGTATAACTAACTTCAACTTGAAAGACTTTGGTGCCTGGCTTGATTGTTACATTGACACCGTTGATAGTACCACTATGTCTTCTGGTTGACATGATCTGGGAGTAATAGCTTCTTGCTTCAGATTCATTTGTTATTTTTATACTCCCAGCACCAGCAGCCAGTACAGCGGTCTTGATGTCTTCATTAGATACCTCGCCAGTTGGTTCAACAAATGTGCTAAGGTCAGCATCTCTTGTCAGTGGTCTTCTTGGTTGAGGAATCCTTCTTGGTGGATTCAATACCTTCTTCACAACCTTCTTAACATTTGCAATTCTTTTTAGAATCCCACTGGCCCTATTCTCCTTAGCCTTCTCCACTGATATGTTCAAGCTTCTGGCATCGAATTCAGCTTCATCATCAGGATAGTGTCTGTCCAGTTCTACATCAAGCATTTCTTTCAACTGGTCAACTATCCTGGGATCATGCTTAACTCTGGCATACTCCTCCTTAGTGATTCCCAAAAGATTGGCATCACTCATATCAAGCAGTTTGATCTGTGCAAGATGTACTCTGGCTTCAACTTGGTTGGCTTGTTTCATCTTCTTTCTTTCTTTAATTTGATTACCAAGTCTGGCCAGTTGTTTGCTTACACTATCAGAAACTGGAGGAAGTACATCAGCATTGCCAGTTTCTAACATAGGAATATCAGTGGCCGGCTGGGCAGATACATCAACAGCTAAACCTTTTCCTTTATCCAACACATTCCCCCTATCACCCATATCACCAGTTTGCTCACCAGCTTCAGTACTGGTAGCTACAACCATTTCTCTTCCAACTTGACTTCCAGATGAAGTTCTTCCAGGTGCAACTGGTGGAAGGACTGCACTTCTTTCCCCCTTGGCAGCATCTAGACCTGCCCTAATAGAATCCCATTCAGAAGGGTGAGATGGCAACCGGTCAAGAGGCTGCCATGTTTGCATGTCCTTGCACTCCTTGAAAATCCCACACATCATCCTGAAAGACCTCCACAAATGGTTGGTCTCCTTTGACTGGGTCAAAACATTTGTAGTAACCTGTTCTTGACCAGTTTTTAATTCATTTAAGATCTTGGAGTCTTCATCTAAAAAAACCAGACACAACCTTTTCCTTCACTTCCTCATCCTTCTTCTTCAAACTTTCCACTTCAGTTGTCAGTTTATCCAAAGACTGAGCATGAAGGGATACCTGGGTGTTCAAATTTTCAATGCTGCCTCTCAACTGGTTGATCTCACTGGTGAGTGGGGCCAGATCAACCTGAGGAGTGGCCAGCTTGGTGATCTCAGACATCACCCTTTCAATCAATTGTGCTTCTCTAGCACCCAGCGTATCCTCTATCTTCTGACCAACTGAAGTCATCAACTGCTCTCCAAGTTCAGTCACATTTAGGCCAGGTTTTTCAATCAATTCCTTTACCTGCCTTTCAATCTCCCTCAAATCTACTTCAGATGTTATTACAGTGTTGCCAAGCAGATTGGAGATTGACGTTGTGACCTTGGACTGAGTAAGGTCAAAGGCTTCCTTCAAAGATGTTGCTAGAGTGTTACAGCCAGTGACCAACTCATTTAGCTTATTGAACACCAAGTCTTCATTAGATGAAAACTTGTTAATCCCCAGATCAACCACTTTAATGTTGGTCAAGTGATCCTTGTGGTATCTGGAGAAAGACTTGGTGTTTTTGTCAAGTGTCTTTTGAATCTCATCAACCCTGGTAAGAAGGTTTTGGAGATCGTCTTGTAAAGAGACAACTTAACTGTCCAGTGACGAAGGAGAAGGTGTCACTGGACCAGTAGCAATTACTACTGGAGCAACTGGAGGAGGCAAACTAAGAGAAATCTCCCCAGTTGTCATACCAGCAGTTGAAGAAATAATAGGAGTGGTGGTAGAAGAAAGGACTGGAAAAACAATGTGTTGTTCATGCTGAGAATGCTCAGGTGTGAACAACGGCGGCGGTGGGGGTGGCATTTCTCGAACAAGTGAGAATTGCCCAGTTGGTGAAGGAGCCATACGTCTGTTTCCAGACATATAGTTATAAGTTGGGAATGGTATATCAGTAGGCACATTTTGTTGGGATGGTGAAAGTGAAATTGATGCATCTGGAAGCGAGACTGGAGATGAAGGGTTTTGATCTGGTATAGCAGAATCAAAAATCTCCAAGTCTGTTTCAGTACCTTCAGAATCCGAAGATTCTATCAGGATTTCCTCGTCATTAACATTCATGTCCAGATCCATGAATGTAACTGAGGGCTGACCAGAAGGGTCAGTCTCCAGATGACCTTCCCAGTTTCCTGGATGGGTGCATCTGTTGGAGGATCAGATACCGAAGTATCTTCACCAGGGATATATGTGATTGGAGTTGCTTCAGTTATGGTTGCTCTATCCTCAACCACAACATTAGACGAACTGGAGGGTCCCTCATTATTTTGAGGCCCGCCCAGTTGTCTTTCTAACTCACCTTCAATTGGTGCATCAGTTGAAGCGAATGCCAGTTGCATTCGTTCTGGAATCTCGACCTCTCCAGCTTCAGATACCAGAGAGTCTAAATTCCTCAACATATCTGGCGCAGTGTACGGTGAATCTGTACTTAAGTATGCATCACTGCCCAAAATTTGTTGAAAACAGAGAGAGAGAAACCTTGAGAAGGGGATACAAACTCCCCTAGTGCCCTTCAGCTTTTGTACTAGGCTTCTAAACAAGATATCTGCAAAGTCTACTCTCAATCCATTCCACAAGCAGTAAGCCATTTCTGCTTGTGAGGAGTTGATCTGGTCAAGACCACCAGAACTCCCACCCATACTCTCCACCAGGTGGATGAAAAAGTACCTCCATGAAGGTGTAAGACCCTTCATGGTCATCGCACCCTTCGTCTTCAAAACCCCATTCTCCAAGCACTCCTTGTGTCCCATTTCAAGGAGGACTTGGCGAAAATTAACATTTGAGGGTAAGACGACTGGAGATTCACCCTCTCTCCAGTAATTAAGGTGTAAGGCATCCCTCAATACGTCAGCGGACAAGGTACACTGGATTGTTCCATCCTTTAATGTGAAACTGATGGAGGAACAATCGGAAGAAAGAGTGGCAGTGTACCAAAACTTACACAAGTAGTTGTGAAACAACTTGCGTGGGTTTAGAGAGAATGAGGGTCCTATTGGAGAATTCTTCAAAAAAATTTGGATTCTACCAATAAGGGTATTGGACCCTTGAGATCCTTGTAAGCTTGCCATCGGATTATTAGGATTGAGTTTGATGACCGAAGCATTACTAGGAGCACCAGATGCCGGTTTGACATCTGGTGAAGGAGCATATGGAACAGTCAAGAGATTTACATCTCTTGAACGGGATGATCTAGGTGCCATTAGAAAATGAAATTGAAATTTGGGAATTAGGGTTCTTGATTTGTGAAACAGAGAGAGAAATGAAGCAATTTTGATGATTGGGAAGTAAATGAAAGAATGTAGAAGGAAGTAAATGAGTTCGGAGTAAATAAGGGTATTTATAAGGGATTCATGATCCCAATGAAATACAAAAATTATATTTTATTTAACCAAAACAACTTTGTAGATATTTTAACAAAGAAGTTTGAATTTTGAAATAAAATCATAATTTGCCATGTCAACATTAAATGCTACCATGTCAGCATTAAATGCTACGACGGCTTATCTTACCCACGCGCCCACTCACTTTTTATTTTCCCAATACAAACAGTTGTCAAGTACTAAAATGGCTTTAAACACGTCAGATCACGATACCAAGTGGTTTAAAACACTCGAGTACCATCACGTGTCACAAATATTGACCAAGTATTTCTAACGTTATAAAAATAAGACAAGACTGAATCTGGTCACTGGAGGATCAGTCCAGTACCAGTTTCCAACTGAAGAGTTCTCCAGTTGCCATTTTCAAACAAAAACGAATTTTAGTCAGAAAATTATTTTTGAGTCTTTCCCCTAAAATGATGATCCAGAAATCAATTAGTGCCAGGATAGTATCATAAAGGCGTTCGATAGCCTGGCGAGCAAAGATTATCTGGACCTCCTCAACTGGAGAACTTCATCAGTGTCACTGACGCGTTCAATAACAAAGAAAGCTCCAGTTTTAAGGATTTAACATTCCCAGTTCGCTGATGAGATGTTTAAAGGTTTTCTCATCGAGAGGTTTTGTAAAAACATCAGCTAACTGTTTGTCAGTGGGGATGAAATGTAATTCAATGTCTCCTTTCATAACATGATCACGAATAAAATGATACCTGATGTCAATATGCTTTGTTTTGGAGTGCATCACTGGGTTGTGAGATATAGCAATTGCACTGGTGTTGTCACAAAAGATTGGGGTCCTTGTATACTTTTGACCATAATCTAGTAACTGGTTCTTGATCCAGAGAATCTAGGCACAGCAACTGGCCGCAGAAATGTACTCTGCCTCGGCAGTGGACATAGAGACTGAAGTCTGCTTCTTGCTGGTCCAACTTACCAGTTTTCCTCCAAGGAAATGACAACCACCAGTTGTTGATTTTCTATCTATCTTACAACCTGCATGATCAGAATCTGAATAACCCATTAGATCTAATCCTGAGCCTTTGGGGTACCAAAGACCAAGATTAGGACACCCTTTCAGGTATCTAAAGATACGCTTTACAGCGTGCAAATGTGATTCTTTAAGGTTAGCCTGAAACCTGGCACATAGACATGTTGCAAACATTATATCTGGTCGACTGGCAGTTAAGTACATCAGTGAACCAACCATACCACGATAGTCAGTTATGTTCACTGGTTTGCCAGTTGGGTCAGAGTCCAAATTTAATGGTGCTGCAATAGGTGTGTTTTTTGATGGGATTGAATCATATTTGTATTTTCTTAACAAATCTCTGACATATTTTCCTTGGTTTATGAAAATTCCATTTTCAGTTTGCTTAATCTGAAGACCTAAGAAAAATGTTAATTCACCCATTAAACTCATCTCATACTCAGATGACATGATTTTAGAAAACTTTTTACACATTGCATCATCAGTTGAACCAAAAATAATGTCATCAACATAAATTTGTACCAATAAGATATTACCTCTTTCTTTCAAGATGAATAAGGTATTATCTATTGCACCTCTTTGAAAGCCATTTTTAAGAAGATGTTTAGTTAGAGTATCATACCAGGCTCTTGGGGCTTGTCTTAGACCATACAATGCTTTGTTTAGTCTATAAACCCAATGAGGATGCTTCTCATCGATGAAACCTGGAGTCTGCTTAACATATACTTCTTCTTCCAATGTTCCATTCAGGAACGCACTTTTGACATCCATCTGGAAGACCTTGAACTGCAGATGGGCTACATAAGCCAGAAATATTCTGATGGCTTCAAGTCTTGCAACTGGAGCAAAAGTTTCATCAAAGTCAACGCCTTCTGCTTGACAGTAACCCTGGGCAACTAGTCTGGCCTTGTTTCTTACAACATGGCCATCTTCATCCATCTTGTTTCGGTAGACCCATCTGGTACCAATGGGTTCTTTCTTTAACCCTGGTGGACAAGGAACAGGCTCCCAAACATTGTTCCTTTCAAACTGGACGAGCTCTTCTTGCATAGCTTCCACCCAGCTTGGGTCTGCCATAGCCTCGTCAATCTTCTTCGGTTCAATTAAAGATAAGAAGGTGACGTTTAAGCATTGCTCACTGGTGGCTCTTCTAGTCTGAACCCCACTATTTGGATCTCCCACAATCTGTTCAATTGGATGTGCTCGAGTCCATCTAGTGTATTGACTAGGCTGGTGTAACACAATATCAGTGTAAGTCACCTGGCGATCTTCTTCAGTTGCAGTAGCTTCTGGAGGAGGATCGGTCCAAACTACTTCTACATCCTCATCAGAGTCAATGAGGTCACGATTTGCATCATGAAATTCTTCATTCAAAGGCATTTCTTGAAGAACTGTAGAAGTTGGAGTTTGAACTGGTGCTGATATTGGAGTGGCACGTACATCAGATCCAATCACCAATTCTTGTGGTAAGTTGAAATTGATGGAGGGATAAAATGATGTGTCACTGGTGCTTTTCTTCTTCTTAACTGGTTCCAATTTGTTGTAACTGGAAACATCTTTTGGTGAAACAACTGACTGATGAACTTGGTCAGTTTACCAAAATTGATTGGAACGACTGGAGTAATATCAAGGCTTGGTCTCTTGTTGATTGCTTCAGTTGATTCATCGAATGTGACATGAATTGTCTCATGAACCTTTTGGAGTCTATAATCATAAACTCTAAAGGCCTTTCGAATATCTGAATAACCTAAAATACCCCTTCATCAGCTTTTGCATCAAACTTTCCAAGCTGACTGGAATCGTTTAAGATATAAACTGGACAACCAAATACAGAAAGTATCCAATATTTGGTTTACGATTCCTGAGTACTTCATAGGCAGTTTTCTTATGTCTCTTGATGTAGACTGACCAGTTTTGGGTGTGACAAGCAGTTGCAACTGCCTCAGCCCAAAAACTGGTGGGAAGACCTGATTCAGATAGCATACTTCTGGCTGCTTCTATCAGCGTGCGATTCTTTCTTTCCACAACTCCATTTTGCTCTGGAGAGTGTGCTGATGAGAAGTTTTGAGAGATGCCAGTGCCATTGCAAAATGTTTCAAGTACCTTATTTTGAAATTCAGTACCATTATCACTTCGCAACTGACAAACTTTTCGAGTGTACTTGAGCTCAATTCTTTTGATGAGAGAGATGATTTCAGCAGGTGCATCACTTTTGGATCTGAGGAATACCACCCAGCAGTATCTGGTGAATTCATCAACTACAACTAGAGTGTACTTCTTTCCAGCTCTAGTTTGAACATTCACTGGACCAAAGAGATCCATATGTAGCATGTGAAGAGGTTCAGTGATGCTAAAATTTTGCCTAGTTTTGAAACTGGCTCTTTTCTGCTTGCCCATCTCACACCCTGGACATGGCTTTTCTTTATTAAAAGAAATCTGAGGTATCCCATCAACCAGTTGTTTGCGAGACAACTTGTTAATATTTTTAAAATTAAGATGGGATAATCTTTTATGCCATAGCCAGTTGGTGTCCTCATCAGCCTTGGTATAGAAACATTGCTCTTTTGGAGCTGGTTCCATATCCATGATGTACACATTTCCTTTTCTTGGTGCAACCATCACCACTTTCCAATCCTTGTTAAATATGGTGCCTTGAGCAATATCGAACAAAACTCTGAAGCCATCATCACAAAGTTGGCTGACACTGATCAGGTTGTATTTCAAACCATTCACAAATGCAACTTTCTTGAATTCGACTTGTCCATTATTGAGTACACCATATCCTTCAGTCTTTCCAGATTGATCATTACCAAACGTCACTGTCGGTCCATCTTGGACAGTGAACTCTTCAAGCAGGGGCTTACATCCGGTCATAGTCTGGCCAGCAGCGCTGTCCGGATACCAGATATTCTTCTTTCGATCGCCCTGCACACCCACAAAAATCATTAGTTATTTTGTGAACCCATCTTTTCTTGATGGGTTCACTGGACTTCTCTACAGAAGTCACAGTAGATTGTTGTGGTGTTGAACCGGAGGCTGCATCTGGAGCTTTTTCACCAGCTCCAGGTGCAGGAGTAAAAACGATTGGTACTTGATACTTACTCCCCTGATTTTTACCAGATTTAGTTCCAGATGGAACATTCTTTTGATTAGGTTTTGAAGGGAGTGGTTTAATATTTTGTTTGAAAACTGGAGGTAATGAACCTCCTTCCAGATTTTTAATCCGGGCAGTACAACTCTGAACCTGTCGAGACAAAAGTTGGAGTTGACTTTCCAGATTAACCAAAATATTATTTTCATCAGGCAGCTGAACCTTGGACCTTGGTTCAGCTGGAGTTTTAGTCTGTCGGGTCTTGGGCACCTTAGACTTTTGAGGTAAAGGCTTGTTACCAGTGGCCTTTTTAACTGGAGCTTTAGCATGTTTGGCTCCAGTTTTAACCTCAATGGGGGTGGTCTCAATGGGTTCAGTTTCAACAGCTTCAGGTTGATCATAAGGTATTTCAACCTTGAGAGCTGGAGGCAATGCATGAAGATCTGGTATGAGAGCTGCCATCTCCAGATCTCCAGATTTCCATGCATTCTTCTGGGCATCGATAGTTCTTGAAAATGCATCATAGTTTTTACCAGATGCTTTTACCCATGACTTGATAATCTTTTGTTCTTTTTCAAGATCAGAAAATAGTTTTTGATTATCAAGTTCCAAAGCCTCAATCTTTAAAACTGACTCCTTGAGAGCCAACTGGACACTTTGTAAATCATTCAGTTGTAGTTTAACATTGTTCAGTTCAATTAAGATAGTGTCAAGATATCTTTCACTATCAGCTCTAACAGTTTCCACAAAAGCTAAATCACCACTTAATGATTCAGCCAGGTCCAGTTTCAGTTCAGGGTCAACCTGATTATCATAGTCACATACCTTTTTCAAGATGATGTCCACCCATCTTCCAGTGATGACATCTTCTTTTGCCACGTGCTGCTGTTGATCTTCCAAGGCCATAAAACACATGTCCCTTTCCTCTTCTTCATCAGCTGATGAGTCATCAGAGTACTCCCATTTTCCCTCAGTTTGTGCCATTAAGCACTGATCCTTTTCCTTTTCCATGGACAGGAGGGCAATCTGGGCCTTAAGCTTCTTGTATTTAGCTTTGTAGCTATCATCAGGCCGATTGAAATTAGGGACAGGGGGGCCAGTTTGGTTGTTCAACTGACTAGATCTGCATTCCTTCATAAAGTGACCTTTCTTGCCACACTTATAGCATGTAAGATTGGTTTTATCCAGAGAGCTGGAGCTGGAAGCATTGTTTGGGCCATTAAATCTTTTAATTTATGCTTAAACCTGTTAAAGGTTTTAGCAATCATGGCTACCAGATCATCATCGTCAGTTTCATTACAACCATCACTGTTTTTAGTGGTCAGACCAGAGTTCAAGAAACTGTTTAACATCTCCTTCATTGAGTGTACCTGGACACTCTCTGCAGACATTAAAGCAGCACAAGGTCGCTCAGTTACACTAGCAACCTTGGGACTCTGGGCATGGTTCATGGCATCCTGCTCAGCCACCAGTCTTGCAGCATTGTTATCTTCAGTGAATCTGAAGGCTCCATAGAGCGATGCAAGAGTATGGCTGTGCAAGGTTTTACCTTGTCTTAAGACAAGAACCATGTTTTCCCATTTGGAAGGAAGAATATCACAAAACTTCTCAAGAAGAATATCCTTATCCTTCTCTACACCCAAGCCTCTCAACTGATTAATGAGGCTAGAAAATCTGGTGTATGTACCAGTTAGACTTTCATTGGGCAAGGCAAAGAAGGATTCATACTTCTTGTTCAAGGCAACTTTCCTGGTGACAATAGTGTCATCACCTCCTTCAAACTGAATAACTAATTCATCCCACATTGACTTGGCACTGGGGAACAACACAAGTGTTGGAATTAGATCTTCAGGGACAGCTCCAAGGATCATGTTCTTAAGTCTGGTGTCCAGATCAACAAGTCTACGATCCTCATCAGACCAATGGTCTTCGAGCTTTTCTCTTGAAACTCTTCTTCCAGTTGGATCTAGAAGAGGACTTACCCCAAGAGACATGGGTATATATGGTCCATCCTTAAGGATTTTCAACATATACCTCTCTATCCCACCAAAATGCAAAAGCATTCTAGCCTTCCATGTACCAAAAGTCTCACTGTTTCCATCGAATTTGGGAACAGGAGTGTTAGAATAATGTACATGGACGTGATTTGGGGCAGTAGGAGGAGGAGGGTTAGAATTAACATTTTGAAAAGGTTGGGCATTAGTATTCAAGGGGGTTTCACCTGAACCAGAACCATCTCCACCTTCAGTAGTGTTCATATTAGCAGATCTAGGCAAGTTTATTAGCCTTCTGCTCTGATACCACTTGTAAGTCCCAACTCAAAAGATGGTACTACTGAAGACACCTCTATGTCGATGGTGGAGTTACTTTGCAATATATGCACTGAACTGGAGACGACCAGTTGCAGTGTGTATATACCAAGTTCTAGATAGATTACTTATTTAAAAGACAATAAGTAAAAAACAATGCAATAATACAAAATACTTGTAAAATAAATTTTCAAGGTTGTTGCGGAACCAAGATAATACAAGAATGTAAATATCCTAACAACCTATGAACTACAATTGATCTACACTCGGAATTTCTCTAAACAATCGAAACACTTTAAAGTTGTGAAATGTTCCTTTTTACGATTGAGAGAATACTGCACAAGTTCACCAAGAATATTGCAGGTATGCAAAGTGTGAAGTGTTTTCACTATGTGATTTCACTTGATATTCTTGTTGTGCAATGACTTGTATTTATAGGCAAAGTTAACATTGGGATGTTAACTTTGGTCGTACAAATGTGGTTGAGAGCATTTAAGGAATAGCATTTAATTCCTTAAAATGCAGTGTAAAGTTGCAGGATAAAGCAACTTTATTCAACCAGCTTTATGTACCTTTTAGTAATTAAATAATAAGATAAGTCTTATTATCCAGGTAAAAGGACATAAAACACAAAAGTCAATTCCTCGTAATCAGTGTAAAGCTTTGTAAGAGCTTTCCACTGATGGTCTCCAGTTTGTAACTGACTAGAATGTCAACTGGGCTTCGCTGCCATTACCATTCTCTATCTTCCATTTGTTGTCTTCGACTTCAACTGGAATGATTCTTCAACTGGTCAGTTCTCAACTGGAGGAAGTCTTCAGTTGCATTGACTGTACGGTGCAACTGGACTTCAATATATTTCTGGACAAATCTTCTGGGTCTCCAGTTCACTGGACAGTTTCACTGGGTCTCCAGGTGCAACTGGAGACTGGCCAGTTTACCAGGTGAACTGGTCCTAACAGTATTATAGGTATATTAGGTGTAGATATTTAAATTAGTTAATTATTAATAGACATAGTATAGACAGTTTAGTAGGCATTATATATTTTAAATAATTTATTAAGGGTATTATTTTGGGTATGTATGGAGTAGTTGTAGCTGTAACTTTTAGTTGAAGCTGTAAGTTGTAACTTTTAACAAAGCTTGTTAGCAAGACTTTTATATTAAAGGTGTTTGGTATGATAGCTGTAGCTGCAACTTCAAGAAGTATTTGTGTAATTTTTAAAAATGAAAAGGTTGATTTAAACTAAAAGCTCTTGAAACGCTACTTCAATTAGCGCTTCATTTTAAAGTTTTTTTCTTTCAAATAAAAGCTAAAGTTAGTTACATCCAAACAAAACTTTTAACATAATAGGTGCTTATTGTTTAAAATTAAAAGCTAAAGTTCTCAAACAACTCTTAAAAAGCTTTTGTCAAACATGCTCTTTTTCGTTTATTAATGTGTGTTTCTGTTCTATCATCTTCTTAGGATGGGCGGTGTATCCCGGTGAGCAACCCGGTCACCGGCTGGTACCTATTTGAACGTCATTTCGTCCCTCCGGTAACACAAAGCTGGAGAGCAAAGTAGAGAGGTTGCTTACCGGTTTCCTCACCCCTCTCTATCTCTTCATTTCTTTAGCAAAGCGAGGATCCTAATCCAAAAAGATTAACTATGCAAGTCTACAACATGCCATTTTCAATTTTTGTTTGTTGTGGGCTGATTAAAAAGAAGCATCTGCATTCAGGGCCAATTTTGGGCTCATTTACGAATATATGTGTAGAGTATATACTACAGAGTACACTAGTACAGTGTATAGTCAACAATTGAGGCCCTTTCAACGTTTGGGCCTTTGGGGAAATGTTCACAATTTGCCTCTTTTGGTCTCAATCACATATTTACAATCATATGTGTTTAGGACTTTAGGACTTTAGGACTTTTGGGTGAGCAAAAACCGAACCGAAAACCGCAAAAACCATGAAAACCGAAAAATCCGAACCGAAAAAACCAAAAACCGAAAAAACCAAAAACCATTGGTTTTGGTTTTCTAAAAACCGAAAGTTATGGTTCGGTTTTGGTTTCTAATGAAAAACCGAACCATAAAAACCGAACCGAACCAAAAATATATATTGTTTACTTTATTTTATACTTATATCATTTTATTATTAGTTTTTGGTAAATATGTTAATATATTTGCATTTTTAAGTGTATATAATAATATAATTTATATGCTTTAAGTGAAAATACACAACAAGATTGTTTTGCTTTCATAATTGTATAATTAAACAACGCGTAAAACATATAAATAGTTATATATAAAATTTGTTTGAAGTTTGTACAACTTACTTTTATGGATTTGTTGTCATTGTTGTAGTGTTATTGTTACTAATATTGTTTTGAAAACTTGTTGAAATTAATTATGGTGTAATTATAGGGTATAAACTTATAAACTTTTCAAGCTCAATTTGACCCAAACCACAAGTGGTTAAAAACCGACTAAAACCGAAAAACCGAACCGAAATAGACCCAAACCGAAAAAACCGAAACCGAAAAAACCGAAACCCAATGGTTTTAGTTTTCAAAAACCGAATTATAACGGTTCGGTTTTCGGTTTTAGTCAAAAACCGAACCGTACTCACCCCTAGGTAGATGTTAGAACTGAATAACTAGATCAAACATATATAAAACCGTGTAATTGTACTTCTAAATACAAAATAAACTTGTTTTAAGTGCTGGTATATAAAACAATAAAGATGAACTTTAAGTATAAGAAACTAATTAGACGATTAATAACTTCAACAAATGAAAAATATGATTCTCTTCGCTAGAGAACCATGTACATAAAGTAAATATACTTTGGTGAACTTCTTAATATAAGTACTATAATATATATACGAGGAAAGGAAATATGTGGCTTGATGTACCTAGTTTAGGTATAGAACCCTTTCGATGCTAATTTTTAAAAAATGATACACACATGCATTTCGTCTTTTTAATAATAATCTAATAGTGATAGACATTCAGATTTAATATTACTTATCATATTAATATGATAGACATTTCGCAGATTTAATAATAACTAATAATAAATTCTTATATTATTATTATTAATATTATTATTAATATAAATAAAGAGTTAATTACAGAAATCGTCCCTGTCGTGGTACCCAACTTGCAGGTTTCGTCCCTACCTTTCAAAAATTACAGTTTTAGTCCAAAAAACTTTGCTCCGTCAACACTTTTAGTCCAAAGCATTAACAGACGTTAAAATACCCATCACGTGACCTGCACATGATGGGTATAATGGTCTTTTCATTACCAATTGACCAAAAGTGTAATTAACTCTTTGCAGGTAGGGACGAAACCTGCAAGCTGGGTACCACGACAGGGACTAAAACTGTAATTTTTGAAACCAAAAACCAAGCACCTATTTTCATTCACTGGGTCTTTTCATTCACTTCTCTTCCTCCTCTTCTTTTTCAGATCCATCAACAAAATCAAGCACCTATTTTCAAACCCAAAATCAAGAACCACATAATCCAAAAAAATCAAACACCCATTATCAAACCAAAAACCAAGAAGCAAATCCTAATTAGGTGAAGAACAAAAACAATTACAACAAGAAGATTAGTTTGAAAAATTATCACATAGAATATATATTGAAAAACAGTTGGGATCCGCGGGACTACCAGTGCTCCAGGTTCTTAGCACTATCAATGCAAATACATCACCAACAACTCCCGCTAATTGATATATTTAAGAATGAGATAT
>CM067171.1:76457610-76530110 GCA_034093135.1 Erigeron breviscapus | reverse complement strand
TCATGAAGGGCTTGGCTAATGGTCAGTTACTGCTTGCTGTTGGAATAGATCCAAACAATGGAACCTTTCCACTTGCATATGGGATTGTGGAATCTGAGAATAAGGCTTCTTGGAGATGGTTTCTTGAGCATCTTGGAGGAGATCTTGATCTGAATCACATGTCTAATTTCACTTTTATAAGTGATAGACAAAAGGTACAATAACCAACCTTATTTGCATTAGTATAATCTTACAATGTATATGTTATTAATTATACTCTATTTACTAATTAACAAACTGTTTGGGTTTTAGGGGATCATTCCAGCCATTTCAGAACTATTCCCCTGTGCAGAGCACAGATACTGCTTGAAACACATATATGAGAACATGAAGCTGACTTATAGGGGACAAGTTTACAAAGACTTCCTCTGGAAGTGTGCCACTGCAACAACAGTTCCAGAATTTACCAAGTTCATGGAAGACTTAAAGGCAGTCAACAATTCTGCATATGAGTGGTTGAAGGCAATTCCACCAAGACACTGGGCTAGGTCTCATTTTTCTGGTAAGACTTGTATAATTTTTACCAATTCTGCATACTTTTTTTGTGTTTTTTCTTAATAGTTGTCAAAAATAACAGGGAGATGTCATTGTGATGTACTTGTGAACAATATGTGTGAGACTGTAAATGGAAAACTTGTAGATGGTAGGGAGAAGCCTATAATCATGTGTTTAGAATATATAAGGGAGTATTTGATGAAGAGACATGCTAAGGTACAAAAGATGATTGAAAGTGCTGTTGGGCCATTAACACCCAATGCAGCTGCCATGTTTGAGTTGATAAAGAAGGAGGCTGAAAGATACAGAATCATCTGGAATGGTGGTACAAAGTTTCAGGTTGCTGGTCCATGGCAAGATCAACATGTAGTGGATATGATTGAAAGGACATGTATATGCAGAAAATGGGAATTATCTGGCATGCCATGTAAACATGTTGTGGCTACATTCAATGACATGGGAAATAATGGTATGCAATGTGCCATTCCTGAGTCATATGTAGATCCTGTTTACTGGCTTGCTACTTGGAGAACTATGTACAGTTTTACAATTACCTACCAAGGGAAGGGCACATTGGCCAAAGTTTGACAGTCCCATCACAATTCTTCCACCAAAACATAAGGTTTCAATAGGGAGGCCTAAGAAAAAGAGAAGAAGGAGTCAAGTTGAGATACAGTTGGTGAAGGAAGGAAAGCTTACCAGGGCTGCTGCTTACACTAAATGTGGGAATTGCAAGCAAGATGGACACAACAAGAGAACATGTACAAGGGGACCAAGTCAACAAGCTGCTGGTTCAAGTTCAAAAGCTGCTGGTTCAAGTCATGGAAGAAAGAAGACTGCAGTGAAGAAGCCTGCAACTAAGAACAAGCCTGCAGGTTCAAAAGCTGCTGGTTCAAGCAAGACTGCCAACTGATTTACTAGTTTCATGCTTTTCTTTGAACTTATTTGGTGTGTATTAAAGACTAAGTATTTGATCTTGTTTGTTGTTTCCTATTTCCTATTTAGACTAATGTATGTGTGTGTACTAAAACACTGAAATGCAACTTAAATGAATGTGTGAGTGCCACTAAATGTGGCACAATTTTGGTAATGTTTTCTGGAATTTTGACTCTCATGGTCAATATTGGTAATGTTTGACTATAAAAAGTCAATAATTAGTTTCACATGTTTTTTGACTCTTATTGAATTTTGACTCTAATTGTCAATTCTGATAACTTGCAATTGGAATAAAAGATTACAACAAGGCAAATTTCATATCTTACAAATTCAATATTTACATCCATTAGATACAGGAAAACAAAAAAAATTCAAAAACAAGCTAATTTCATCTAAAATACATATAAGCAACAAATATAATCCAACTTATTACTAAAAACTTTTTGTATCTTCTTGCTTGAATTTCATTAGCTCTGGCAGCCTCCTCAAATCTGTTCATTGATCTCAACAGCCCCGGGATAATTTCCACTGATCTTCTACACATAGGTGGATCATGCCAACTAATAAATCCATGTCTTGAACCCTAATTTCGATTATTCAAAGAAAAAAAAATTAGGTCAGATTAATTTAATCGACTATAATAAATCTCTTACCTTTCTAGAACAACAATAGAATCGCCTTCCTGGGTTATTCTCAGTCCATGAGGTGCGAATCGTAGATGGATGGCCGCAGCTACAAAGAATCATTGCAAGTTGTTAATCGTATTTTTGTAATTTGGGGGTTTTAGATTATTAAGGAAAATACGATTGAATGAGTTTTGGGGGTGGAATTAGGTATATATATGGGTGGGAGGGGGTTAATTACTGAACTACCCCGCACGTGCCAAGCACATGGTGCATTAACGGCTGAAAATGGACGGAACGTTAATGTTGGACCAAAAATGCAACGGTTGTGATACCACAGGGATAGGTTTCACTACTTTTCACACTTTTGTACCAAACTTGCAAAGTTGGTGATACCTCAGGGACCAAAAATGCAATTTGTTCTATAACAAAACACCTGGTCGGTTATGTGAGGGGCGAGACTGTAGCAAGTACTGTAGCTACAAATATTATTTTATTAGGGCTCTTCTTCCGCCAAAAAACTTCACCGACTGCGATGATACTGTACAGACACCGACTTCTCCCCTGCCTTCCTTCTTTTCTCTAAATCTTTCTTTAGTCTTCTTCTTAATCTTCTTTTCATTCTCCACCATGTAATTAGGGTTTTGAGTATTATACTATACCTATAACAGACACCGGCATTTTGTAACAACAGTTTTAGATTCTCGGGTCAGGGATGCGGTTTCCTTTTAGTTTCTCGGGTCAGTGATGCGGTTTCTTCATCCTAATTCCGACTGGGTTCAACACCCTTGATGTTACTGTTGTGTGAAAATTAAGGTTTTCCTATTTTGGGGGCAATTTGAAGTGATAGTGCCCTCTTGCAATATTTTGATTGAAACAAGGTATGTTCTTTCCTATTTTTTCTTCTGTTGTTTCAATAATTTGCCTTTGTGTTGGTTTACGTGTGGCTGCTGCTAACTACAAGTATCATCAGGTTTTATGTATGTAAGGTGTTTGACAAATTGTCTAAGAGAGTTATCCTGAGCTGACCTAATGAAAATGTCGACCTGCAGGGCCTCAGCCAAATATAGCTAATTAACCTGATCGGCCAAATATAGCTAACCTGGTTTTACATGTCTTTGTATCTTCAACGCTTCAATCAAATTTCTTGGTCCTAATAATAATGTATGCTATTGACAGGATCATAACATATGAAGAGGTGATATGATAAAAAACAAAAAAAGGGTCCAGAAATTGTCATGCATTATATAGTGTTGCTGGTGGTTTAGAAAAATTTCACCACGGCGGGTACATAGTCATCTTCTTATGTTCATATTGAAATATGTCTTTGATGACCATGTGAAATAGGAATATAAAATGTCTTGGCAAATAGGTGAGAGATTATTATTAAATTTCGTTTATGTTGGTTAGTAGCTGGTGATTTGATTACCGAGGCAGTTTTAGATCAGGTTATGTTGTTGAATAGTTTTATGGTGTTGTTGATCATGTTTCTTATATGTGATTCTGGTGAGGATTTTGATATAATATCAAGTTTTGTGTCTTCGTTGCACGCTTGCACCTTCCAAGTTGAATATGTGTGTTCCCATTTGGCCATTTTTTTTAAGGTTTGTATCCAACTTGCTCAAGACTGTTAGGTATTTTGACTAATATCATTACCAAACAGCAACCTAGCTTCATAGGCACTACGACATATGGTTTGACAAGGTAGCTTGCCGGTGGCCACTATCGCTAATTGTATCTATGTTTTCTGCAATTTATAGAAGTTATTGAATGCTCACAGAAAAGTAATAATATTCCTACGTTAGTTATTTTAGTATTCCTAATTAGGACTGTTACTGTTCTAAAGGAACGATAGTGGACTTATGTGCGTGATTGACTAATGTGCACCTAGAAATCAACAACTGGTCAAGAGTTGTTGTTTCAAAGAGTTGTATTCAATAGAATCCAATACTATCATCAGAGTGAACTTAATCCTGAACTACTTAACATGACATTTGATGAATTAACAATTTGATCAATATAATATGAGTGCAGGTGCCTAACAATATGCGCTTGCCGCTGCTGAGCAAGTTTATGAAGTATTGAACCTTAAATGACAATTTTTTTGGGCCAGATTACTATTCCGAATAATTCTGGTTATTCGCAGTTGTTGTGGTTGTTGCCTTCTTGACTTCATCCCAGTCTTGCAGCTTTGGAAGTAAGTGCAATTTTGAATATGCCCGTCTTTATATCAATGTATTATTGACTATAGTACAGCTAATTGGTAGCTGATTGCGATGTAGTTCATATAGGAACTATTAACCTCTGATGGTGCTTGCCTGCTAATGGTATAATATATTAGCACATCTAAATTTGATTGTTTTGTGTAGTATCTTATAAATCATGTTTTAGTAAGAAACTTGGTGCTGCTAAATAATACACTTCCTTAGTATAATTCTTCTCATTTGTTGACCAGTTTGCCTTATCTTGATATATGTTATTAGTTTAGAGTGTTACACATCAGTTTCTTACATGATGAATGTTTGAAAACTCACTGCAAATCAATGCCATCATGAAGCCTTTATCAAGTTATTTAGTGTGTTTTTGTTTACTAAAATTGGTAGTAGTTGTCACCTTTTGTATATGTATGTAAAGGAAACTAGAGGTTAAGTTAAATTCTCAAGGTATTGCATTTGCATCTAAGGTTAGTGGACAGGCTCTAACTATACGTGATATATGATACAATATATAAACTTAATATGCACATTCTAATAAAATTAACCGAAATTTGTGTAGCTTAAACTTAAAAAAAGCAATATTTTAATCTCCTTATTTGGTTTTGTAGATAAGATGGGTATACACGCTTCTAGGTGTGATCTTCCTAATCTTTCTTCATGTCGCAAAAAATGGTGGCCAGTACTTACTACTGACAACTATATAGGTCGTTAAACTGTGTTGAGCATTGAAATTCGCAAAAGAGGCTGCTGCTCAACAAGGCAAAAGCTATTGGAAGAGGTTCTTTTAGGATCCAAATACTCGACATTTGCTGATGTGTACTCATTTTCATATTGCATCTGATTGTTAGTGGTTTGGAAGAGGTTCTTTTATACATGTAACAAGCCCGCCGCAACGCGCGGAATTATATTCTAGTTATGAACAAATCACTAATTCCTTAAGTTTAAAGTGTTATCATGAAATCTATAGAAGTATTTGCTGTGATTAACATATGTAGAACAGTAGAAGTATATAATGACACTGTTTGAAACATCTGGTCTGCTGGTCATATATATATGATATACCTTCGACCTTCTAGTATGGTGTCTCCAATAAAAGGAATTAACAAGGTTTTCAAAACTGGATGGGATATCGAACCCATCTAAATGGCTGATTTAACCACTTCGTCAGACACGAACAAAGAAACTAAATCCTTAGGGGGGAGGGAATGGTACCCAGCTACTTAAACTTACTCAATCTCTCTTCCAATCAAAACCTTTCAACTCACAACTACTCAAATCTATCCAATCCTTACCCAAATCATAGGCAATACATACCTAATTCATTAAACTTACCCAATTTCATTTTCTTTTTCATTTTTTTATTACATCAATATATTAACTATATAAATACAATCTTAAAACATTTCATTAAGAAATAAACATTACACAACACTTTAAAAACCAAAAAAGACAAAAACAATACATAATATTTATAATACAAAGCTATAAAAAAAACAGGGTATAAAAAAAAAAATTTTGAAACTAATATAACTCATTTGTCAATGTAACATTAGTTCATGGGTCAGGAAGTGTAAATATTGCAAATTTATAACACAATCCTCCTTCGTTGCAACACACCCTCCTGCAACACACCCATAGATATTTTCAGTTTTTTCTTTTCTCTTTTTTTTTTTAAATTTTGAACGACAGCGGCACTCCCCAACGGTTGGAAAAGTGGGCCCTCCATGTTACATATTAAATGAGAAATAGGTGCAAAATAAATAGTTTCAATACTTGAGGGGGCGTTTTGTAACATTTCAAATGGTTGTTAGAAGTTAGTTACGATTGTTTTGTTGTATAAATACCGAATTAATTCATGTAATTGGGCAGTTATCAAATATACAAATCATTTCTCAATCTCTCTCAATTTTCTTGTAACAAATTGGTATCAGAGCCGTTCGATTCTCGGCGGTTACGATTCCGATCACCTCCTCCGGCGAGCTCTGTTTTCCGGCGAACCCTAATTCACTAAATTCACCAGAAAATTCACAAATTAAACCATGGGAACCAGAAATCAAACCCAAGAAATGGAAAAATTAACAAAAGACAATGAAAGATTAGCCAAAGAAGTCTCTACAACTCAAAATGAGATGAATACATTGAGGTCCACCGTTCAAACATTACTGGCACAAATGGCGGCCATGGAGAAGCAAAGATCGATCGTGGTGCGACCAGATGGGGAAAGATTCAGCAATAACCGTTTGGCTAAGTTGGATTTTCCAAGATTTGAGGGTGATGATGTAGAGGGGTGGTTATACAAGTGTGAGCACTTTTTTGTAATTGATGACACTCCTGCAGATAGGAAGGTGAGATATGCTGCAATACACATGGATGGCAGGGCACTTTCATGGCATCAGGGGTACATTAAGTCAAGTGGAAAAGGAATGGATGAAATTCAGTGGGAGGAATACTCAAGATCTGCAGTGGCAAGGTTTTCTTCTGCAACTATGGAGGATGCAATGGGTTCTCTCAAAGCTTTGACCCAAACTGGTGAGTTAGAAGATTATTGTGATGAATTTGATCGATTACTTAATAAGGTAAATCTTTGTGAGGAATATACAATTAGTTTGTTCATTGAAGGGTTAAAACCTGAAATAAAATGCCCAGTTAAAATGTTCCAACCCAAGACACTTAAGGACACATATGCTTTGTCAAAGATGCAAAATCAGGCCAATAAGACTTTGGGAAATAAATCTTGGGGTAGCAGTAGTACTGGTAGGAGTTATGTACCAAGAACTGGGAATAATAACAGTGGCAATATGGGCAATTTGTCCAAACCACCCATTCTGGCCACACCAGTCAATGCAATTCCTTCAAATGCATTGGTACCCAAAAGTGTAACTAGTTCTTTTATGCAAGAAAAAAGAAATAAGGGTGAATGTTTTTATTGTAATGAAAAATGGGTGGCCGGTCACCAAAGGGTTTGTAAGGGAAAGAAGCAAATTTTTATGGTGACAGTAGATGAGGCAGAAGAGGAATTAGCCTTAGTTGAACAATTGAATGTATTGCCAGCGGGTCAGGAACAACCACAGTTGGACATGTGCACCATGGTGCAGGGTGAACCCCATATTTCATTAAATGCAATAATGGGTATTCCATCCTATTCAACTATGCAAGTAGTAGGCACTGTGGGTACAAGGAAGTTGCATATTTTGGTTGATAGTGGTAGCACACATAATTTCATGAATGAATCATTGGCAAAGAAATTAGTGTGTCCAGTTATCAATATACCAAATGTGAGGGTGACAGTGGCTAGTGGTAACAATATGGCTTGTTTGAATCTTTGCAAAGATTTTCAGTGGATCATGCAAGGTAACTGGTTTAAGGAGGATATGTTGTTGATAGAGTTAACCAATTATGACATTGTTTTGGGAGTTCAGTGGCTGCAGAAATTAAATGATATAATTTGGAATTTTAAGGATTTAACCATGAAATTTCAAGTGGGTGGTCAGAATTTTGAGTTGAAGGGAGTGCAGCAGCATAGGGTTAGTATGTGTTCAATGGAAAAAATGAATTCCATAATTGGGTATGGAAAAGAAGTGGTCCAAGCTGAATTATTATCTTTACAAACCAGTACTGAACCCACTACTATGCATCACCCTTTGCTGAAAGGTTGTCAGGGAAATCAAGAATTAGAAGTATTATTGCAGAAATTTGATGATATATTTGAAATTCCAACTGGGTTACCACCACCCAGACCTTGTGATCACAGAATAAACCTCAAGAGTGATGCCACAAACCTGAACCTCAAACCCTACAGATACCCAAAAGCCCAAAAAGATGTAATAGAAACAATGACCAAAGAATTATTGGATTCTGGGGTCATTAGGCACAGTCAAAGCCCATTTGCTGCACCAGTGGTTTTAGTGAAGAAGAAAGATGGTTCATGGCGCATGTGTGTGGATTATAGACGTTTGAATGAAGCTACAATCAAGGATGTATATCCAATCCCACTTATAGAAGAATTATTGGATGAGCTGCAGGGTTCAACAATTTTCTCTAAATTAGACTTGAGGTCTGGATATCATCAGGTACGTATGTATGAACCTGACATTTATAAGACTGCATTCAAGACTCATGGAGGGCATTTTGAGTTTTTAGTGTTACCTTTTGGACTTACAAATGCACCAGCCACATTTCAAGCACTAATGAATACCACATTTCAGTCTGTTTTAAGGAGATGTGCTTTAGTCTTTTTTGATGATATTTTGGTATATAGCTCTAGTTGGGAACAACACTTAAATGATCTGGAGAGTGTATTGAAACTCATGAGGGAAAATTCATTGAAAGCAAAAAAGTCTAAGTGTGCCTTTGCAGCTAATAAAATAGAATATTTAGGCCACATAATCACTGCAGAAGGAGTATCTACTGACCCAACCAAGCTTAAAGCCATACAAGAGTGGCCAACACCTGAAAATGTGAAGCAGCTTAGGGGATTTTTAGGCCTAGCAGGCTATTATAGGAGGTTTATTAGAGGATTTGGAATTTTAGCCAAGCCACTGACTGAGTTACTCAAAAAAGAGGGGTTTCAGTGGACAACAGACAGCCAACAAGCATTTGATAAGTTGAAACAAGTATTGTTGTCACCTCCAGTTCTTAAGCTGCCTGATTTCTCCAAAACATTTATTGTGGAGACTGATGCATCTGGAAAGGGAATGGGTGCTGTATTAATGCAAGAGGGTCACCCAATTGCTTTCATTAGCAAGGCATTATCACCTAGACAACAAAACTGGTCAGTATATGAAAAAGAGTTATTGGCTATAATTTTGGCAGTTAAACAATGGCACCACTATTTGGCTGCAAATCATTTTGTGATAAAAACTGACCACCAAAGTCTGAAGTATCTGTTGGATCAAAAAGTTGTAACACCTTTACAACAAAAATGGCTTTCAAAATTAATGGGGTATGATTATGAGATTAGCTACAAGAAGGGTTCAGAGAATTTGGTGGCAGATGCCTTGTCAAGGGTGCAAGGGATGGCTATTTTTGAGTTAGGAATTAGCTCAGTAGATGCAATTTTATGGGATAGAATTCAGGCTGCATGGAATCAAGATGCAGATGCTAAGGCTCTTATACATAAGCTGAGCATGGGTCAAATTGTTCCAAATAAGACTTGGAATGGCAAGGTTCTCAAAAGGAAGGGCAAAATTATAATTGCCAAGGATGCTGCTCTTAGAAATGATATTATTTCTTTATATCATTCATCACCAATTGGAGGTCATTCTGGTGCAGTGCCAACATTGGCCAAGATCAGGACTTATTTTACTGGAAAGGGTGCTCCAAAGATGTTTACAAGTTTGTTAAAGAATGCAGTATCTGTCAGAGGGCTAAGTATGAAACTGTGGCCACACCAGGTTTGTTACAACCATTGCCTATCCCTCAGTCCATCTTTACTGACATTTCAATGGACTTTATCTCTGGGTTGCCAAGAGTACAAGGAAAAGATACAGTTTTAGTAGTGGTTGATAGACTCACAAAATATGGGCATTTTTTGTTATTAAGCCATCCTTTTACTGCTGCACATGTGGCTCAGGTGTTCATGGACAATGTGTTCAAGTTACATGGTTGCCCAACCACAATTGTATCTGATAGAGACCCATTATTTTTAAGCAATTTTTGGAAGGATTTTATGAGACTGCAAGGGATAAATTTGGCAATGTCATCAGCATATCATCCACAATCAGATGGACAAACTGAGGTTCTTAACAGATGTCTGGAATCTTACTTAAGGACTATGTGCATGGATGCACCTCTCACTTGGGTCAAATGGATTCCATTAGCTCAATGGTGGTATAATACCACATGGCATTCAAGCATAAAAATGAGTCCTCGTGAAGCTTTATTTGGTGTAAAACCCAACTTGCACATTCCTTATATTCCTGGTGATACTGCCATAGCAGTTGTGGAGGAAGTTCATAGAGATAGAGAATTGATGATTCAGAAATTGAAGTCTAATTTGGAAGAGGCAAGAAATAGAATGAAACAGTTAGTGGATGGTCATAGAACTGATAGAGAATTTGCAGTGGGTGAGTGGGTTTATGTTAAGCTTCACCCTTTCCAACAAAAATCAATGAAACCTCATCAAAATAGGAAGCTCTCTGCAAAATACTTTGGTCCATTTATGGTGGCTGCAAGAGTGGGGAAGGTAGCATACAGGCTGGAATTACCATCTGAAGCTCAAATACATCCCACATTCCATGTATCACTGTTGAAAAAGGCTCATGGACCTCCTACTGCTCCTTCTGCATTACCTACTGGGAAGCAATTTTCATTCCAGCCAAGAGCAATAATTGACAGGAAACTAGAGAAACAAGGATCAAAAGCTGTGGTGAAATTTCTGGTGCATTGGGATGGATTGCCACTGTCAGAGGCATCATGGGAGTTAGCTGAAGATTTCCAAGCAAGATTTCCTCAGTTCCAATTTTGAGGACAAAATTCTTAAAAAGGAGAGGGTATTGTTACATATTAAATGAGAAATAGGTGCAAAATAAATAGTTTCAATACTTGAGGGGGCGTTTTGTAACATTTCAAATGGTTGTTAGAAGTTAGTTACGATTGTTTTGTTGTATAAATACCGAATTAATTCATGTAATTGGGCAGTTATCAAATATACAAATCATTTCTCAATCTCTCTCAATTTTCTTGTAACACTCCACCACCACGATTCTCTCTTTATTTGGCTTCACCAATCGAAATGCTACCCTATTTTCCTACCCGAGTCCTACCCGAATGCTTGCAGTGGTGTAGCCGATCGTGGTCGGGGTACCCGATCCCCTACCCGATGGGTACTCCCTCCCCCCTTAGATCTTCTTTTTGTTTTGTAAAAATAATTATCTGGGTACTAAATATATAAATAATCTAGTTTCAAACTTATGCAATAGTCTTGTTAAATTGAAAAATAAAAAATGCACCTGATATATATCCCGTGACTACACTATGAAGTAAAATAAAATAAAACTAGAACAGTACCCGTGCAATGCGACGGTGCCATGACGGCAGTGGTGGTAAGGGCGGTACCAAAAGGGACATTTTGCTCCTTTTAAGATTAATTTTTCATGGATTTTTTAAATTTGTCCTGTTTGAGATTTTTTTATGGTACCGCCTCTGGGTGGTGGTAGTGGCGTGCGGCGGTGGTGGCAGTGACAGGTGTGGTGGCGCGCAGCGGTAGCGATGGTGTTGGCGGCGGTGGCGGTGGTGGCGGATATTGCTGGTTGTGGCGGCGGCAATTAGTGGTGGTGGTGGTGACGAGACGAGTAGTGTAGGGTATTATGTGTGATTTGGTTTTTATGAAATGTTGAAAGTTAAATTTTTTGAAAAAAAACTATTTGTTTTATAATATAGTATAGATATAGATAGTATAGATGATAAAGTGTTAAAAATTTAAAATTTTTTAAAAAATTATTTATAGGGAAATGATAAACATAGCCCCGGGGCTATGTTTAATACGTTATTACATGCATCAAAGGTTGTACAATGGATATCAATCCGTAAATATAGGAGGTGGTTATGTTCAATGTGCAAGTCAATTATGCATGTAATAACCTGTTAAACATAGCCCCGGGCTGTGTTTATCATTTCCCATTAATATATTATTATAGAAGTATAAATGTTTGTTTGAATGATGTAATCTGTTCGATTTACGCAACGGCTTTTAAAATAATTATTTTCCAACAGATGGAAACAATATTTATTGGACTTACGTGGATCTCAAAAGTTTATAAATAAACATACTATAAGGTTAGCCTAAAAGGGGTAAGTTTTCACATTTCGAATTTGCTAATCACTCGAGTCTTAACTTTAGCTGACAGTTACAAAATTACCATTTTTGGAATGATTTGTGGTGCATTAGATCAAGATTTGCCACTCATCTAAATCTAATGAAGAAAAGGTCAAATGTTTTGGAAACTTAGTAGCCTACCACTTTCTAATTTTACGAATTCTAAGGTTCGAAGTTTTCATTACAACACAAAACTTACACACGAAAACGTTTCCTATCATCCACAGTTTCACACTAACACCAAATTAAAATTCTCATGCCGATTGGTTTCATCAACAAAAGATATATAGAAAATGGAAAGTTATTTGAAAGAGAATTTTGAGGTCGAGCCCAAGAACCCAACCGAAGAAGCGTTGAAGAAATGGAGATCAGCCGTTTGGCTCGTGAAGAACCCACGTCGGAGGTTTCGTATGGTGGCTGACCTTGCCAAACGGGCTGCGGCTGAGAAGAAGCGAAGGAAGATACAGGTTCGATGCATAATCTTTGTAGCTATTCATATACATAAGTTCATTAAAATCTACAATTTTGCATATTTTGTTCGAAAATGGCTAATAAGAGAGCATTAAAAATGAATAAAAATTACCTCAATGAATCACAAGCTTCTTTAATTTTGTGTGTGTTGGTTATATATATATTATATATATATATATATATATATATATATAGTGAAGGGATCAAGTGAGAACCAACATATATGGTGAGAACCGTGAGAACCACTAAAAAACCATCTCTAAGGGCTTTGTCCTTAGAGTTAAGGGCTACGCCCGTACCGTATACAACCGTCACCATCTCTTGGATCGCCGCCCATCAAATCCATACGATTCCATATGCGTCCCTTGACGGTCAGTTTAGAACGGATAAGGGCCTCTGGCCCGTACCGTATACATACGTTTTCTTAACGCGTAACCCATATGATTTTTTACAAAATTTTTTTTTTTTTTTTTTTTTTTGGAATGGGTTTTTGTTAAAAGAAAAAAAAACAAAAAAAAGTTTCAAAAAATGAAAAATAAAAATTAAAAAAATAAAAAACCACACAAAAAAGAAGAAAAAGGGAGGAAAACTAGTGGTTCTCACGGTTCTCTCCATATTTGTGGTTCTCACGTTAACCCTACCCTATATATATATATATATATATATATTTATATATATATTCGTAGCTAGGGCAGATATAAATTATGAATCATTATCATGATCGATATGATTTGTTTCTATATATACAAATGTACATATGCATGAACATTGAAAGTCATAAAATACTGCTACTTTATATGTGTTTCGTAAAGTGAAATTCAAATAATCAAGAACAATTAAATCAGTAAATTTAAACACTCAAATTCAATCGTATAATCAATAAATTTGCAAGATACCATTTGTATTCCAAATAAGCACTCGTATATAGATGGATCAATGCAAATTAACGTTTTTATTTTATAAATTAAGGAAAAAAGAAGATAGTTAGCTTTCTTTTTTTTAAAAATATCTGTTTCTTAGGATGGGGACGTATATCTCTGATCGGTATGTATTGATTTCTTGAAAACTTCTCTTAATTAGAAAGACGACTTCTACTTTTCGGAATCCAAAATTGACAAAGATGGCAACTTGTTATTGTCTAAAATACATATGGCGTATACCCGATACACGACAGTTAAATCTGTTACTAAGTCCTATACCGTATATGTTGGGGAATTCGGAAGATCAAATAAATAAACCGGATAATTGTAATCTTTGAAAAACGTATATTCACTTTTCAGATTAAATTAATTTGTTTGTTCATCATTATTTAATCGAATACAATTCAGAGAATTAAAAATTTTCTCTGTTATGTTTGAGAGAGCGTGTACCTAAAAATATAGAACTGACAAGAACATAAAAAACACGAATATATAATAGTTTTGACACATTAACCGCCGAAGTTATTTACATGGGTTTTCAAAGTTGGTAAAAGTGAACCTTTAAGTTCGAACCCAGTCAGAGGCTCTGCCCTTTAAGTTGGCAAAAACACGGATATATGATTTAGATGAAAAGAACTATTTATTCCACATTAAATAAAGGATATGGATTTTCTAAAGTTGAGATCAACTTTATAGGTAAAGTTGAACAATCCATAACTTGTATTGAAATCAAAAGTCAAGATTCAAAGATAAAACTTGAATCTTGAACTTCCATTTTAATTTTAAAGTTCGGGATTCTTTCAACTTTATTTATAAAATTATCCAACTTTAAAGGATTCTTGTTTTTTAATTAAACCTGCGTATATAACACTATTTAATATTTATTCAACCAAGACATGTGTCTCATGACAACATAAAACCAGCATACATATTTTCTATACTGAGAGACTTTTGAGATTAAATACTAGCCACACTTAAATTTAATACTAATAACATTCCATGTAAGCAAAAAACTTAGTTGACAATAATAAAAGATAAAGACATAATTATAAAATCCTTTCTTTATATAGAAAAATTTGTGGAGATTTAGATGAAAAAACATACTTATCCTTATCCGCGGAGATTTGGATGAAAAACGTATTGATTTCTTGTACTTTGGTTGGGTTTATAATATTTTTTGGGATTGAGATTAGGTTTTGGATTGATAATCGTTGCTCAAGTAAAAGGATGTAATCTATGTCCCATATTAAGTGTACTAGTTTGACTTTTTGAGTCTTTTTCTTTAAATTTCGACCGTAAATATTTTTGTTTGTGTTATATAGCACTTGATATAACATATATGAATTGATTGAGTTTTTAATGTACTTTTCATTGATATAACTTTCACCGACTAATATATAACACAAACAAAGATATCTATGGTCAAAATCGGAAGAAAAAGACTTGACCAGTCAAAATAGGACAATTAAAATGGGACGGAGGGAGTATATGATACTCGCTCCGATTACTGGGTACATGATTCCAAGGTTGCCAATGGGGGTGTGCAACCATAGTCACCTTTAAGAAAAATATTGAGTTAGATTGTTTAAAATTTAGTTTAATTTATATACAACTTTTAACGATCATCGTTGAGTTTGAGCTGTTAATTTTTATGTTTTAGACCTACATGATACTTTCATAAAACAAATGTCAGCACACTTCATGATACCCAACTCAATTCCAAACTCAAAAATACAGTGTATATAGTTTTATCTATATATTTACACATATTTGATTGATAAAAATACTACAGTTTGTCTACAAATATTATTTCTGAATTTTCAACAGCTTATTTTGTCAAATTTCTTCATACTTGAAAATGTTAATAAAATGTAAACACTTACATATATGAAAAGTTTAATAAATCATACCAATCTTCACACTTGTATGTAATTGTATGAACAAACTTTTCAAAACAAATATTAAATTTGGCAAGATCGTTACATTAGAGTAAAAAATCTCGAACTAAAGTATATCAATTTTTCAAACTACAATATGTCAATTTTGGTAGTACCTAATGCGTAGATAATTATACTCGTCAAACAAAAATAGGAAGATCGACAACAAAAATGACATTAAAGAATAGTGGGAACTTGGAAGCCGTGTTATTTTTTTCTTTTTTCTTTTTTGAACATGAAGCCGTGTTACATAGCGGACCATGTAGATCGGTCCCGTCCACCCAATGGGCCAGGCCGACTTTTGCATGACCTTTTCTGCCATATAATAAGTCATAATCATGTGACAGCGAATATCGAAACACACGTATATCTATATTTCTATTACTCTATAGAAATTGTGAACGGATACAATTGACACCATAAAATAATCCCAACTTTGTCAAGTTGGACCTCTAAGAACGTGCCTTATACCTTCGTTCTTGGTTCGTCCAAGGACTCGTCCTCCATTGTACACCGCGGGGTTGGACTAGTCCTTGGACTCGTCCCTCCCCATTCGTCCCCCCAAGGACGAGTGATTTAACCTCTTTTTTTTTGTTTTTTTTTAATTTTGTGAGTGTATAATTAAATAAAAGGTGGGTCCAAGACTAGTCCTAGTTATAAGATTGAATTTAAAGAGATTAGTCCTTGGATAGTTTTTTGCTGATGTGGCGCTGATTAGGACTAGTCCTCCTGGGGATGAGTCCCGGCATAAGGTAGCCCCTAATTGTCGAGTCAGACTATAGTAATCATGTTACTCTCTTCTTTTGCCCTGCAATAGAGGTGAATATTTGGAGCGAGTCAAGATGACCTAAAATTATTTGGAGGGAATCAGGCATGTAGCTTGTTACCAGTTGAGTGTGTAAAATATGGGGAAGTCCTTAATCTAATGTCAATTTAGCCCTAAAGTTTTTTATATTAACTAAAATAGCATGGTTCCTGCGCAATATAGCGGCGATAACGACAGTGTGATGCCGCGGCGGATGGTGATGATGGTGGTGGCTTCAAATGATGTATGTACTTGATGTAAAGGTTTGATTTAAAAGTAGTAGAGATATTTTATAATATAAGGGACTATGATAATATAATATAAATGGTTAGTGGTGATTTAATTTATAAGGGGTAGTTTGGTCAATTCGTGTGCCCCATTTTTTTTAACTTTCAACATGAGGCTATAATTTTTATATAGTAGTACATATTATAGCCTCAGGTTGAAAGTTTAAAAAACTGAAACACGGGAATTGACCAAACTACCTTTAATGACTTAAATCACCACCGACCTTTAATATTAAATTACATCAGCAGTCTCTTATATTATAAAATATCTACTACCCCCTTTAAATCAAACACATTTATATCAATTACCTACACATTTGACGGTCACCACCATCAACATCCGTCGCCGCCGCATTGCGTGGGTGCTACTAGTTTATATTTATATTTCTATAGTAGTTTATATAAAATACGGAGTAAAATTGTAGTAAAAGTTACAGTTAAGTTTGTAGTATTTAATACAATTAAGTTTTTCTGTAATATATAAGTTTCATTAAGTGCAATTTTCTTTTGTAACGGCTTTGACTTGTAGATTTCTTGTTCAAACAATAATTTAATCATCAAATAAAATCTAAACTCTTTGTGTCTTTTATAAAATAATTCCAAGAATTTACTTGACAGTTAATTCAGTAACTTTTTGTAACCGAAAACCAATAATGATCAAGAAAAACTGTTATTCATTTGACTACCAATAAAAGGAGGTCTCCATTTTCACAATGAAACTTTTGACATATTTTCATGGATATCTCTATTTACAATGATTTTGATTTCAAGGTCTTCAAGGTATGTTTTTGTTATAGTTAACATGTGTGAATTTTTTGAGTAATTTAAAGAAGGGATAATGGCATACGAATGTAACCACCTATGACAAAATGGTTATGTAATATAGTGACCTACTCAGGTGGCTATATAATGTATGCATCTAAGGACCTTTTTATTTGGGTCAATCAATGTAAGGACCTATGTATTTTTTTTGGCTATACTATGTAAGGTCCGTACATATTTTACATAGTATAGCCAAAAAAACATAGGTGCATACATTACATAGCCATCCGAGTAGATCATTACATTACATAACTATTTTGTCATAGGTGGTTACATTCGTATGCCATTATCCCTTTAAAGAACTCGTCTTTCTTTAATAACCCGAATAATAAAAACATCCTAGTTATTAGTATATGATGACCAAAAATGTCATAGGGAGGTTAGTTAGAAACTTAGAATAAGTCTATATTGTTATTCTTTGTTTTTTGTCTGTTGGCTTGTAAACCATTCAACAAGCTACTAGTGTGAAAGATATACATTTCAACAATGGAAATTTACTGAATGTTTACTCACATGGGCTTTGCTTATTTTTGTCAAAAACAGGAGAAGATTAGGATTGCATTGTATGTGCAAAAAGCAGCATTGCAATTCATTGATGGTACATAAAACATATATCATAAAACCATATCTATCAACTTCGTATTTATACATAAATGTCTAATTTTGTTTACATCCATGCTAAACTTTGTGCTTTAATTAGTACAGCTGCTAACAGAACCGAACGTAAGCTCTCCGAAGAAGTTGTGCAGGCAGGTTATGACATAGAACCCGATGATCTTGCATATATAGTCCGTTCACATAATAACAAAACTTATGATTTCCATGGTGGACTTCAAGGACTAGCTAGAAAGATTAGAGTCTCATTAAGGGACGGTGTTCTTTCAAGTGATATATCTAAAAGACAACAAATCTTTGGTTATAACCGGTTTGTGGAAAAGCCTCGAAGGGCATTATGGATGTTTATATGGGATGCGTTACAGGATATGACGTTGATAATTCTCATGGTATGTGCGGTTATTTCTGTTGGAGTTGGGATTGCGACTGAAGGGTGGCCAAAAGGTATGTATGATGGGTTAGGAATAATTCTATGCATACTTTTGGTTGTGGTGGTTACTGCGGTTAGTGACTATAAACAGTCGTTGCAGTTTAAAGATCTGGATAAAGAAAAGAAAAACATAATCATTCAAGTCACACGAGATGGGACTAGAAAGAGGGTTTCTATATATGACTTGGTTGTTGGAGATGTTGTTCATTTGTCAATTGGAGATCAAGTGCCTGCAGATGGGATATTTATTGATGGTTATAGTTTAACAATTGATGAATCAAGTTTATCAGGTGAAAGTGAACCGGTTAACATAGACAAACAAAGACCGTTTCTTTTATCAGGGACTAAAGTTCAAGATGGGTCGGGTAAAATGCTGGTGACATCTGTAGGAATGAAAACAGAATGGGGAAGATTGATGGTGACTTTAAGTGAAGGTGGAGATGATGAGACTCCGTTACAAGTTAAACTCAACGGGGTTGCAACCATTATTGGGAAAATCGGGCTAGCTTTTGCTGTGTTGACTTTTTTGGTGCTGACTGCACGGTTTATAATCATGAAAATGGTTAATAACACAATAGGTCAATGGTATATGAGTGATGCTTTGGAACTTTTGAATTATTTTGCTATAGCAGTCACTATACTAGTGGTTGCAGTCCCGGAAGGGCTACCATTGGCCGTGACACTAAGCTTGGCGTTTGCCATGAAGAAATTAATGAATGATCGTGCACTCGTGAGACATCTTTCTGCATGCGAGACAATGGGGTCGGCTACCTGCATTTGTACTGACAAGACGGAACTTTGACAACAAATCATATGGTTGTGACTCGTTTATGGGCTGCCGGTGAATCTAAAGACATTAAGAGTAAAGACAAACTGAAATCTTCACTCTCGGAGAAAGTGTTGAGTGTTCTTTTGCAATCTGTGTTTCTGAATACAAGCTCCGAGATTGTGAAGGATGAAATAGGGAAAACTAATATAATCGGTTCTCCAACAGAGACGGCATTGTTAGAATTTGGACTTCAGTTTCAAAGTAATTACAATGATATTTCCAAAAATGTGAAGATAATCAAAGTTGAGCCCTTTAATTCGGTGAAAAAAAAGATGTCCGTGTTAGTGGCTCTTCCTAATGGTAAGATAAGAGCATTCTGCAAAGGTGCAAGTGAAATTATATTAAGCATTTGTGATAAACTTATTAATGAAGATGGAGAAATTGTACAAATGTCTGAAAAACAAAGGAAAGCCATAATAGATGTGATTAATGGTTTTGCTTGTGAAGCTCTCAGAACAATATGCTTGGCTTTTAGCGATCTTGAAACGGGTTCTAGCAGTGATAATATTCCTGAAGATAATTACACAGTTATAGCAGTAGTTGGAATCAAAGATCCAGTAAGACCGGGGGTGAAAGAGGCTGTCAAGACTTGTTTGGATGCGGGAATTATGGTCCGAATGGTGACTGGTGACAATATTAATACTGCTAAAGCCATTGCTAAAGAATGTGGGATTTTGACTCCTGATGGTTTGGCTATCGAAGGACCAGCATTTCGTGAAAAAACTCCTGAACAGTTGAGGGATATAATACCGAAACTTCAAGTGATGGCAAGATCATTGCCTCTGGATAAACATAAACTTGTTACGTTTTTAAGAAATGAATTTAAGGAAGTTGTTGCTGTAACTGGTGATGGGACTAATGATGCCCCTGCATTACATGAAGCTGATATTGGACTAGCCATGGGTATAGCTGGAACTGAGGTTTGTGCCGATTTTCTTATATTTTGAAAATATATATGAGATGAAAATTCCGACCAGTTTCCTATGAATGGGTCACTTTGGACTATGTTTTATCTCAGGTCAAACGGGTCGAAATTCACCCAAAGTGTACTGGTGAAAGTGCTTCATTTCTCCTATTCAAAGATATATCTGATTAATTAGTGAAAAAATATCCACTTTATTAAAAAAAAAAAAACTTATGATAAAAGCAAATCTAAAGTGTGTAAAGATTAACAGCAGGACCATCTCACGTGTCGACTCGGTCTAGTTTAGATAAATTTGCTACTATTGTAATAAAAACTTATTTTTGTAAAGTGAGAAAAAACAGATAAAGAATCAGAGATTTCTATATGATGTGCTTGAATCTCCACAGGTTGCAAAGGAAAATGCCGATGTAGTCATTATGGATGACAATTTTAAGACAATAGTATACGTTGCCAGATGGGGTCGTTCAGTTTACATTAACATACAAAAGTTCGTGCAATTCCAGTTGACAGTTAATGTGGTCGCCCTCATGACCAATTTCGTTTCTGCATGCACATCAGGTTAGTTTTTCAAGTAACTTTTTGGTTGCTGTATTTACGGTTCAGTAACAATCACTAAAGAGTCTTTTCAAGTAATATATTTCAGGCTCTGCTCCTCTTACTGCCGTCCAATTGCTTTGGGTTAACATGATAATGGACACACTTGGTGCTTTAGCTTTAGCTACAGAACCACCTCATGACGGTCTAATGAAAAGACCACCTATCGGAAGGGATGTCAACTTTATAACAAAGGTTATGTGGAGGAACATCATTGGTCAAAGCGTTTATCAACTCATCGTCCTCGGCATCCTCCAGTTTGATGGAAAAAACCTTCTTAATCTCAATGGTCCAGATTCTACCGCTGTTCTCAATACAATGATCTTCAA
The DNA here is from genome assembly GCA_034093135.1 of Erigeron breviscapus. NCBI lineage: Eukaryota > Viridiplantae > Streptophyta > Magnoliopsida > Asterales > Asteraceae > Erigeron > Erigeron breviscapus. The sequence continues at coordinate 76,509,021 of CM067171.1, read as the reverse complement.
TACCTTTGTTTTCTGCCAGGTAACGTCTCACATTCACAGTTTTAGGATCATGTGCTACATTGTGCAGCTATGATAAAAATGACTATACAATCAGAAGCAGAATATGTTTGTATTTATACGAAAATTTTAGCTACGAACTTACCTTGTTTACTTGTGTTCTTTTTAGGTATTTAATGAAATAAACAGTCGTGATATGGAAAAGATAAATGTGCTTAAAGGAATGTTCAAAAGTTGGGTGTTCATGTTAGTCATGGTCTGTACTGTGACGTTCCAAATCATCATTGTCGAATTATTAGGCACATTTGCATCTACGGTGCCACTAAGTTGGTCCTTGTGGTTAACTAGTGTTCTGTTGGGAGCCATTAGCCTGCCTATTGGAGCCGCCCTGAAATACATCTCGGTTGTCTCTTCTGCACATCCCGTCGTGGCCAAGCAGCATGACGGCTATGAACCACTCCCCAGGGGTCCAGATATGGCTTGAGATTTTTATTTGCGCCAAGTGTTTCTATGTTATATTCTTTGTGAGATTCATTTTTACATATTTGAAACCTTCATATTAAGGAAATGGTAGAATAGAAGGGTTTTTGATTTATTTCTTAAGTATTTCAAATTTTGGATTCGAGATAAAAACTACATTCTTTTGATTCTTTTCTCATTATGTTAACTTGTTATTCTTGATTTATAAAGATAGTAGCCCTGGTTGCATAGAATATGTAGACTGTAGTACACTTAAATGGTGCTTCAAATGTACTAAATTTTATGTATATAAAATCGAGTTGGTACCTCAAACTTCAATCACGTGTATTGTATGTAATGAACTTTCAAATCCTGGTTATTGTATATATCCGACCAATAAAAAAGTTACAAGTGACAGCCTATATGGTTGCCTGTTAGAAATCCAAAAATAGTGATAAATTGTAATTAAGATTAGAAGACATTCTTGTTGTTAAGTCATAGATAAATTATTACTAAGGTTGAGGGGCTAATTGTGATAATTAGCATAGTTGTATTGTTAGACTATATATAGCCCTCATACCTTAGAAATCATATAGAACCAAAAACAAACTCTTCATTCATTACACCTTTAATTCCAGATTTACACACAGTTGCTTAATTCTCTCTCAAAACACACACACACACCAAGAACACACACTATCAAACCGCCATTGTTGGATCGAATTCAGAGCTAGAAATCGTGTTATAACAAGTGGTATCAGAGAGAAACATCAATCTGATGACGATCCATACCTGAATTCATTCACAATTTCATCAAAATCAAGCTAAATCTCAAATTCTGTTCGTAATATTTCACCTACTGGTTCTTCAAAATTCACACATCAAATCTCATAAAATCACAAAAGTTTGTTCATCAATAGATTCGTGGTTATTGATAACATAATCCTGTCAATTTTCAAGTTCCAATTCAATCTAAATCACGAGATTGAATTTTGAGTTTTGGCGCGTAATTTCAGGGATTTGAATCTGGTGTGTTTTATGTTGAATTTTGTTCATAATCGTGTTGCGGATGTGAATTAAAACAGTTTGCAAGTGATTTCGTGATCTAACTCCTAGTAATTCATAAGATATCGAAGTTTTTAAACTTGTTAATGGAGTTTTTCTGGAAATGTGTTCAGATGAAGAAGATGAACAAGACGATCTTCCTAAGATCGTTTTAGTAAGAGTGTGTTGTGGAAGTGTTGATTCTGGCTAATTAATCCAAAAGGATTGGTTTGGTCGTTTCAAACACTTAGAAGTTTTTGAGAAAGAAAACAAGACGATCTTCAATACCAAGATCGTTTCATTCAATCTTTCAATTCAAATCAATCTCAAATGGCTTCTCGTGAAGCATTGGCATTAGGTTCTGATACAAGACCTCCAGTTCTCTACCGTGGTTCATACGGACTATGGAAGAAAAGATTCATGGACTATGTGGAGAGTCAAACAAATGGTCATATGATGAAAGATTCCATTCTGAATGGACTTGCTGTTCATCGCCATCCCACTACTAATGCAGTTATTCTAACTCATGAACTTTTGAATGCTGAGCAAAAGGATCGAACAGCTGCAGATAACAGAGCAAGGTCATGTTTATACAGAGCTCTACCGGATGAAATCTATGGGTCTGTTGATTCTTATGATACAGCAAAAGAGATATGGGATGAGGTGGCTAGACAGATGGAAGGAGCTGATGTGACTTCAACAATCAGATTGACCAACATTTTGACTTAAATCAAGATCGTTTCATTTATAATCTTACCAAGATCGTTTCATTCAATCTTTCAATTCAAATCAATCTCAAATGGCTTCTCGTGAAGCATTGGCATTAGGTTCTGATACAAGACCTCCAGTTCTCTACCGTGGTTCATACGGACTATGGAAGAAAAGATTCATGGACTATGTGGAGAGTCAAACAAATGGTCATATGATGAAAGATTCCATTCTGAATGGACTTGCTGTTCATCGCCATCCCACTACTAATGCAGTTATTCTAACTCATGAACTTTTGAATGCTGAGCAAAAGGATCGAACAGCTGCAGATAACAGAGCAAGGTCATGTTTATACAGAGCTCTACCGGATGAAATCTATGGGTCTGTTGATTCTTATGACACAGCAAAAGAGATATGGGATGAGGTGGCTAGACAGATGGAAGGAGCTGATGTGACTTCAACAATCAGATTGACCAACATTTTGACTGAGTTTGACAACTTCTCCAAAATGCCAAATGAATCTCTTGAGGCAGTTTACTACAGATTCTGCAATGTCATAAATGAACTAAGGAAGAACAATGTCAAGAAAACTGAGATTGAGTTAAACATCAAGTTCATCAAAGCACTTGGTCAAGAATGGGAAGATTTTGGAACCCAAATCAAGCAACATCAAAACCTGACCAAGTTCACCATTCATACTCTATATGAATCCTTCAAGCTCAATGAAAACCAAGTCCTAAGCAAAGCTTCATCGAACAAAATGCCAGAAGTTGTATCTTCTGATCCTTTGGCATTGATCGTTGAGAAGAAGATTTCTGAAGCCCTTAAAAGGCAAATGGTGGTTGTTTCTTCGTCTGATGAGGAGGGAGATGATGTGATGGCTACAAGAGATGGTGTATCAGATGAACTATATCAAGCTCTTGCCGCAGTAACTAAGCATTTCAAGAAGAGATTTTATAAAGCGAGGCCAACAAACAACAATCTCCGCACTTCTTCAACAAGTGCATTTCCCAAGAAGGAACACTATCATCCAAGAAGCAATGAGCATAGTGAAGCTACTGGTTCAAGATATGGTGAAAAGAAGGAAGCATATGAGAAACAAACAGTTGAGAAAGGGAAGACATCAGACAAAAGGTGCTACAATTGTGGAGTTCCTGGACATTTTGCTGTTGATTGCAAACAACCCAAGAAGCGGAACTATGAGTACTACAAGCAGAAGATGCTATTAGCCAAACAGGTCGAAGCAGGACATGCATTGCTTGCCGAAGATGACAAATGGCTGTTGCTCACTGATGATGAAGATCAAGATCTCTCCGCTAATGTTTGCTATATGGCGAGATTGGCCAAGAACAAAGTCCTTGAAGCAGAAAGCACTGATGATGAATACCCAGATGATGAGGTAAATCTCGACTCTACTTTTTCTTTGGTTAAGGATAAAGAGTCTTGTAGATTAGCTTTATCTAAATTAACAAATCATATCAATTCTTTAGCCAACAAAAACAAAAGTTGAAAAATAGTATTTCATTTTCAAAAAGTGAATTTTCAAATCTTCTTGAAGAACACTCAAAATTACTTTTTGAACATGCTACTATTAAACAAGACTTTCAAACATACAAAGACAAAATGTTGGTTAAAGAATGTGAGATGAATGTCACTCCTGATTCTAAGTTATTACAAAGATGTCAAAACCTTGAGAAGACCATTCATGATCTTGAAAAAGCCAATCAAGATCTTGAAATTCAAAAGACCAATGAATGGCTTCGGGCAAATGCGAGACAAATGGACGTTGATATTCTCAATAAGAAGCTCCAAGAAGCTAAACCAAACAATGTTGAACTCGAAAGGAAGATTTCTGATTTAAATCATAATTGTTTTCTAAAAAGCATTGAGATTGAGAATCTTGAAAAACAAGTTGAGGAATTTAAAAAGAATATACTTTTCTATCAAGAAAAGTTATATAAAGTTGAACAAAATCCTCTCTTGAATTTCACTGCCTATTTTAACAAGTCTAAGATTGACAAAACAGATCTTCTTCTCGGGTTGGGATTTGAGAATATCACACCATTACAAAAGGCCAAAGAAGAAATCGAACCCCTGTATGATGAAAAATTTCTTCGCCTTGGTATGATACAACAATTTATTCGTCCATTGGATGACGAATTTGAGACTGATGAAGTTGAGAGAATACCTAATCAAGATTTTTTGGTTAATTATGATGCAATCAATGATTCATACAAAACAAAACAATCTTCAATTTTCAAATTGGAAGAAATTGAATCAAATTTTCAAAACCAAGAATCTGTCGGTAATCCACCCAACCAACTAAAATGTACTTTCCAACCACATTTTTGGAAAAACAAATAGAGGGTTTACAACAAAAGGTGGAATCTCAACAAATTGTTATTAATCATCTCAAGTCTCAAAGTCCGAATCTAGAGGATAAATGTATTGTTGTTAATACTAAGAAAGTTTGTGAGAATGTTTCTACTCAAACTGACCAAAGTGACTCAGTAGAAAATTCTACCCAAACTACTTGTGATTCATCCACCAATACCTCTACCCAGACCTTGACTGATTCTCTTGAATGTACTTGTCAAATACTGCTACTTTTATAGCTGATGATTGTGTGCAATCTGATCTTTCTGATGAAGAACTTGCACATAGTTTAGTTTTGATATGGTACTTCTATAGGTTTTTCACATGCAACACTGTTGATGAGTTAGTTGTTAACCCTAAGCCTAGTGCTAGTATAGGTGTTGATACGTCTACTCAATTTTCTTGTGAAACCAAAGATGTGTCAGTTCAAGTTGACCTAATTTCTGAGACTAACCATAATGTGAAGTTGGACACCAAGATTCCTGATTTCTCAAAATTTTCAAATAAATCTAAAATTAATCAATCTCCATTGAAATTTTCTTTTTCAAAAGATTTCACGAAGGTTGATTTTGATAAATTCATGGAGGGAGAATATATTTTTGATTCAGAAACTGAGAAAAAGATTGAATCTACCAAAATCAAAGTGGAAACAAAAGTGGAATCTCAAAAACCATTGTCCAAAGCTCCAACTTCATATTACTCAAAGAAACGAGTTAAGACCAAACTCGTCAAGACTGAACCAAAAACCTTTGTGGCTACACCTGTGAAACATGTCATAGAAGAACAAGCTGAGATCTCACACAAAACAAAGTACACCAAAGTGAAACTTCCAAAAGACTGTTCAAATGCTTCTAAATCTAGCTCTCAATCTAGCTTTATACCTAAGGTGTCTAAGTCTAGCTCAGTTTCGCTAACTAAAGATACATCAAATGGTTCAACTAGATATAGAGATAGATATGGGTGGTTTTCTCATGATAAACCAAAGAAGCAAGAAGTTTCCTCACCTTCAAAAGATTCCAAAAAGATGAAAGTGTTTAAAACTCCTAGTTCTAATTTTCAAAGTTTCAATTCAACAGGTGGAAAGAGCTTAACTAGTGGTGCTAAATGGGTTGCTAAAACTTTAGTACCTAAGATCACTAGTAAACAAAAGAATGTTGAGAAAATGAAGAAAAGAAGGAGGAGAAATGCTGTTAAGAAGAAGAAAAGTGCTTTTGTTAAACAAAACAATTCATCTTTGTTTTTAAATGTTGAATGTGCCAAGGCAAGGCCTTGTGAGCTTGTAAACAATGTTAATTCTTGTGTGGTTGATTTGAATGCTTGTAGACATGTTACTTTTAATTCTCGTGTGAATGTTCGTACATTTTATTCAAATATGTTTGTTGATAATATGCTTGTTGATGCTTATGTTGATTCAATAACATGTTTGAATGCGCATCCTAAGTTATATACCCTGCCTGTTTTATCTAACCAAAAAGGACCCGTTTTCAAGTGGGTACCTAAAAACGGTTAAATTTCTTTGATTGCAGGAAATAACCATCTGTGTTTGGATACTCGATTCCGGGTGTTCGAAGCACATGACTGGAAATAAATCTTTGCTGAAGAACTTTGTTGAACGATTCATGGGAACTGTTCGCTTTGGAAACAACAATTTCGCTCCTATCTTAGGTTATGGGGACATTGAACGAAATGGGATTATAATCAAGAAAGTTCACTATGTTGAAGGTTTAAGTCACAACTTGTTCAGTGTTGGACAATTCTGTGATAACAATCTTCAAGTTCTTTTTCGAAAATCTCTTTGCAAAGTCCAAACCTTAGATGGAGTTGATATTCTTTGTGGCGATCGTGACGATAACCTTTTTACCGTCAATCTCGATGATAACCAACCAACCGATAATATCTGTCTCATTTCAAAGGCTACTTCAAAGAATTCTTGGTTATGGCATAGAAGGCTCTCTCATCTGAATTTCCAAACAATCAATACTTTAGTCAATAAGCATCTTGTTGAAGGCTTACCTGACTATAAGTATGAAAGTGAGCATGTCTGTCCTTCTTGTGCTGTTGGGAAGATTAAGAGAGTTTCTCATAAACCGAAGAAATCTCCAAATTCTTTGGCACCTCTTCATTTGCTTCACATGGATCTTTGTGGGCCTATGAAAGTTCAAAGCCGAAATGGGAAGAAATACATCCTGGTTATTGTTGATGATTATTCAAGATATACTTGGGTTAAGTTCCTAGCATCCAAAGATGAAACAACTCAGATGTTGATAGATTTCATCACCATTACTCAAGTAAATCTTCAACTTCCAGTTCGTTACATCCGTTCGGATAACGGTACTGAATTCAAGAATGCTGTTTTTGATGAATTCTGCAAATCAAAAGGTATTACTCATCAATTCTCAGCAGTTCGCACCCCACAACAAAACGGTGTTGTTGAAAGGAGAAATCGATCGCTGGTGGAAGCAGCAAGGACAATGCTTGCTTATTCCAAATTGCCATCCAATATGTGGGCTGAAGCTGTTGACACTGCTTGTCACACTCAGAATCGGTCCATTATCAATCAGCGGTTCGAAAAGACTCCTTATGAGGTTGTTAACAAACGGAAACCCAACATCAACTACTTTCACATATTTGGGTGTGTTTGTTACACGTTGAATGATCGGGAGAATCTTGGAAAATTCGAGAAGAAAGGTGATGAAGGATATTTTGTTGGTTATTCCAAAACATCTATTGCCTACCGAATCTACAATCGTCGAACAAACACAATTCAAGAGACGATGAATGTTTGGTTCGATGAGATGTCAGGCATGATTTTTGAGCAAGAAAGCTTGCTACCAACAAGTATGGATTCAAGTGCTTCAAGTAATTCTACAAGGAACACTACCTTAGCTTCTAAATTCAAGAAGTTTCCAACTCCAACCAGTGATGAATTAGATATTCTTTTTGAAGAATTCTATAAGTCAAAACCGATTCATGATCAAGAACCTCCAGACATCGTTGAACCAAACCAAACACTTCATTCATTACACCTTTAATTCCAGATTTACACACAGTTGCTTAATTCTCTCTCAAAACACACACACACACACCAAGAACACACACTAACAAACCGCCATTGTTGAATCGAATTCAGAGCTAAAATCGTGTTATAACAAGTGGTATCAGAGCAAAACTCATCTTCAAATGATTCTATTCCACCATCCTCTCCTGAGAATTCTTCTCAAGTGAATGTTCAAGAACAACCTTCTCAATTCAATCAGACAACTAATCCCCTGAACACTCCAAATGTGTATGTACCACTTGACTTTGATCATCCAGCATATGAGGAAAGGGTTATACCAAGTTATGATTTCATCTCTCAACAAACTTCAAGTTTCAATGATGGTGATGTTGATCTTCAACAACAAGATCCTCTTCCTCATGCTCACAAGTGGATTCGCATGCAGAAAAATCATCCTACTGATCAAATAATTGGAGATCCACAAGCAGGAGTAACTACTCGTACCTCAGTGAATGAATGTCTCGTTGCACTTTCTCTTAGCAATATCGAACCCAAAACAGTATCTGAAGCTCTTCGAGATCCAGAATGGGTTAAGGCAATGCAAGAGGAACTCGCACAATTTGAAAGACTGAAGGTATGGAGATTAGTTCCAAATCCTAGAAAAGATGATCCAATCGGAACCAAGTGGATTTTCAAGAACAAAAAGGATGAGAATGGAGTGGTAGTAAGAAATAAAGCTCGACTTGTTGCTAAGGGTTATTGCCAACAACCTGGTGTTGATTTCGACGAAACTTTTGCTCCAGTTGCAAGAATGGAGGCCATTCGAATTTTCTTAGCTTATGCCGCATTCCGAAACTTCACTGTGTTTCAAATGGATGTGAAGACTGCTTTTCTGAATGGTGACCTCAAAGAAGAAGTTTACGTTGATCAACCTGAAGGTTGTTGATCCTCAAAGACCAAACCATGTCTACAGGTTAGACAAGGCTCTCTACGGTCTTAAGCAAGCACCCCGAGCATGGTATGATTCTTTAACTACTTTCTTACTTAAAGGAGGATTTACCAAAGGCATAATTGACCCTACCTTGTTCATTCGCAAACAAGGTAAGCATGTTCTACTAGTTCAAATATATGTTGATGACATTATATTTGGGTCAACCAGTCAAACATTTTGCTGAAACTTTTCATCTCTAATGGTCAATCATTTTGAAATGAGCATGATTGGGGAAATGAATTACTTTTTGGGTCTTCAAATCAAACAATTACCAACTGGTATTTTTATATCACAAGGTAAATACATAAATGACATGTTGAAAAAGTTTGATATGACTTCATGTTCTTCAATTTCTACCCCAATGGCTGCTCGAACAACCATTAATACTAATACAAATGGGAAACCATTTGACCAAAAGAGATATAGAAGTATGATTGGTTCATTGTTGTACCTAACAGCATCTCGCCCAGATATAATGTTTGCAACATGTATGTGTGCTAGATATCAAGCTGCTCCAACTGATTTACATTATCAAGCTGTGAAACGAATCTTTCGTTATCTGAAGGGTACACCCGATTTAGGTCTCTGGTATCCAAGGGATACTGGATTCAATCTAACTGCTTATTCAGATGCAGATCATGCAGGTTGTAAACTTGATCGCAAGAGCACTTCCGGTACTTTACAATTTTTAGGAGATAAAATTGTGAGTTGGTCTTCCAAGAAACAGAACTGTGTTTCACTATCAACGGCTGAAGCAGAATATGTGGCTGCAGCTAGTTGTTGTGCTCAAGTCTTATGGATGAAGACACAACTGACTGATTATGGTCTGACGTATGATCATATTCCTATCTATTGTGATTCTCAGAGTGCCATTGCCATTGCAGTCAACTCAGTAAACCACTCTCGATCAAAGCATATTGATGTTAGATATCATTTTCTCAAAGATCATATTGAGAAAGGTGACATCGAACTCTACTTTGTGGGAACTGAATTTCAACTTGCAGATTTGTTCACAAAACCGTTGGACGAAAAGAGGTTTAATTTTCTGATCTCCAAGCTTGGTATGTTAAATCTTAAACCTTAATCTTTTTCATTTAAAGGAATTCTTGACACATTTCAGAAAACAAAATACAAAATTGAAAAATTACAAAAATTAACAAAAAGATTTTTTTAATGGCTTGTATATACTATGTATGCAACCCGTTCTTAAATGATATATTTATTTTTAAACGCATTGTTATTATACATATAAATTGATATAAGAAAACAAGGAATCGAACGCCTTTGTGTACTTCCAAGTATTCTTATATGAATATGTATGTGTAATAGCAATCATTTTTTCAAACAAACTTTTCAAACTCTCAATTAGTGATATGGGAAACGAAGGATCGAACGCCTTTGTGTACTCCCTTGTTCTCTCATATTGTTCTAATTGATTGGATTTTCATTTTACTTAAATGTTTTTAATTGCCTCCAACATGTTGTTGTAAGATGCGACGGATTGAACGCCTTTGTGTACTCCCTAGCTATCTTACTACCAACATTGTTGTTGAAGCAAAACTTTGTGTTTCTTTTTGATTTCACAAAAACAATTTTTTGCTCCACCTTTCTATGAAAACCATTTTTGATATATTCTTGCATAGATTAAGGAGGAGTTTGTGATTTCAACAACCTTCAAACCTTCAAATGTGTTTCAAATTGTTTCATACACACATTTGATGTTTTTCCAATGATTTTTATCCAAATGGAGTTCGGTGATTAGTTTGCACATGAGCGATAAGTTTTTCTCAAAATTGACTCCATGAATTTCATCATCGCCGATGAGTTCTAACCCCGGAGTATTCACTTCTTTCATTAGATAGTGAGGGTATTTTGAGTGATGTTGATTTCGTGCAACTAGAATGGAGGGAGTAAAGTCGAAAAGTGAGAGGTTACGGTGATTTGTTGTGAGAAAAGGGTTAAAAGAAATGATACCCTTCCCAAAATTCTCAAAAGCCGGGTAAAACATGTTTCTATCAGATGTCATTTGTTGATATCTTGATATTGAAGAAGTCTTCATGGACCCAGTGAAGCAATGCACATCTTTACCTAACCACTCAAGTGTTTCTTAACAAATACTTGTTTTTATTCTCACGGAGATTTTCACACTTCTATTGACTCTTCTTTTGGAAGATGTTGATATTGAAAAAGGGTGACATTCTGCTCCAGTCCCCGACTTCATTTGATCACATTGTGTCTAGAGCTATATTGATTGGTCATTAGTTTGATCATCGTTTATTCTTCTTAGAACACATTTGAGTCATATCTTTGTGATATTACTGCTTATCTTTGTGATAAAGCCGGAACATTCGTAGTGATATCTGCAATGATATTCCACGATGATCGAATGGAAATCCTACCAATGCTAACATCTTTTCCAACATTGAACGTAGGTCTCGTAATTACATTTATGTGATTATTGAGTTAACAAGAAGTCTAAGTGACCTTGGTTATCCCTAAAAGTCTTTAAGGATAAAATTGTGGTTATCAAATGCTTCGGTAGTGTTAACCATGATTTATATTCTTTGAAGCAATCTCGTGGTTGAAAAGCCGCAGACCGAACTATGTTAGAGACTTGTTTTGTGCATATCTCAATGATACATAGGAAATCCGAAAAAATGTTATACATTTCTATCGGTCATTTCATTAATCCTTTTGATTTTGAACATGCAAACGGATCATTCTTATCCGGTTTCATTTCTCTTCACACAAACACAGAAACCACCAACACCATGATATAATGTTTGTCCCAACAACTTCAATCTTACATTTTAGTCACCCATAGGATCTCTTGGGTTGGGCTACTAGGTTGGGTTGATGTTTTGATGGTTGACATTTCTCCATGTTTTCTTATTCCTTGAGACATTTAATCAATCAAATGTGTACATAATGACATTGATTCACAATTTTGTCATTATGAGGGGGAGAGAAAATATTATGATTGATTCATAGTCTTTGTCAACTAAATGGAATGAGAGTCTATGTTGAGAAAAGTTTGTGTGTGGTTGTTTCAATAGGTTTTGAGGCTTATCAGAGTTTGTGTATAGGAGGAGAAAATTCTTAAAGATATGTCAATAGTTTCAGATTTTCACTAGACTTTAGTTGATTAAGATTTTTATTTTAAGGGGAATCTGAATTGACTTTAGAGATAAGAATGAAACTGAAGATGAAAAGATTTTCACTCAAGACACTTCAACAATTCAAAGATGCTCCAAAAGATGTATACTCATGGATTGAGGGGGAGCATGATTACTTCATAAGAATTTCATCTACACTTCATTCAATTGCTAACTCTCCAAAGTGTTCGAGTTGATGTGACAAAGATCAAAGCTTCAAAAAGGTTGAAAGATTTGTTAGAAGATTCAAGTCAAAGAAGTAAAAGCTTCAAACGAGTCTTCATCAAACACACTTCATTCAAGATCATCAAGTCATACAACAACATTTGATCAAGAGACTCCAATGCATACATCAAGGGGGAGAGTTCATATTCATGAAACTTCATTTAAAGAAGATGAGATTCATTCAAGAATTAAAACCGAAGAATCAAAAAGTTGAATTTCACTCAAGAATCGAAGATTGAAGAATCAAAACCAAGATTCATCTCTTCTGCACTTCAAAAGACAACTCTGATTCATGATTCATCAATTCTCAAAGATTCAAGCCAAACATGCTTTCATTATTCTCTGTTCAAAAAGAACATTGAGAATCTTCATATGATTTAACTTCAAGAAGTCCAAGATCAAGACTGAATCAAGTTCTCCAAAGATAAAAGAGAAAGCTTTGAAGACTTGTTTCAACACCCCAATTGTCTTCACCACCGGGCTCATCAATTTCATTCCTACAAGACAAGATAACACGTACTTCAGTCATTACAATAAATCACTAAGGGGGAGAATGTTAGAAATCCAAAAATAGTGATAAATTGTAATTAAGATTAGAAGACATTCTTGTTGTTAAGTCATAGATAAATGATTACTAAGGTTGAGGGGCTAATTGTGATAATTAGCATAGTTGTATTGTTAGACTATATATAGCCCTCATACCTTAGAAATCATATAGAACCAAAAACAAACTCTTCATTCATTACACCTTTAATTCCAGATTTACACACAGTTGCTTAATTCTCTCTCAAAACACACACACACACACACCAAGAACACACACTAACAAACCGCCATTGTTGAATCGAATTCAGAGCTAAAATCGTGTTATAACATTGCCACATATACACGAGTACATACAATGCACAGGATTCGAAAGTTTAATACATACAATGCACATAATTGAAGTTCGATACGTACTATGACAATTCGTATAAAGTTTCTTACATTATAATGTACTAACCCCATAAAATATTTGCAAACTGACAACGTAACATTAGACGTGACGGCTTATATGGTTGCCACATATACCTCTATACATACAATAACCGGAATTTGAAAGTTCATTACATACAATGCACATGATTAAAATTCGTTACGTACTATGATAATTTGTGTAAAGTTGTTTACATTTTGAGATACTAAACCCTGTATAGAACAAAAAAATACGTTTTTAAAACACCACTTTAGTGACTTTGTGGTAATTGAGGTATTTAATATTTCAAAGCCACAAATCTAGTCTTTTTGATGAAATCAATTCATGTACTATATTATACGAGAGAAAGGTATCCGCGCGTTGCGGCGGTGATGGAGGTGATGGCGGGGTGGTGATGTAATGGCGGTGGCGGTGATGGGGTGATCTACCTGACGGCTCCGTCCTTAGCCGTACGTGCTCCGCCCTCGGATTTAAAAATTCGTCGAAAGTATTTCGAATGACCTCTCTAATGAAAGAGCATGAAATTTTAAGAACACCCATATAATTTTTATAATTTATTATACGGTTTTTGAGACAAAAGATTTTGAATGAATTATGTTAGCTTTAATAATATAGTTAGTGCATGTTTGTAACAATGTAATAGAATCGTCCTTTTGTCTAATCTTGTTTAATGTGGAAGGTTGTTAATGTAATTAGACAAGGACTTGTTTGTAATTAGGGAGGGGGTTTAGAGCAAATGTCAAGCCTATATAAACCCCCCACCCCATCGTAACCTTGAAATATATTTTTCCTTACATTTCCATATTCTCTCTACTTTCTCTCTCACACACTTAAGCCTTATAACCTTGATTCACGATTTAACATAGTTTACATTTGGTATCAGAGAAAAATCACAACTTGTGAAAGATCCATGGCTTGATTTTGTTCTATTTTGTGCTAAATTGTGTTTTTTCCACTTTACCGAAAGTTCCAATCTTTACCCTCTTAACATGTTAAAGTTCCTTCCTTTTTAGTTTCATTCACTCATTACCTTCCTATAATCATCCTTGAAAAGTTTCAAATCCTAATTCTAAACCAAATGGCCTGAAATTGAATTTTAAGGTTTCTGTTCTGAAATCCGGTTTTCATTCCGGTTTTCATTTTCCTTTGAATTTCAGTTGTAAAACCGGCTTTCCTTCCGGTTTTCCTACCGGTTTTCCTTCCGGTATTCCTTCCGGTTTTCCTACCGGTTTTCCTTCCGGTATTCCTTCCGGTTTTCAATTTGGTCAAAAATTTTAAATTTTGTTGTTATATTCTGAAATATCTGGTTTACACCAAAACCGATATTTGTACTTAATTTCTTCATTTTCCATCTCGTCGTAATGTTCAACTTTCTCCACGAAAACCGGATTTAGTACACATTTTCTGAAACCCGGATTTAGTACACATTTTCTGAAACCCGGATTTAGTACACATTTTCTGAAACCCGGATTTAGTACACATTTTCTGAAACCCGGATTTAGTACACATTTTCTGAAACCCGGATTTAGTACACATTTTCTGAAACCCGGATTTAGTACACATTTTCTGAAACCCGGATTTAGTACACATTTTCTGAAACCCGGATTTAGTACACATTTTCTGAAACCCGGATTTAGTACACATTTTCTGAAACCCGGATTTAGTACACATTTTCTGAAACCCGGATTTAGTACACATTTTCTGAAACCCGGATTTAGTACACATTTTCTGAAACCCGGATTTAGTACACATTTTCTGAAACCCGGATTTAGTACACATTTTCTGAAACCCGGATTTAGTACACATTTTCTGAAACCCGGATTTAGTACACATTTTCTGAAACCCGGATTTAGTACACATTTTCTGAAACCCGGATTTAGTACACATTTTCTGAAACCCGGATTTAGTACACATTTTCTGAAACCCGGATTTAGTACACATTTTCTGAAACCCGGATTTAGTACACATTTTCTGAAACCCGGATTTAGTACACATTTTCTGAAACCCGGATTTAGTACACATTTTCTGAAACCCGGATTTAGTACACATTTTCTGAAACCCGGATTTAGTACACATTTTCTGAAACCCGGATTTAGTACACATTTTCTGAAACCCGGATTTAGTACACATTTTCTGAAACCCGGATTTAGTACACATTTTCTGAAACCCGGATTTAGTACACATTTTCTGAAACCCGGATTTAGTACACATTTTCTGAAACCCGGATTTAGTACACATTTTCTGAAACCCGGATTTAGTACACATTTTCTGAAACCCGGATTTAGTACACATTTTCTGAAACCCGGATTTAGTACACATTTTCTGAAACCCGGATTTAGTACACATTTTCTGAAACCCGGATTTAGTACACATTTTCTGAAACCCGGATTTAGTACACATTTTCTGAAACCCGGATTTAGTACACATTTTCTGAAACCCGGATTTAGTACACATTTTCTGAAACCCGGATTTAGTACACATTTTCTGAAACCCGGATTTAGTACACATTTTCTGAAACCCGGATTTAGTACACATTTTCTGAAACCCGGATTTAGTACACATTTTCTGAAACCCGGATTTAGTACACATTTTCTGAAACCCGGATTTAGTACACATTTTCTGAAACCCGGATTTAGTACACATTTTCTGAAACCCGGATTTAGTACACATTTTCTGAAACCCGGATTTAGTACACATTTTCTGAAACCCGGATTTAGTACACATTTTCTGAAACCCGGATTTAGTACACATTTTCTGAAACCCGGATTTAGTACACATTTTCTGAAACCCGGATTTAGTACACATTTTCTGAAACCCGGATTTAGTACACATTTTCTGAAACCCGGATTTAGTACACATTTTCTGAAACCCGGATTTAGTACACATTTTCTGAAACCCGGATTTAGTACACATTTTCTGAAACCCGGATTTAGTACACATTTTCTGAAACCCGGATTTAGTACACATTTTCTGAAACCCGGATTTAGTACACATTTTCTGAAACCCGGATTTAGTACACATTTTCTGAAACCCGGATTTAGTACACATTTTCTGAAACCCGGATTTAGTACACATTTTCTGAAACCCGGATTTAGTACACATTTTCTGAAACCCGGATTTAGTACACATTTTCTGAAACCCGGATTTAGTACACATTTTCTGAAACCCGGATTTAGTACACATTTTCTGAAACCCGGATTTAGTACACATTTTCTGAAACCCGGATTTAGTACACATTTTCTGAAACCCGGATTTAGTACACATTTTCTGAAACCCGGATTTAGTACACATTTTCTGAAACCCGGATTTAGTACACATTTTCTGAAACCCGGATTTAGTACACATTTTCTGAAACCCGGATTTAGTACACATTTTCTGAAACCCGGATTTAGTACACATTTTCTGAAACCCGGATTTAGTACACATTTTCTGAAACCCGGATTTAGTACACATTTTCTGAAACCCGGATTTAGTACACATTTTCTGAAACCCGGATTTAGTACACATTTTCTGAAACCCGGATTTAGTACACATTTTCTGAAACCCGGATTTAGTACACATTTTCTGAAACCCGGATTTAGTACACATTTTCTGAAACCCGGATTTAGTACACATTTTCTGAAACCCGGATTTAGTACACATTTTCTGAAACCCGGATTTAGTACACATTTTCTGAAACCCGGATTTAGTACACATTTTCTGAAACCCGGATTTAGTACACATTTTCTGAAACCCGGATTTAGTACACATTTTCTGAAACCCGGATTTAGTACACATTTTCTGAAACCCGGATTTAGTACACATTTTCTGAAACCCGGATTTAGTACACATTTTCTGAAACCCGGATTTAGTACACATTTTCTGAAACCCGGATTTAGTACACATTTTCTGAAACCCGGATTTAGTACACATTTTCTGAAACCCGGATTTAGTACACATTTTCTGAAACCCGGATTTAGTACACATTTTCTGAAACCCGGATTTAGTACACATTTTCTGAAACCCGGATTTAGTACACATTTTCTGAAACCCGGATTTAGTACACATTTTCTGAAACCCGGATTTAGTACACATTTTCTGAAACCCGGATTTAGTACACATTTTCTGAAACCCGGATTTAGTACACATTTTCTGAAACCCGGATTTAGTACACATTTTCTGAAACCCGGATTTAGTACACATTTTCTGAAACCCGGATTTAGTACACATTTTCTGAAACCCGGATTTAGTACACATTTTCTGAAACCCGGATTTAGTACACATTTTCTGAAACCCGGATTTAGTACACATTTTCTGAAACCCGGATTTAGTACACATTTTCTGAAACCCGGATTTAGTACACATTTTCTGAAACCCGGATTTAGTACACATTTTCTGAAACCCGGATTTAGTACACATTTTCTGAAACCCGGATTTAGTACACATTTTCTGAAACCCGGATTTAGTACACATTTTCTGAAACCCGGATTTAGTACACATTTTCTGAAACCCGGATTTAGTACACATTTTCTGAAACCCGGATTTAGTACACATTTTCTGAAACCCGGATTTAGTACACATTTTCTGAAACCCGGATTTAGTACACATTTTCTGAAACCCGGATTTAGTACACATTTTCTGAAACCCGGATTTAGTACACATTTTCTGAAACCCGGATTTAGTACACATTTTCTGAAACCCGGATTTAGTACACATTTTCTGAAACCCGGATTTAGTACACATTTTCTGAAACCCGGATTTAGTACACATTTTCTGAAACCCGGATTTAGTACACATTTTCTGAAACCCGGATTTAGTACACATTTTATGAGAAGTTGAAGATCAACCTTCGAGCTGTCCAAAAGCAACAAATGAAGACTGAAGGAAGCTCCTCATCAGATCCACTTGCTTTAGTTGTTGATAGAAAGCCATCCAGATCGTCAAGGAAAAATGTTGTTGAAACTGCTGATGATGATGAATCGAGTGATCCCAGTGATCCTGAAATGGATGAAAAAGAAAAGGAGATGTCCAGAGACTTAGCCTACTTCACCAGATCCTTCAAGAAAAAGTTCTTCACAAAGAAACCTACAAACAATCAACTTCGAACTTCATCTGTGTCTTCCTATGTCAAGAACTCCAAGCTCCAAAATTTGACAAGCATTATGACAATGCTGGTGGAGAAAGGAAGTATGAAGCGCCAAAGAAGTTCGAAAAGAGGGTTCTTGAGAAGAAAACCGAAGATAGAAAATGCTACAATTGTGGTCTCACTGGTCATTTTGCTATCCACTGCACCAAACCTCGTCAGAAAAATTCGAACTACTACCAGAACAAGCTCTTGCTAGTGAAACAACAGGAAAGTGGAATTGCTCTTCTTGCTGAGGATGACAAATGGCTACACCTATCGGATGAAGAGACTGAAGAACTTGCAGCTAATGTTTGCTTCATGACCAAGATCAAGCGATCCACGGAACTTGATGAAGGTGGTACCAGTTCTGAATCTGATGATGATGAGGTATGCACTATCTCTAAACATGATCTTGATCAATACATGAATAAAGCTGTCGAAACTAATGAATCTTTGCAGAAAGAAGTTTCTAATTTAATTGAATCTTTGAAAGAGAAAGAAAATTCTTTGATTGAATTTCAAAACAAACATGACAAACTGCAAAAAGATTTTGATGATTTGACAGCTAATCAAATTTCAGTTTCCTATACTCCTTCTTCTGAGTTGCTTATAGCAAATCAAGAACTTGAGACCAAAGTTTTTGACCTAACTCAAACCATCAAAGAAATCCAAATTGCAAAGTCCAATGAAATGTTTCGAGCAAATGCTTTGGCCGAAGATCTTGAGTCCTTGAAAATTAAATTTGAAGAGACCAACCCTGCTTTAAAAGAATTAGAAGACAAAATCTCCGACTTAAATTATGCTTGTTGCATAAAAGATTCATATAACCAAAAACTGGATAAGAAAATTGATGAACTTAAAGAGGAAATCAAGTTTTATCAAGTGAAAGTTTACAAGATCGATCGATCGAATAAACAAATCTTTTTGAACAAGCCAAGAGATTTTGCCGATGGGTTTACTCAAGGGTTGGGTTTTGAAAATCCAAAGAATTTGCTCAAAGCACAACAGGAAGTTCCACCGTTATATGACGCCAACTTAATGAGATATGGCATGACCATTCTGTATGTTCGACCAAGTTATGGTGATTATGAGACAGAGGATTGTCTAGCAAAGTGTGCAATTAAATGTAATTATGATAAAATCAATGAGTCAAATGATCTTTTCAATCTTCCCCTTGTTCCTAAAAGAAAAACTCACTCTGTTACAATTGTTGAACTTGATGATAATTCGAGTGACCAACAACTTGTGGTTCTTTCTAATGAGTCTAAACAAGTGGAAGAAAGTTCTGTTCCAAAACCTGCTTCAGTTCGACCATACATTCCACAAAGTGTTTTGGAAAAGCAAATTGAAGATCTAAAAAGAACACTTGATGAAAAACAACTTTTGCTAGATAATCTAATGCCTCAAAATCACTGTCACAAGATTGTGCCAGTTGTTCCTACCACACCAATTGGTGTTGTCTATGATTGTGCTGAACCTAACTGCTCTGCTTGTGAAGACATCATGTCTTCTTCTTCTCTTTCCTATATTTCTGCATGTGATCTTGTTGATGCTGCTGTGCAAACTGAATGGGATTCTGTTAAGACATATAATGTTTCAATTCAAACAGACCTTGACATTCCTACCAATGAGATCCCAATTGACCCCCAGATTTACTTGGATGAGATTGCTGCATTAAAACTTGATTTAGAAAAGGAACGGTGTATCAAAAAGGAAATTTTTGAAGGTGTTCACGTTTCGGTTCAAACTGATTGTGAATACGAAGTTGAAAAAGATCAGGGAACGGTTAGATTTGGAAATGATCATCTAGCTCCCATTCTTGGCTATGGGGATATTGTTCAAAATGGCATCACCATAAAACGTGTGTCATATGTTGAAGGTTTGGGCCATAATCTTTTCAGTGTTGGCCAATTTTGTGACAATGATCTGCAAGTCCTCTTTAGAAGATATGAATGTAAAGTTCAAACCGAAGATGGTGTCGATATTCTTACTGGTTCACGAGATAACAACCTGTTCACCATTGATCTCAACAATATTCCAACTCCATCTTCAAATATTTGTCTTCTGTCTAAAGCTTCAGCTCAGCAATCTTGGCTATGGCATCGTCGTCTCTCTCATCTTAATTTCCATACAATTAATACTCTGGTTGATAAACAACTCGTCGATGGTCTACCTGATTTCAAGTATGACACCAATCATGTTTGTTCAGCATGTTCAATTGGAAAACTCAAGAGAGCGTCCCATAGACCAAAGAAGCATCTAAGCACTGATGCTCCTCTTCATCTCCTTCACATGGATTTGTGTGGCCCTATGCGTGTCCAAAGCATTCATGCTAAGCGATACATTCTTGTCATTGTTGATGATTACTCTCGCTATACTTGGGTCTATTTTCTTCGAGAAAAGAGTGAGGCTCCTCAAGTAATCATTGACTTCATCAAAAGGACACAAGTAAATCTTCAAACTTCTGTTCGTATTGTACGTTCTGATAATGGTACCGAATTCAAGAACGCTACTCTTGGATCATACTTCTCTTCTGTCGGTATCACTCATCAATTTTCAGCTGCACGAACACCTCAACAAAATGGAGTCATTGAAAGAAGAAATCGCACTCTTGTTGAAGCTGCTCGTACTATGCTCGCTCATTCTAGATTACCACCAAATCTATGGGCTGAAGCCATTGCAACTGCCTGCTTCACACAAAACAGATCTATCATCAACAAGAGGTTTGACATTACTCCATATGAAGTCATCAACAAGAGAAGACCCAATGTGAACTATTTCCATATATTTGGGTGTGTCTGTTATGTCTTAAATAATAGAGATAATCTTGGAAAATTTGAACCAAAAGGTGACGAGGGTTATTTTGTTGGTTATTCAAGAGAATCTATTGCTTATCGTGTCTATAACCGTAGAACCAAGCAAATTGTAGAGAGTATGAATGTTAAATTTGATGAACTCTCTGGTATGGTTCTTGATCAACACGGTTCAAGACCCGATCTTCAATGTCCACAAGCTTCCGCTACACAGAACAGAACTTCTGATAAACAGAGTTTCTCCAAACCAACCACTAAAGAGTTAGACATTTTGTTTGAAGAATTTTATCATGATTGTCCTTCTACTTTGGTCCCACCCTTGCCTTCACCTGAACAGTCATTTTCCAATACCTCTCAACCTGAGAGCTCATCTGCTGATCAACAAAGTTCATCTCCTGCAACTTCTTCTCATGATTCATCTTCTCCACCTTCGGTCAATTCTTCGTCTACAAATGTATCTTCCCCTGACTCTTCTAACTTGTCATCAGCACCACATGATCCTTTATTAGTGCCTGCTCAGCAAAATTCTCCAGGATCCAATCAATCAACTGATTCTGACTCTGATGAAGAAGAATTTGTCCTACCAAATGAGCCGAGCTTTGAGCAAGTCGCTGAACAACATTCTCCAGGCTTTATCAATCCTGATGAAAATAATGATCCCACTGATCCACTTCCTCACTCCAGGAAATGGTCTCGCTCCATGCTTCCTCATCCTCCCACTCAGATTATTGGGGATCCAAACGCTGGCCCAACCATACGTGCTGCCTCTGCAAATGAATGTTTATTTGTCAACTTCTTGAGCATGGTTGAACCCAGTAATGTCAATGAGGCTCTTCATGATCCGGATTGGGTAAAAGCCATGCAAGAAGAGCTATCTCAGTTTGAGCGCCTTGAAGTATGGAAACTTGTTCCTAATCCATACACGCATAAAGAACCGATCAAAACTAAGTGGATCTTCAAGAATAAAAAGGATGAGAATGGAGTTGTTGTTCGAAACAAGGCTAGGTTGGTTGCTAAAGGTTTTTCTCAGCAAGATGGTGTTGATTATGATGAGACGTTTGCTCCTGTTGCTCGCATTGAGGCCATTCGAATCTTCCTGGCATATGCGGCATTCAAAAACTTTACGGTTTATCAAATGGATGTCAAGTCTGCTTTTCTGAATGGTGTGCTGAAAGAAGAAGTTTATGTTGGTCAACCCGAGGGCTTTATGGATCCTAAGCGTCCAAATCATGTTTACAGGTTAGATAAGGCTGTGTATGGCCTTAAACAAGCCCCTCGTGCTTGGTATGATGCTCTGTCTGCCTATCTATTACAATCTGGATTCAGCAAAGGTATAATTGACACTACTTTGTTCATCAAACGTCAAGGTAGTGACATTCTTTTAATCCAAATCTATGTAGATGACATAATTTTCGGGTCCACTAATCCTAAGTACTGCAAAAACTTTTCTGCATTAATGGTCAAACATTTTGAAATGAGTATGTGTTAGAAATATAAATGTAGTAGTTGATTTGTATCTCTTGTACTTACAATGTAAATATCTAAGTATGGAAGGGGGCATATTGTAATATGTGTATAGGTATATAAACCCCCTCCATAATGTAAAATGTAACCTTTCACCTCATTTTATGCAAACTAATCTTCCAGCCAAACACACTTTCTCTCTCTACTTTCTCTCTCTTCCAACCACCATTGTTACACACACTTACACACACATAAGCTCGAATTCTTAACTTTACAATTGGTATCAGAGCACAATCAGAGTTGCTGAACGATCCACAAGCTTAATACAAGCTTAATTTGTGCTTAATTTCAGAATTTGGCTTATTTTCTGAAAGGTTCATTTGCCGAGATCACTGTTTGAGTGATTTCTGCAAATTAAGTGTGTGTTTGTTCGAATTTTGTTCACCGATCGATTTATAATCAGTATATCATCCTTCGTTATCAATTTCAGAAGTTAATTTCATCACTTGAGTTGTTTTTGCTCGAGCTCGGCAAATCGCATGTTCGAGTGGGTTTGAATTCTAGTTGAAATTAACATCTAATTTGTTCAAGGATTTGTGCGCATTCTTTTCCTGATCATTTTGATATAAAATACGAGCTTTAATTCGCAAAAATGAAGGAGAAATTGAAGATTTACAGTCTTCTCTGCATTTGAAGGTTTGGCTGAACGAAGAAGACGAACAGTAACCGTCTATTTTGTCGCCTAGTGTTTACTAGTGTTTGCAGAGATCGTTGGCTAAGACTTGCTTTTACTTGTTCTATTTGCAGAGCTCACTGCTCGGCAAATAGGTGTTTCAAGAAATCTTTTCTAAGTGTTGGTGCTACTTGTTCTATTTGCAGAGCTCACTGCTCGGCAAATAGGTGTTTCAAGAAATCTTTTCTAAGTGTTGGTGCTACTTGTTCTATTTGCAGAGCTCACTGCTCGGCAAATAGGTGTTTCAAGAAATCTTTTCTAAGTGTTGGTGCTACTTGTTCTATTTGCAGAGCTTTTTGCTCGGCAAATAGTTGTTTCAAGAAATTTTTGTTAAGTGTTGGTGCTACTTGTTCTATTTGCAGAGCTCACTGCTCGGCAAATAGGTGTTTCAAGAAATCTTTTCTAAGTGTTGGTGCTACTTGTTCTATTTGCAGAGCTCACTGCTCGGCAAATAGGTGTTTCAAGAAATCTTTTCTAAGTGTTGGTGCTACTTGTTCTATTTGCAGAGCTTAGCTCGGCAAATCGCATGTTCGAGTGGGTTTGAATTCTAGTTGAAATTAACATCTAATTTGTTCAAGGATTTGTGCGCATTCTTTTCCTGATCATTTTGATATAAAATACGAGCTTTAATTCGCAAAAATGAAGGAGAAATTGAAGATTTACAGTCTTCTCTGCATTTGAAGGTTTGGCTGAACGAAGAAGACGAACAGTAACCGTCTATTTTGTCGCCTAGTGTTTACTAGTGTTTGCAGAGATCGTTGGCTAAGACTTGCTTTTACTTGTTCTATTTGCAGAGCTCACTGCTCGGCAAATAGGTGTTTCAAGAAATCTTTTCTAAGTGTTGGTGCTACTTGTTCTATTTGCAGAGCTTTTTGCTCGGCAAATAGGTGTTTACAGAAATTTTTCTAAGTGTTGGTGCTACTTGTTCTATTTGCAGAGCTCTTTGCTCGGCAAATAGGTGTTTCAAGAATTTTTTAAGTGTTGGTGCTACTTACACTATTTGCAGAGGATTAAGCTCGGCATTTAGTTGTTTTTTGAAATTCTCAAATCAAAATTTTTCAAGAAAATCAATTCAAAACCATTTTTTCTCAATATTCTTCAAGTGGGAAGAAAATCAAAATTTTTCAAGAAAATCAATTCAAAACCATTTTTTCTCAATATTCTTCAAGTGGGAAGAAAATCAAAATTTTTCAAGAAAATCAATTCAAAACCATTTTTTCTCAAATTCTTCAAGTGGGAAGAAAATCAAAATTTTTCAAGAAAATCAATTCAAAACCATTTTTTCTCAATATTCTTCAAGTGGGAAGAAAATCAAAATTTTTCAAGAAAATCAATTCAAAACCATTTTTTCTCAATATTCTTCAAGTGGGAAGAAAATCAAAATTTTTCAAGAAAATCAATTCAAAACCATTTTTTCTCAATATTCTTCAAGTGGGAAGAAAATCAAAATTTTCAAATTTCTACTTGTTCTATTTGCAGAGGTCTAAGCTCTGCATCTAGTTAAAATAGAAAAAATTTCAATTTTTTTTGGAATTTATTTGAAATGGCTTCAAGGGAAGCTTTAGCACTTGGTTCTGAAGGAAGACCTCCTGTCTTGTTTAGAGGTTCTTATCCTCAATGGAAGAAAAGGTTTCTGAACTGGATAGACAGACAGAAGAATGGAAAACTCTTGAGGAAATCATACAAAGATGGTCCTGAAATTCCAAAGAACCCTGTTAATGGAGAAGCTTTACCTGAAGAGAGTTGGAATGCAGATCAGAAAAATAGAGTTGAGGCTGATCAAAGTGCAATTGCCTATCTTTACCAAGCACTTCCTGATGACATTTACTGCAATGTGGACTCCTATGAAACAGGAAAAGACATATGGGATGAAGTGGAGAAGCAGATGGAAGGATCTGATGTGTCAAACACCATAAGATTGTTGACTGTTCTGAACATGTATGAAACTTTTAAGCAACAGAAGGGTGAACCATTGAATGAAGTATACATCAGATTCTGTAATGTCATCAATGAGCTTAGAAAGAATGATGTGAAAAGAACCAATATGGAACTGAACATCAAATTCATCAAAAATCTGGAAGAGGAATGGCAAGTGTATGGAACCCAACTCAACCAACAATCAGACTTTGGGAAACTCACCATTCACACCTTGTATGAAAAATTGAAGCTGAATGTTGAGGATGTTCAGAGGATCCAAAAGAAGAAAGAAGAAAGTTCTCATTCCGATCCATTAGCCTTGGTAGCTGAGAAGAAGACTTCAAAAGTGTCAAGTCAAAGCTTTGTTGAGTATGACACTGATTCTGATTCAAGTGAAATGAGTGATTGTGATCTAAATGAGAAACAAAAAGAGATGTACAAAGAACTCGCTTATTTCACAAAGGCTTTCAAGAAGAAATTCTTCAAGAAGAAACCAACAAATAATCAGCTTCGGACTTCATCAGTCTCGTCGTATGCTAAAAATGCAAATGCTCCTAAGTTTGATCAGAAGAAAGATTTTGTTGGTGGTGAGAAGAAGTATGACAATCAGAAAAAGTTTGAGAAGAAGGTCATGGAGAAAAGGAATGAAGACAAGAAATGCTACAACTGTGGTCTTACTGGACATTTTGCCATCAATTGCACTAAACCTCGACAGAAGAACTCCGAGTACTATAAGTACAAACTTTTGCTAGCAAGACAAGAGGAAAGTGGAATTGCTCTTCTCGCTGAAGATGACAAGTGGTTACATCTTTCTGATGAGGAGACAGACGAACTTGCAGCAAATGTGTGCTTCATGACGAAGATCAAGAAATCAAAGGAGTTGGATGATGTTGAGGAAAGTTCTTCAGAGGATGATCAGGTACTAACTCTTCCCAAATCAGTGTTAAAACACTATATGGATATGAGTGAAACAGCAACAAAAGATTGCATGGAGTTGAGTAAAAAGAATTTAAAATTAAAGAAAGATTTGGAAGACAAAGAAAAAGTTTTTCAAAGTAAATTTGATTTGCTTCAAAAGGAATTTGAGAATTTGAAATCTGAAAAAGCAGCAGTCACTTTTACTCCAAACTCTAAACTGCATCTTGAACAACAAGAACTTGAGACCAAAGTTCTTGAACTGAGCAAGACCGTCAGACAACTTCAAGTCGAAAAGACCAATGAGATGTTTTGAGCAAATGCATTGGCTGAGGACATTGAGTCTTTAAATGTGAAATTGAAAGAATCTATCCCTGATTTGACAGAATTTAAAATTAAAGAAAGATTTGGAAGACAAAGAAAAAGTTTTTCAAAGTAAATTTGATTTGCTTCAAAAGGAATTTGAGAATTTGAAATCTGAAAAAGCAGCAGTCACTTTTACTCCAAACTCTAAACTGCATCTTGAACAACAAGAACTTGAGACCAAAGTTCTTGAACTGAGCAAGACCGTCAGACAACTTCAAGTCGAAAAGACCAATGAGATGTTTTGAGCAAATGCATTGGCTGAGGACATTGAGTCTTTAAATGTGAAATTGAAAGAATCTATCCCTGATTTGACAGAATTTGAAAACAAAATTTCTGACCTAAAATATGAGTGTTGTATAAAAGATTCTCTTAAACAAAAACTTGATAAAGAAAATGATAAGAAAATGATGAGCTTAAAGCTGAAATCAAGTCTTATCAAGACAAGTTGTATAAGATTAATCGTTCATATCAACAAATCTTTTTGAATAGGCCAAGAAATTCAGAATCAATATTCACTTCAGGGTTAGGTTATGTCAATCCAAATCATTTGCTCAAAGCACAAGAAGAAGTCCCATCATTATATAAGGAATCTTACTTGAGATGTGGGATGACTGACCAGTTTGTGAGACCGAATGATAGTGATTTTGAGGCTGATGATTTTCTAAAGAAGGGTGCAAAAGTCTATTTTAACTATGAGTTAATGGATGAGTCATATGATTTTTTCAGTCACCCTGCACATAAAATTGAAAAAGAAAATGATGAAAAAGAAAATCATGAGGCTGTAATTCCTGAAATTCTTGAGTGTTTTAAAGAAAAACCTTTAGAAGAAACTATTCCAATTCCAAAAGCTGAAAACTTGAGACCTTATGTTCCACAAAAAGTTTTGGAAAAGGTAATAGAGGATCTGCAAAAGTCTCTTGATGAAAAGCAATCTTTAATAGATAATCTAAAGACTCAAAATCACTATGTCATTGATCAACCCAAATTTGACTCCAAAGTATGTGAACAACCTGGTTGTTCTATTTGTGAAGTTGTGAAAGCATCAACTCAGACTGGCCGTTCTATTTGTGAAATCGTGAATGCATCTGTACAAACTGAGAGTCAAGTTGTGCATGTTTCTGTTCAAACTGATGGTGATCTAGATGATGTATATGATGTTCATGATGTTGATGATTATTTCTTTCCGATTGCTTCTGAAACTGAATCTTTTACCAAGTTTTCTGAGGGAACTCAATCATACTTGAATGAAATTGATGTTTTCAAACAAAAGTTTGAAAAAGAAAGAGATCAGAGATTAAATGTGCTAAAGGAACTTAATGATCTAAAAGTTGAATTCCAATTTCAGAAAATAACACTTCAATTTTTTAAAGAAAAAGAAAAAGCATCAATTCCACTCAAGAGAAGTCCTTGTCCAATTAAGAAAAGTGAAGCTAGTGTGAAATTGGAAACGGATGATTTATCAACTTATTTGGAAGGAAATTATGATTTTCCTCCTGATTTTGAAAAACATTTTGTTCAAAAAGAGGAAAAACATGAATTTTTTCTAAAGAAGATTCCAAAGTCACACTCTTCACAACCTTTCCCATTCGATAAGTTCCAAAGACCAAAGACCACCCAACAATCAAAGACCAACCCATCACTCAAGAATGATTCAAAACCAAAGACCAAACCATCACCAAAGAATGTTTCAAAACCGAAGTTCAATCAATCACCTAAGACAGATTCGAAACCAAAACCAAACAGAGAACCCAAAGTTTCTAACAATTCAAAGACTTCTAGGAAATACAAGGTTAAATCTGAACCTCAGTCCCAAAAAGAAGTCAAAACAAGAAGTGGTCCAAAGATTGTTAAGAATGAAATTTTCTCATTAGGTAACAAACAACCTCAGCAAGTTAGGTATTCTAGTTTTCCTAGGTATTCTCAGAAGAATCCTAAGTGCACTTTACAAAGGGTTAGAGATACTTTTTCTGGAATAACTAAGTACAAAGATCAATATGGTTGGTTGTCACCTAATAATATAAAGAAAGTAAACAAGACCACAGAAACCATCAAGAAGAAACCTGTTAAGTCCGAAAATAACAAATTGTTTGCTTACAAGAAGACTGTTCGTGTTTCAGGTGACTTGTGCTTAACTAGTAGCAGTAGATGGATTCCTAAGGATAGATTTTTTCATGCTTCTAGTAAAGTCAAGCTTGATGGGAATACAACAAATGTGAAACAAGTGTGGATTGTCCGTAGATCAAATTCTCAAAATAGTGCCACTACATCTAGGACTAGTCCTGCTTGTACCAAAACTTGTGTATAAACCTTGAATTTTCATTGTTTGTAATTCGTATCTGTGCTTTGAACAAATATGTGTGTTTGTTTGTGATTTGAATAAAAAGTTTGTTTGTGTGTTATTTTGCTTGGTGTTTAATTTTTTGTATACTTGCATGTTATCCCTCTAACCTGCAAGGACCCAATCTACATGGGTACCTAAATCATATTCCTTGTCCTTGCAGAAATTTCTCATTTGTGTATGGTATGTTGACTCGGGATGTTCTCGTCATATGACTGGAAACAAGTCCATTCTTACAAACTTTGTCGAGAAGTTCATGGGAACCGTCAGATTCGGAAATGATCATATCGCTCCTATTCTCGGTTATGGAGACATTGTTAAAAATGGTGTCACTATCAAGAGAGTTTCTTATGTTGAAGGCCTAGGACACAATCTTTTTAGTGTTGGACAATTTTGTGACAATGATCTTCAAGTATTATTCAGGAGATATGAATGCAAAGTGCAAACTGAAGATGGTGTGGATATTCTTACTGGAACAAGAGACAATAATTTGTTCACTATTAATCTCAACAACATTCCATCTAACTCTTCAGAGATTTGTCTTCTTTCTAAAGCAACTGCACAAAATTCTTGGTTATGGCATCGCCGTCTTTCTCATCTCAATTTTCAAACAATAAATGCTCTCGTGGATAAACAACTTGTTGAAGGACTTCCGGATTACAAGTATGAAAGTGAACATGTTTGTCCAGCTTGTGTAATTGGTAAGATGAAGAAAGCTTCACACAAACCAAAGAAGTATCTGAGTACTGAAGGTCCTTTGCACCTTATACATATGGATTTGTGTGGCCCAATGAAAGTTCAAAGTATCCATGGCAAGCGATACATTCTTGTGATAGTCGATGATTATTCTCGTTACACTTGGGTATTCTTTCTTCATGCAAAGAGTGATACTCCGAATGCAATTATTGATTTCATAAAGAAAACCCAAGTAAATCTTAAATCATCAGTTAGAATTGTTCGCTCAGACAATGGCACTGAATTCAAGAATTCAACAATTGATTCTTTCTTCAAGTCCATGGGTATTACTCATCAATTTTCCGCTGTCAGGACACCTCAATAGAATGGAGTAGTTGAACGTTGAAATCGAACTCTTGTTGAAGCAGCTAGAACAATGCTTGCTTATTCTAAGTTGCCTCCGAATCTATGGGTTGAAGCTGTTGCTACTGCTTGTTTCACTCAAAATAGATCAATCATAAACAAGAGGTTTGATGAAACTCCTTATGAGGTGATAAACAAACGAAAGCCCAATGTGAACTTCTTGCACATTTTTGGATGTGTATGTTATGTTCTAAATGATCGAGATAATCTGGGAAAGTTTGAACCAAAAGGCGATGAGGCATATTTCATCGGTTATTCGAGAGAATCGATAGCATATCGAGTATATAACCGAAGAACCAAGAGAATTGAAGAGAGTATGAATGTAAAATTTGATGAACTCTCGGGGATGGTTCTTGAACAACACAGTTCAAGACCCGAACTTCAAAGTCCACAAGCTTCCGCAACAAAGACTGCTTCAAATGTCAAATCATCATTCTCTACTCCAACAACACAAGATTTGGATATCTTGTTTGAAGAATTTTTCCAAGTTCCAAAGAAAGTTCCTGAACCTGAAGTAAATGCAAATGAACCATCATGTTCAAATACAAAACAGATGGATCCCAATGAGTCTTCACCATCACAATCATCAGATGTTAATTCATCATCTGATTCTCCTCCACCTACCGATAATTCAAAGTTGCATACTCAACCTCATAATATCTCTCAAGTGACAAATCCTTCAACCAATCCTGAAGATTATGATCACGACGACTTTGTTGAACCAATTGCAACTTCGTTTGAACAATTAACAGAACAACATTCTCCTGATTTTATTGATTCTGAAGAATCTGGTGATCCACTTGATCTAATTCCTCACACAACCAAATGGACAAGAGCTCATCCAATTTCTCAAGTCATTGGTAATCCAACAACTGGAGTTCAGACAAGATCCGCATCTGCGAATGAATGTCTGTTTGTGAATTTTCTGAGTATTGTTGAACCAAAGACAGTGAATGAAGCTCTAAGTTGTCCAGATTGGGTGAAAGCAATGCAAGAAGAACTTAATCAGTTCGAACATCTTGAGGTGTGGAAATTGGTTCCCAATCCTTACAAGAACAAGGAGCCAATTAAGACCAAATGGATCTTCAAGAACAAAAAGGATGAAACTGGAGTTGTTGTACGTAACAAAGCACGATTGGTTGCGAAGGGATACTGCCAACAAGATGGAATTGACTATGATGAGACATTCGCACCAGTTGCACGAATTGAGGCTATTCGGATGTTTCTTGCCTATGCTGCCTACAAGAATTTCACAGTCTACCAAATGGATGTCAAAACTGCCTTCTTGAATGGAATTCTCAAAGAAGAAGTGTATGTTGAACAACCAGAAGGTTTTGTGAATTCCAAACATCCGGACTATGTTTACAGGTTAGATAAGGCTTTATATGGTCTGAAACAAGCGCCTCGTGCATAGTATGATGCTCTATCCTCTTATCTTGTGAAATCTGGTTTTAGCAAAGGTTCGATTGACACTACCTTGTTTATCAAACGACAAGGGAGTGACATCATTCTAATCCAGATTTATGTTGACGACATAATTTTCGGGTCAACTAACCCTAAATACTACAAGAATTTTTCAGCCTTAATGATCAAGAAATTTGAAATGAGCATGATGGGTGAATTAAACTTTTTCCTTGGTCTTCAAGTAAAAAATTGTCAAATGGTACTTTTATTTTTCATCTAAGTAATAATAATCAAAGTGGGGATTAAACTAGTGATCATATTCTGATATATTTCATCTTGTTTCATCATTCAAATCATCAGTTTTGAGGTAATAATTCTTGTTTAATTTTTGAACTCCAACTGTTTGATAAAATGCCACAATGATCTGCCATGAATTTTATGCATTATATGATGATTGATTGTGTATTCTTGATGTTTGAGTTGCATGATTAGGACTTATGCTTATTGTTAGTATGATTTTATGCCTTAATCTGCATGTATTTGAAATTTTCTGGGTATGTTTGATGATGGGCTGGGTAATAAGATGAGTTTTGAAGAAAAGCGCCATTTGCAGAGCATTTTGCTCGGCAAATGCGATGTTTGTTCTTGATGATCTTCAAATCTTCATAACTTCTGGTTAACATGTTCATACATTTCTTAAACAAATGTTTGGATCAAAAGTGTTATTTGCAGAGCTTTTAGCTCGGCAAATGCGATGTTTGTTCTTGATGATCTTCAAATCTTCATAACTTCTGGTTAACATGTTCATACATTTCTTAAACAAATGTTTGGATCAAAAGTGTTATTTGCAGAGCTTTTAGCTCGGCAAATGCGATGTTTGTTCTTGATGATCTTCAAATCTTCATAACTTCTGGTTAACATGTTCATACATTTCTTAAACAAATGTTTGGATCAAAAGTGTTATTTGCAGAGCTTTTAGCTCGGCAAATGCGATGTTTGTTCTTGATGATCTTCAAATCTTCATAACTTCTGGTTAACATGTTCATACATTTCTTAAACAAATGTTTGGATCAAAAGAAATATCGCAGTATGATAGGGTCACTCATGTATTTGACTGCAAGTCGCCCGGACATTATGTTTGCCACATGCATGTGTGCCAGGTACCAGGCCAATCCCAAGGAAAGTCATTTCCAGGCCGTTAAACGGATCTTCCGATACCTGAAAGGCACAGTGAACCTTGGTCTCTGGTATCCAAGGGATGCCGGGTTTCAGTTGATTGCATATTCGGATGCTGACCATGCAGGTTGTAAGCTTGATCGAAAGAGTACTTCTGGGAGTGTACAGTTTCTAGGGGATAGATTGGTCAGTTGGTCTTCAAAGAAACAGAATTGTGTATCCACATCTACTGCAGAAGCTGAATATGTTGCTGCAGCAAGCTGTTGTTCACAAGTTCTTTGGATGAAGACGCAGTTGACTGATTATGGATTTCAATTCAACAGAATTCCCATTTACTGTGACTCAAAGAGTGCTATTGCTATTTCTTGCAATCCGGTGCAGCACACAAAGACCAAGCATATAGATGTTCGGTACCATTTTCTTAAAGATCATGTCGAGAAAGGTAACATCGAACTCTATTTTGTTCCAACAGACTACCAACTCGCTGACCTTTTCACCAAACCTTTGGATGAAAACAGGTTTAATTTTTGAACTCCAACTGTTTGATAAAATGCCACAATGATCTGCCATGAATTTTATGCATTATATGATGATTGATTGTGTATTCTTGATGTTTGAGTTGCATGATTAGGACTTATGCTTATTGTTAGTATGATTTATTTTTATTTTTTCTCTCAAAACCGATAATCATTCACTTCAATCAATCAATATTTTTCATCTAAGTAATAATAATCAAAGTGGGGATTAAACTAGTGATCATATTCTGATATATTTCATCTTGTTTCATCATTCAAATCATCAGTTTTGAGGTAATAATTCTTGTTTAATTTTTGAACTCCAACTGTTTGATAAAATGCCACAATGATCTGCCATGAATTTTATGCATTATATGATGATTGATTGTGTATTCTTGATGTTTGAGTTGCATGATTAGGACTTATGCTTATTGTTAGTATGATTTTATGCCTTAATCTGCATGTATTTGAAATTTTCTGGGTATGTTTGATGATGGGCTGGGTAATAAGATGAGTTTTGAAGAAAAGCGCCATTTGCAGAGCTTTTAGCTCGGCAAATACTTGTTTTTACCAAATCAAATTTATTTTTCACCAAGTTCTTAAATCAACTGTTTGCAGAGCATTTGCTCGGCAAATGCATGTAAATTTTCACCAAGTTCTTAAATCAACTGTTTGCAGAGCTTTTGCTCGGCAAAGCATGTAAATTTTCACCAAGTTCTTAAATCAACTGTTTGCAGAGCTTTTGCTCGGCAAAGCATGTAAATTTTTCACCAAGTTTTAAATCAACTGTTTGCAGAGCATTTTGCTCGGCAAATGCGATGTTTGTTCTTGATGATCTTCAAATCTTCATAACTTCTGGTTAACATGTTCATACATTTCTTAAACAAATGTTTGGATCAAAAGTGTTATTTGCAGAGCTTTTAGCTCGGCAAATGCGATGTTTGTTCTTGATGATCTTCAAATCTTCATAACTTCTGGTTAACATGTTCATACATTTCTTAAACAAATGTTTGGATCAAAAGTGTTATTTGCAGAGCTTTTAGCTCGGCAAACATGTATTTGAAATTTTCTGGGTATGTTTGATGATGGGCTGGGTAATAAGATGAGTTTTGAAGAAAAGCGCCATTTGCAGAGCATTTTGCTCGGCAAATGCGATGTTAATTTTCACCAAGTTTTCAAATCAACTGTTTGCAGAGCATTTTGCTCGGCAAATGCGATGTTTGTTCTTGATGATCTTCAAATCTTCATAACTTCTGGTTAACATGTTCATACATTTCTTAAACAAATGTTTGGATCAAAAGTGTTATTTGCAGAGCTTTTAGCTCGGCAAATACTTGTTTTTACCAAATCAAATTTATTTTTCACCAAGTTCTTAAATCAACTGTTTGCAGAGCACCAAGCTCGGCATTCAGTGCAAATTGTTTTCCAAAATTTTTCCAAGTCCTAATTTAACTGTTTGCAGAGCTCTGAGCTCGGCAAACAGTACAAATTGGATTTTCAAACTTGTCAAGACTTGAACCATGCATTTGCAGAGCTTTGAGCTCGGCAAACAGTACAAATTGGATTTTCAAACTTGTCAAGACTTGAACCATGCATTTGCAGAGCTTTGAGCTCGGCAAATGCATGTAAACTTTTCACCAAGTTTTCAAATCAACTGTTTGCAGAGCATTTTGCTCGGCAAAGCATGTAAACTTTTCACCAAGTTTTCAAATCAACTGTTTGCAGAGCATTTTGCTCGGCAAACAGTACATTTTCACCAAGTTTAAAAACAACTGTTTGCAGAGCATTTTGCTCGGCAAACAGTACAAATTGGATTTTCAAACTTGTCAAGACTTGAACCATGCATTTGCAGAGCTTTGAGCTCGGCAAACAGTACAAATTGGATTTTCAAACTTGTCAAGACTTGAACCATGCATTTGCAGAGCTTTGAGCTCGGCAAACAGTACAATGTGAATTTTCACAAAATGTTTTTGGGTGAAAATTGTTTTTCCAAAACTTCAATCTTTCATTGAAATAGTCCTTTATCAATTGACAACATTATTGTTGTTCAATAAAAGGTAATTTCATACATTGAAAAGGAGTTGGTCTGAACTGCTCATTTGCAGAGCTTTGAGCTCGGCATTTACGAGGTTCAACTCCCATACACGATGACTTGGTGCCTGACTTGAGTTTTTCTCGTGTTTGCCGAGAAGTTTGCTCGGCAAACAATACAAATCATCAAATTTTTTCCAAAACCAATTTTTTGGTCCTTGTCAATCTCTGGGAAAATTTTTCAAAATGTGCTATTTGCAGAGCATTTTGCTCTGCAAACAGTACAAATAGAATTTTTTTTTCTTTCTCTTTCTTTCTTTTCTTTCCATTATTTTTATTCTATGTTTCTTTTATTTTTATTTGTATTGTGTTTTAAAATGTGTAAATGTATATGTATATTGTGTTTGTATATATAGTATTTCATAAGTGTTTGGGGTGAGAGGCAAGGTATCGAACGCCTTTGTGTACTACCTTGTTTTCTTATCGTTTAATACTTATGTGATCCTATATATTGTCATGTTTTGTATATATATTTGGGTGAGATGCAAGGTATCGAACGCCTTTGTGTACTACTTTGTTTTCTCATTTTTAATATATATGCAAAACATTGTCTATGTGTAATAAATGTGTTTCTTAAATGTTGGTATATGTTGTTATTTTTCTGTATTTAAAATGTATTTTCTGGTCAAAACTTTGGTCAGTTTGTCTTAACAGAAAAAAAAAAATCACCAAGATGGCTATGTTCAAAGAAGGAGATTCAATGAAAATGCAAGCCAATCAAGCACTACATATCCCATTTGCTTGCAAATTCCCAATCATTACGGAGATTCTGAGCCATCATCCGTTGAATAATGCTTTGACTGGAGGTGCAATTGTTCCCGAGAAGTATGTCTTTGAGTTGTGGGAATCAATTGAATATGTAAAAGGAAGTAAAAGGCATAGGACAGCAGACTACTTCAAGTTTTCTCTTCAGTCAGAAGATGAAATCTTCAATTGTAAATTCAATCTGGCTGAGTTCAGAACTACCATTGGTTTTCCTGAACTTGAAGAATACGAAGAACTTCCATCAGTTGAAGAAATGTTGGCTGGAGTTCATTCGTTGGGTTATGAAGGAGAGTTGGCAACGATGAGAGATTTTAGAAGAATGAATGTAGCAACTCTCTGGCATACAATGTACAATGTTCTAACCACTTGTTTGATGCCATCACAGAAAGGAATTGATCTCATGACGAAACATTCCTTATCAATGTACTATGCAGTCACTCACAATGTGCAGTGTGACTTTGCGAAGATAATATGGGATAAGATGATACAAGTTGTCAAGGGAAAGAATGCACAAGAAAGAAAATATATTCCCTTTATCAGATTCTTCACACTGATTATCGAAGACGTTCTTGATAATGCAGAAGAAATTCCAAAATTGGAAGACAGCTTCAAGTGTGTAATTGCAATGTATAAATCCAACTTGAGAGGCACAGGAAGTGAAACTGCAAGACCTTTTCCGATTCCACCATTCCTGATTAATCTGGTTCCTGCTCAGAGTCCTCACCTTAGGGCTTATCTAGAGTGGTTAGTCTCAGCAATGGGGTCTGAAAGCCGACAGACTCCTACCCAAGCTGAGCATAGGTCGCCTAGTGAGGGTCCTAGATCTGATAAAAGAAAAAGAGGGGTTAGTGATGAGGGGACTTCTGAGCAGAGGAAAAGAAAAAGAAAATCAAAAAGAGTTATGTTTGAGCAAGATGTTGTAACACCTGAACCTGTTTCTTCACCTGTTTCTCAACCTACACCAAATATTACTTCGCAAACCTCACCATCCATTCAATCAACACAATCTACACCTATACCATCCGTTGTTTCGCCAAATCCACCAACTCTAACACCATCTCGCTTATCACCTGTACTTAATCCTACACCGCTTGCTTCAGCTCTACCAAATGAACCACCGGCAATACCTGGTAGACGACTAAAAATGATTGCTCGAAGGTCACCAAAGAAATCAAAGAATAAGAAATCCAAAAGAAAGCATAAGTCTGCTGGATCTGAACATATTGGTGCCTCAACAGAGTTGGATGCTGAACAAGTAACTCAAGTAATTCATAATGTTGTATCTGAGTTGGAAACTGAGCATGTTAGCACTGGAGATGATGTTGTGCTGGAGGAACAAGGCGGAATTGAGGGAGGAGTTGAAAATGTAAGAGAGGATGTGCGGTCCGGTTAGGACAAGGGCATAAAGAAAACGTTGGCCCTCCGATAGTTCAAACCTCAGAGTCTAACCGGGTTGTTTACCCTAGGGTAGAAGTCGGGAACTGCCCATTCTCGCTTGCACCAAACTCTCCTAGCCATTCTGACTCCTCACAACAGGAGTTAGTCTCACAAACGCACGGGGATCAGCCACGCTCACCACACTCTCCTCATTTGGAGGATGAGAGTGTTGAAATAAGAGAGGATCAGCCCCACCTCTCGCCTTCATTTCGTGTACATGAGTCTAGATCTCCTAGGTACACGGATTCACAAGCTCAGTTGAGTACTGATGCCGGAACAAGCGGAGGGGGACCCACTTTGTGTGACCCTCAAGGACAGCTTGGAAATCCTGCCTTAGCTAACATCATGCCAGCTTTAGCCGCAGGTAACAGTTCTCAGACCGAGACTGGGGGACAGTATGAACGCCGTAGTGACACTGCTGTTCCTCAGGATCAACCTGAGACTGTATTAACGGGCATTCTCAGTGACCCCGGTGTTGTGAGAGGTGTTGCCCAACAACAACAAGTCCCGGACAGTGATTTATCACAGTCTAGGACACAAATTGATTCGGGTTGCAAAGCCCATGAATCTGAAACTGCTGGTGAGGGTATAACCCGAGGATCCGCAGGAAATCCTGAATCAGCTTCGCTGAATTTAGGTCACACCATAAATGTGCAAACAACCCCCGGGTTGGCTACTCCACCTCCTACCCAAGCTGAGCATAGGTCGCCTAGTGAGGGTCCTAGATCTGATAAAAGAAAAAGAGGGGTTAGTGATGAGGGGACTTCTGAGCAGAGGAAAAGAAAAAGAAAGGTTAGTGATGAGGGGACTTCTAGATCTGATAAAAGAAAAAGAGGGGTTAGTGATGAGGGGACTTCTGAGCAGAGGAAAAGAAAAAGAAAATCAAAAAGAGTTATGTTTGAGCAAGATGTTGTAACACCTGAACCTGTTTCTTCACCTGTTTCTCAACCTACACCAAATATTACTTCGCAAACCTCACCATCCATTCAATCAACACAATCTACACCTATACCATCCGTTGTTTCGCCAAATCCACCAACTCTAACACCATCTCGCTTATCACCTGTACTTAATCCTACACCGCTTGCTTCAGCTCTACCAAATGAACCACCGGCAATACCTGGTAGACGACTAAAAATGATTGCTCTTGAGGTAAGAGAAAGAGAAATGGCTAACGAACGAAGAGTCAAAGCTCTACAGAATCAAGTTGAAAAACAAAAGGCTGAATATGATGCGAAACTTGCTGCATTTGAGCTAAGGTTGTTAGCATTAGAATCTTGCCGACCGGCCTCGGTTGCTTCTAGACGGGATGATCTTGATTCTGATGATCACCCCGAGGGGGAGAACCAAGGAGAGGGTCAAGTTAATATTGAAAATACTTCGGCAAGAGTTGATGTGAATGTTGAGGATGTGGTGATGCAAGAAAGGTCAGAGGGTGGAAATCAAGATACTTTAGATGATGTGATTAAAAGAAGATTAGATGACGTTTTTGGTGTTGATTCAGAAGTAGAAAGTGAAGAAGAAAATGAGAATGTTGAGGTTAATGAAGAAGAAGGTTTTGTTATTGAAGATGATATAGTTGAATATGCTGAAGGAGAAGCTGATATTGAGGCCATAAAAGATAATGTAATATTGGATGAGCCAGAGATAGTTGAAACTCCAGTTAACGTAGAAGCTGTAGAGGAACCAATGTTTGAAGAATTTGCAGATCTTGATTACTTTGAAATAGGTTCTTCAAGCAGAGTTGAAGTTGGAGAATCATCTGTTCCTGCTAGCTCAGCTCCACAGCATTACAATTTCAATGAATTTAACAATTTTGATGATCTGAGAAAGACTCCAGAAACTGCTGTTCAGAACTTTAAGAAATCAACTTACAAAACAATACAATCCAAAGTTGCTTGAAGAACAAAGAAATCATAAGATATTGGTGCTGATAAGAGTGATATTGATTAAAAGAGTTACTATCTCTATTCCATGTTTTCATGTTAAAAGAGATAATAACAAGATCTACAGATTTACAGAAGCCCAATTCAAACTTTTGCCGGTTGATGACATTATCTTCCTCTACAACCATTTCCTGAATGCAATGCAAAGATACCGTGAAGATGTAATTGCTTTTGATGCTGTAAAAAGATACATGTCTAGTTGTATTGAATATGCGTCACTGGAAGATTTTCAAATAGGGTTTGAAGTTGTGAAGAGGAAGATAAATGTTCCATATCCAGATCAAAGTCTTTACACTGAAGACATTGAAAAACTCAGTATTGGTCATGTCATCGAAGAACCATCTTTTGGGGTTGTCTTTTTAAATAGCTGAAAGAAGAAGATTTTCAAATAGGGTTTGAAGTTGTGAAGAGGAAGATAAATGTTCCATATCCAGATCAAAGTCTTTACACTGAAGACATTGAAAAACTCAGTATTGGTCATGTCATCGAAGAACCATCTTTTGGGGTTGTCTTTTTAAATAGCTGAAAGAAGAAGATTTTCAAATAGGGTTTGAAGTTGTGAAGAGGAAGATAAATGTTCCATATCCAGATCAAAGTCTTTACACTGAAGACATTGAAAAACTCAGTATTGGTCATGTCATCGAAGAACCATCTTTTGGGGTTGTCTTTTTAAATAGCTGAAAGAAGAAGATTTTCATTCGTATGGATGAACTTGCTTCTTATTCTGATGGAACATTGGAGTTTTGTAAAAATGTGTTGCTGTGCTTGAAAGAAGAAGATTTTCAAATAGGGTTTGAAGTTGTGAAGAGGAAGATAAATGTTCCATATCCAGATCAAAGTCTTTACACTGAAGACATTGAAAAACTCAGTATTGGTCATGTCATCGAAGAACCATCTTTTGGGGTTGTCTTTTTAAATAGCTGAAAGAAGAAGATTTTCAAATAGGGTTTGAAGTTGTGAAGAGGAAGATAAATGTTCCATATCCAGATCAAAGTCTTTACACTGAAGACATTGAAAAACTCAGTATTGGTCATGTCATCGAAGAACCATCTTTTGGGGTTGTCTTTTTAAATAGTCGAAAGAAGAAGATTTTCAAATAGGGTTTGAAGTTGTGAAGAGGAAGATAAATGTTCCATATCCAGATCAAAGTCTTTACACTGAAGACATTGAAAAACTCAGTATTGGTCATGTCATCGAAGAACCATCTTTTGGGGTTGTCTTTTTAAATAGTCGAAAGAAGAAGATTTTCAAATAGGGTTTGAAGTTGTGAAGAGGAAGATAAATGTTCCATATCCAGATCAAAGTCTTTACACTGAAGACATTGAAAAACTCAGTATTGGTCATGTCATCGAAGAACCATCTTTTGGGGTTGTCTTTTTAAATAGCTGAAAGAAGAAGATTTTCATTCGTATGGATGAACTTGCTTCTTATTCTGATGGAACATTGGAGTTTTGTAAAAATGTGTTGCTGTGCTTGAAAGAAGATGAGCAAGATGAAAAGAAAAAGGAAGTGTTTGATAAAGTAATCTCCAAGATAAATCAAAGGCTTGAGTACCGAGACAGCATTCGAATGATAAGAGAAGCAAAGAATGTTCAGAAGTCAAACTACGTTGTTCGTCGGAAAGGAGGTTGCTGGATCAAGTACGAGCCTAGTCATCTACCAGGGCCACATAACATTCCTCCAAGAAACTTTGAAGCTAATATGATTGTTCCTGATGACAGACCCGAAGGAGAAAATTGGTTCTGGCATCCAAACAAAGACAGACCGAATACAAGAGTTTGAAGATGGACAAAGACTGGATATTTTTCACAAATCACTACTAAGGGGGAGATTGTTAGAAATATAAATGTAGTAGTTGATTTGTATCTCTTGTACTTACAATGTAAATATCTAAGTATGGAATGGGGCATATTGTAATATGTGTATAGGTATATAAACCCCCTCCATAATGCAAAATGTAACCTTTCACCTCATTTTATGCAAACTAATCTTCCAGCCAAACACACTTTCTCTCTCTACTTTCTCTCTCTTCCAACCACCATTGTTACACACACTTACACACACATAAGCTCGAATTCTTAACTTTACAGTATGATGGGAGAATTAAACTTTTTCCTTGGTCTTCAAGTCAAACAAATGTCAAAAGGTATTTTTATCTGCCAAAATAAATACATATCTGACATGTTGAAAAAGGTAATATCGAACTGTACTTTGTCCCTACTGACTACCAACTTGCAGACCTCTTCACAAAACCTTTGGATGAACAAAGGTTCAACTTCTTGAAAACCAAGTTGGGTATGCTTGATCTACAAACTTAAATGCTTCCTTGCCATGTATTCTATGTTTCTTTTCTTGGTCAAACCATTGATGTGTGCTTATGTGATCTTACATGCAATGTTTGAGGGGGATAACAAGGGTAGAATGCATGATTTTAGGGGAGTTTGTAGAATTTATCTGAGTCTGCATGTTCCTAGGGGGAGACTGTATATATCATTACTCATTTTTGTCCTTTGTGAATTTTCTCTCTCCGTGCTTAAATTTTTCTAAGTCCTTAAGACCTTTTTCCTCTTAATTTTTCTATGTCCTTAAAACATTTCCATAAAAAAAAAAAAAAAACAAAACCGGTTTTGCAACACAATTTCTTCATTCCAATTTTGAAAACCGGATTTAGTTCATAAATTCATCCTTACCGGCTTTCAGGTATATTTTTCACTAATACCGGCTTTCATCTATTTATTCATTACCGGCTTTCATATATTTATTCACTAATACCGGCTTTCATAATTTTCACTTACCGGCTTTCAGGTATATTCTTCACTAATACCGGCTTTCATCTATTTATTCATTATTTCCGGCTTTCATATTTCTTCTTTAATACCGGCTTTCATAATTTTGTCTATACCGGCTTTCAGGTATATTTCTTCACTAATACCGGCTTTCATCTATTTATTCATTATTTCCGGCTTTCATATTTCTTCTTTAATACCGGCTTTCATAATTATTGTCTAAAACCGGCTTTCATATATTTTTCACTTACCGGCTTTCATAATTTATTCACTAATACCGGCTTTCATAATTTTGAAAACCGGATTTAGTTCATAAATTCATCCTTACCGGCTTTCAGGTATATTTCTTCACTAATACCGGCTTTCATCTATTTATTCATTATTTCCGGCTTTCATATTTCTTCTTTAATACCGGCTTTCATATATTTTGTCTACTAATACCGGCTTTCATATATTTATTCATTACCGGCTTTCAGGTATATTCTTCTTAATACCGGCTTTCATCTATTTATTCATTATTTCCGGCTTTCATATTTCTTCACTAATACCGGCTTTCATCTATTTATTCATTATTTCCGGCTTTCATAATTCTCCTTTAATACCGGCTTTCATAATTCTTTCTACTAATACCGGCTTTCATCTATTTATTCATTATTTCCGGCTTTCATATTTCTTCTTTAATACCGGCTTTCATAATTATTGTCTAAAACCGGATTTAGTTCATAAATTCATCCTTACCGACTTTCAGGTATATTTTTCACTAATACCGGCTTTCATCTATTTATTCATTATTTCCGGCTTTCATATTTCTTCTTTAATACCGGCTTTCATATATTTATTCACTTACCGGCTTTCATATATTTTTCACTAATACCGGCTTTCATATTTATTCATTATTTCCGGCTTTCATAAATTCATCCTTACCGGCTTTCAGGTATATTTTTCACTAATACCGGCTTTCATCTATTTATTCATTATTTCCGGCTTTCATATTTCTTCTTTAATACCGGCTTTCATAATTATTGTCTAAAACCGGCTTTCTAATATCTTCTTTAAAACCGGCTTTCTCTCATTCAAAACCGGCTTTCCTTTTTCTAAAAGACTTTTTCAAAACGAAAACCGGTTTTGCAACACAATTTCTTCATTCCAATTTTGAAAACCGGATTTAGTTCATAAATTCATCCTTACCGGCTTTCAGGTATATTCTTCACTAATACCGGCTTTCATCTATTTATTCATTATTTCCGGCTTTCATATTTCTTCTTTAATACCGGCTTTCATAATTATTGTCTAAAACCGGCTTTCATTAATTTCTTTACTATTACCGGTTTTCATTCCTTAACAATATTTTGTGATTATCTTTCCAGGGGTGCTTTACTTGTGTATTTGTGATTTGTTTTCCTTACTTGTCATTCATTATAGCAGGTATAATCTCATTTACGATAATGTCATTTCATCATACTTCATTAATATGTATATGCTTCGATTTGATAATGTTCGTTCATGCTTTAATTGCTTGAATATATGATTGAATGCACTACTTGTCTGTGATTGATTGTTATTGTGGTTGCCTGTTCAAAACAAGTGCATCGATACTTGGTGTTTTACTAAGTATCTTGATGCTTTGTTAATACCGGCTTTCAAAAACCGGTATTAGTTATCTTTTAAATCACTTTTTAACAAAAGGTAATCTGCCAAAGTTTTTCTTCACTAATACCGGTTTTCCCCTTGAAAACCGGTATTCCAACTAAAATTCATGTTTCTATATGAAAACCGGTTCTTCATAACATTTTCTGAAAACCGGATTTACATAACATTTTCTGAAAACCGGATTTACATAACATTTTCTGAAAACCGGTTTTACACCACATTTTCCTGAAATTCTTTTATAAAACCGGTTTTCAACCTTTTTAAGAAATTTTTCATATTTGTTCAACCCTCAAAATCTCATTTTCATTCAGGTTTGATCTTTAATGAAACTTTTCTTATACCAACTTTGTGAGTCAAATCCTCTTTCTTGAACAAAATTCCATGTTCATTGATCTGTCTGGCTTCACAAACATTTGTCCCTGTATTTCTGTAAAATTGTGCTTAATTTTTTCAAAATCTATCTCTCAGTTTACTTGGGATGCAAGGTATCGAACGCCTTGATGTACTACCTTTGTTGTCTTTTGGAAACTGAGTGTTAGAACCTTTTTGATGTGTCTTTAATTTCTTAAAAATCTTTTCAATCTTACATTGTTTTTCCCTAAGAAGCAAGGTATCGAACGCCTTGTTGTACTGCCTTCGCATCTTCTGTGA
The DNA here is from genome assembly GCA_034093135.1 of Erigeron breviscapus. NCBI lineage: Eukaryota > Viridiplantae > Streptophyta > Magnoliopsida > Asterales > Asteraceae > Erigeron > Erigeron breviscapus. Next base: position 76,464,923 of record CM067171.1, on the reverse strand, counting down.
AAAACGGTGTACGATTAAATCTTTTTGAGTAAATTAACCTTGGAAACAATGTTTCCCATTCGTCTTCTTCTTAACCGCAGAATGAATTTCCTCCAAGATGGTGCGACAGAAAACATGCCAAACAACTATCAGTTGATTATACCATTTTCCTGTCATCATGGGATCATACCGGTCATGCTTACATACCATCCACTATATCATGTCTTGACTGTAACTGCACCGGGTATCGAAGAAGAACTGCTATTTCAACTATGGCGTACCATCGAATATATCGCACCAAGAGGAAGATCGAGCATACCATACTTCCAATTTGAGCTCTTAACAACTGATGGATCAACTCAAGCTTTCACGTTCACGCTTGAAGATTTCCGTAGAGTAATTGGTTTTTGTTAGGTCCAGATTTACTGGACTCGCTCCAGACTCGACTACTGGAGCCTTACTGAAGATCTGTCCAGAAATGATAATTACTGGACCTACTCCAGACTTGGAAACTGGAGTCCCTCTGAAGATTTGTTCAGAAATAATGGAAGACCAGTGAGCAAATACTTGTATAGGAAATCTGGAGTATTCTCCAGATTAGCTCACTGGACTTCACCCCAGTCCAGATCTATTCTACTGAAGACATTCTCACTGAAGTCAAAGACTGAAGTCTGAAGAAAGAAGACTGACAAACAGTGGAGCCCACTGACAGTCTTACCAGATCTCCCGACTGGAGCCTTTATCAGTGTTCTAAACCTTACAAGTCTGAACACTGATATCGAGGAATTGACTTTATGCCTTTACACACTTTTACCCGGACATCCCAATTGTCTATTGATAAAAGTACATACGTGTGTAAAGATGGTTGGTTAAAAGGACTTTATCCTTGTACCTTAACCAATGCATTTAATAACCTTGTCGGTTCATTAAATGCATGCAACCATATTTGTACGGCAAATAAATTCATTGTTGAATTTATCTGCCTATAAATACAAAGTCATATTTCTCGTTCAAATCACTTTTTAGCAATTTGGTGAACTTGCTTAAATACTCTCGATCTAAACAGTTATACTTCACAACTCTAAGTATATCGATCTAAGGAGATTATTTAGCAAATATAGATCACTTGTAATTCAAAGATTGTTTAGATAGTTACATACTTGTAATATCTAGGTTCCGCAACAATCTTGTATTTTGTTTATCATCAATAAAGAAAATATACTTGAAAATTACATTCGTGTTCCATCATTTATTTACTTGTTTAAATATTGCTTAAGTCGTTTATTGCTTTATTTATATTCTTGCATTTATATTTAAAGTAATACTTGTCCGATTCTAGTTCATACTTGACTTGTTATTTTACACTCGTGGGTTAAACCATCGTGTGAGGGACTTTACATTTGGTATCAGAGCAGAAGGTTAATATACTTACCTAGATCTGTTTCGCGATGGCAATCCCAGAAAATACTCAAGAAACTCATGAAACTAATCTTAATGACCCACCCACTGGAAATAACAATCCACCACCTCCTCCTCCTCCTGCTTCTCCACATGTGCATGTGCATTATTCAAATAATCCTGTTCCTAAATTTAATGGGAGCAGTGATGAATTTGGTACGTGGAAAGCTAGGATAATATTGCATGTTACTGGTATTGAAAGGAATATGATGAAAATCTTAAATGAAGGACCCTATGTGCCAAGACTTCCTATCAATGCACTTCTTGACCCTACTGGATCAAGAAGTGGAAGGGAAAAGAGAGAGGAACACTGGTCCGAAGAGGAGAAAAGATTGGTAAATCTTGATACAATTCTTAAAAATATGATCCTCGGGGCTGTTCCAGAAACTCTTATTCCCACATTAGTTCTCTATCCCAGTGCCAAAAGCATGTGGGATGAACTGGTGAACCAGCATGAGGGAGGTGATGATACTGTTGTTACCAGAAAAGTCTCCTTAAACAAAAAGTATGAGTCATTTTTTTCTCTCCCCAATGAGTCTCTTACTGGTACTTACACCAGATTTATGAGTATTATTAACCAGTTAAGAGGACTAGGGGTTGATAAAGACAAGGATATACTTTTGGAGAAATTTTGTGATATTCTTCCAACAAAATGGTCTCACATGATTCTGGTCTTGAGGCAAGGTAAAACCTTGCATTCCCATACTTTGTCAACATTGTATGGAGCCTTCAGATTCACTGAAAAAATCAAGCCCAAAGGATTGAGGCAGAAAAAGATTCTTTTAATCATGCTTCCAGTAGTTCCACAGTGGTCACTAATACTGTACCACCTTGTGCGGCATTAATATCTTCTGAGAATGTATTTTCTATGAAGAAGATGATGTCTGAACTAATGGATTCTGGAGTCTGTAATGATATCTCTCCAGACTGTGATGAAACTGACAGTGATGACCTGGTTGCAATGATGGCCAAAACGTTTAACCGTTTTAAGGCCAGAGCAAATAGGCCCACTGGACAACATGCACCCAGTTCTTCCACTGACAAGACCAATCTGACATGCTTTAAGTATGGCAGAAAAGGTCATTTCATGAAAGAGTGAAGGTCCAGTCAGTTTGTCTCTCAGTCTGGTCCAACTGCTTCTTATAACAAGCCTGATGATAGCTATAAGTTGAAATACAAAAAGCTTAAGGCTCAAATTGCTCTCTTGTCTAAACAAATGGAAGATAATAATAAATGCATGATAGCAACCACTGAAGAAGCATGGGTTCCCTCTGATGATTCGTCAGTCGATGAAGAAGAGGAAAGAGACTGTTGTTTTATGGCTCTGGCAGATCAAGAGCATCTGTTGAAGGATGATGTCACATCTGGTCGATGGGTAGACATTGTTATTAAAAAGGTTAGTGATTATGATAATGAAACTGATCCTGAACTTAAATTGGACATTGCTGAAGCTCTAAATTCTGATTTAATTTTTGTGGAAACTGTTAGATTTGACAGTCTAAATGGCTTAGAAACAGATTCCTCTGAAATAGCTGCTTTAAAATCAAATTTAAAAGAACTTCAAGATATTGAACTGGCATTTCAAGCACAAGTTTTGGTAACTGAACAACTGGTTCAAGAAAAACATGACCTGGAAATAATTTTGCAAAAAGAAAAACAGGTTATTCAATCATGGCTTGAAACAAGAAAGCCATATGATGCTGGAGTAAACCAATTTTCATCCCAAAAACGTGCATATCTGGATGGAAATACTCATGTTGCAGCATTAATACCAGTAATTGACCGGTTACCAGAGGAGGTTAAACCTAGTACCTTATATGATGAACCTTCTACCCCAAAATCTTGTATAATACCAGCTCAATTTTTGGAGGTCAAGACTGGAGCATCCCAGATGACTGCTCCAGTTAAAAAGGTCAATAAGCATAAACCTTTGCCTCAGACTGTTTCTAATGAACCCCAGGTTCAAAGGAAATAGAACAATTCCCTTCCTAAGCCAAAAGTCCAGTCAACTGGAAAGGCTCAGGTTTCATCTGAAGAATCTATTTTGTTAAGGTTGGAGAGCCAGTTTCAACTACTGGCTCGTCAGGTTCAAAGTTGTCATGCAAGATTAAACAACTTTGAGGGTACTTCATCTGGCCCTATACAAAATACCAAACCTTTTTCTAAGAAAGAGAAAAATATTCCTTTAATTGAGAAAAAGAAAAGGTTTCTAAACTATCAACTCCAGTAGTGTTTTCAACAAAAACTACTGTTGAAGAAAGTGAACTCAACCAGATACCCCCAGGGATCCATAAGGGAGGATCCAGTGAACCCATCAGTCGATGGGTTCCCAAATCTAACTGATATATCTGGTGGATGTGCAGGGCGATCGAAAGAAGCATACCTGGTATCTTGACAGTGCAGCTGGCAGGACAATGACCGGACGTAAGACCCTGCTGGAGGAATTTATCATTTCTGATGGACCCTCCATTACTTTTGGAAATGATGGTTGTGGAAAGACTGAGGGGTATGGTGTTCTGAACAATGGACAAGTCAAATTCAGACGTATTGCATATGTGAATGGTTTGAAATATAACCTGATCAGTGTAAGTCAACTGTGTGATGATGGCTATCAAGTTCTATTCAATATTGTGAGTCCCAAATATAGATGATTAACTAAACCCGACTGGCAAGTACAACTAATCTTGATGGACAAGTTAAGTTTACGCTCCAGATATGGATAACAAGAAGCAATTGACTTAAAGTAAATAACAAGAACTAAATGGCTGAAACTATATAAGATATATATATGTATAATCAAGTATGTAGCATTGAGACACGTTGTTTCCTTTCTAATGTATTTGAGTTATTGATATATAAACAAATACAAGGATTGTTGCGGAACAAAGATAAACACCCAAGTGTAAATATCTAAACAATCCTGAAAAACAAGTGATCTAAATAACTTGGAAATACTCGTAAGTTTACTTAGAGTATATCTCACAAGTTGCAATGCTAAAGTTTTAAGCTGTTTGCAAGTTGTGAGAAGACTTTGTATTTATAGACCAAGTCCATGATGATGTGGACAAGATCGTACAAATGTGGTTGTGAGCATTTAAGGAATTAAACCTAATTCCTTATGTGCTCAACTAGGAAGAGTATATAAGTCAGTTGATGTGACTTATAGTACTATGTTCCAAACCCATACTTTTACCTTGTACCTTTTATTAATAGATAAATCTATTAACTGGGTAAAGGTATGTAAAGTAAAAAGTCTTCCTCGTAATCAGTGTAAAGTGTTGTTAATACTTTATACTGAGATGCTTCAGTCTTCGATCTGGTAGAATCACTCTTTGCTCGCTTCTGAGATGATTCTCTTCTTCATACTTCAGTCTTTGACTTCAGAATGAATGCTTCAGATTTGCCTTGATCTGAACTGAAGTGAAGCTTCAGTGAAGGAATTCTGAGATACCTCAGAATTCTGTACAAACGTCTTCACTAAACTTCAAGCTATTTCTGAACAAATTATACTTGGTCGATTTCCGACCTAACAAATTCCCCCTATTTGTTCTGAAATAGTGCATGCATCTCAGACTTCTATCTATACATGTTTGTAAGTCTGAAATGCAAGTTTTTGTTTAAGTTGTAAAGATTTTCTAAGTACATCTTATAGATCATTGATGTCTCAGAATTTTACTTGTGGTTTTCTAACTTAAACCTACCATCTACTTATTGGTTACAATTTGCAACATATATATACAAACTGAAATGTTTGTTACAAATGTAAATATATTACAAGTACATGATAAACTGAAAAGAAACTACTTCTTGGCAGGCCTTGAACCAGAAGGTGCCTCAGTAGATTTTCTCTTCAGTGGAGAATGATCCTTCTTTGCAAACAATCTTCCTTCAATTTCTACCTTGGCCTGCATCTTTTGTTGTCTTCTTGCTAACCATGCACCAATCAAGGTAGATTTAGGCTTCCCTTTCAGAATCTGGATCATCTCCCTATGCTCAGAAATCCCAAACTCGTGAACTGAAACTTGATTGTATTCTTCAGCTGCCCTACCTTCCCTTTTCACAATCAAGTCAAATAACTTCAATCCATCAGCCTTTGTAACTTCCATATCAATGATTTTGGCTGGATGCGATCGATGGTTCATATAATGATCATACTGATCCTTTTCATGTTTCCTTTGGATCTCAGCAGCATCATCAGATATTGGTTTGAGTGAAGTAAAGACAACATCACGAGAATCTTTCTTTGCAGTCCTTGTTCCAGTTCTGGGCTTTGTGGGTGGTCTGGACAACTCTTTTTCTACCTTCAGAACTCCAGCCAGAATCTCTTTCTTCTTTATGTCCATTTCTTTTTCTCTATTTTTCACCAAGTCCTCAATGGACATTTTGAAAGTGAGATGGTCCAGCTTTTGTTCTAAGGGAGAGTAGTTTACCCCATATTCATATTCGAGCATTTCGACAATAGCCTTCTGCACTCTTGGATCATTTTTGATTTTCTGATATCTTTCTAGTGAGAGACCAAGAGCTGCAGCATCAATGTGATCAAGGGTTCCCATTTTCTGGTGTTGAATCCTTTCTCTTTCCTTATTCTCTCCCCACATAATAAATTGATTAGAGACTTGCTTTTGCAAAGTCTCTAATTTCTTGCTATCAGCATTTGGATCATGAAGTGGGTAGCCTTGTTCATCAACGTTTTCACCAACAACCAAACCAGAACCCTTAGCATTTTTCTTTGTTGGTTCTGCCACCACTTGGGCCTTTCCCTTATTGTTATAACACGATTTATAACATCGAATTCAAGTCATCAATGGTGGATTTGGTGAGTGTGTGTTCTTGGTGTTTGTGTGTGTTTTGAGAGAGAATTGTGTGTTAAAGTTATTAGGTATTAAAGTTATGAAAGGATTATACAAAAGTTATGATCTATAAGGTATGAGAGGGCTATTTATAGTCTAACTACACAATTATGCTAATTGTCACAATTAGCCCCTCACCTTAGTGATCATTTATCTATGATTTAATAACAAGAAATTCCTCTAATCTAGATTACAATTTATCACTATTTTTGGATTTCTAACATTCTCCCCCTTAGTGATACATTGTAATGAATGAAGTACGTGTTATATTGTCTTGTAGGAATGAATTTGATGAGCCCGGTGGTGAAGACAATTGGAGTGTTGAAACAAGTCTTCAAAGCTTTCTCTTTTGTCTTTGAAAACTTGATTAAGTCTTGGTCTTGGACTTCTTGAAATTAAATCATGTGATGATTCTCAATGTTCTTTTTGAACAGAGAATAATGAATGCATGTGTTTTTGAATCTTCGAGGATTGTTGAATCATGAATCAGAGTTGTCTTTTGAAATGCGGAAGGTATGAATCTTGGTTTTGATTTTTCAATCTTCGAATTTTGAGTGAAATTCAACTTATCGATTCTCCATTCTTTGATTCTTGAGTGAATCTCATCTTCTTGAAATAAATTTTCATGAATATGTACTCTCCCCCTTGATGTATGCACTGTAGTTTCTTGATAAAATGTAGTTGTATGAATTGAAGATCTTGCATGAAGTGTGTTTGATGAAGACTCTTTTGAAGCTTTACTTCTTTAACTTGAATCTTCTGACAAATCTTTCAACCTTTTTGAAGCTTTGATCTTTTTCACATCAACTTGAACACTTTGGAGAGTAAGCATTTGAATGAAGTTTGGATGAAATTCCTATGAAGTAATCATGCTCCCCCTCAATCCATGAGTATAAACATTTTGGAGTGTCTTTGGATTTTTGAAGCATCTTAAGTGAAAATCTTTCATCTTCGGTTTCATTCTTATCTTTGAAGTTAATTCAGATTCCCCCTTTTTAAAGCCAAAATCTCAATCAACTAAAATCT
>CM067171.1:76355067-76456610 GCA_034093135.1 Erigeron breviscapus | reverse complement strand
AGCTGTTGAAGAAGTTCAGAAATCTGTATCTACTCTCGAAGAAGTTGTTAAAGGCCAGTCCAAACAGTTAGATGAAATTCTGACCCTCCTTAAGAAAGAAAATGTTGTTGCTGCTCCTCCTCCTCCTTCATTCTCTGAGGAAGATAGGAAATTGCTGAAAGAACACTGAAAAAGAGAATCTGAACCTTAACTCATCATTCAGGTTAAGGGATCAGTTCTCTACCATGGCAAAAGGCATTTCTGATTGCCTTCTGCAGCATAGTTGGGAACCTCTGAAGGTCATTCAGACGGCGATTGATGTTTATGCAAAAATGCCTTCTGAGGTCCCCAAAGGGGGAAATGTGCCTATTGGTCTGCTTTCAAGTACTCAGGAATTAATCGAAGCAACCAAGAAGCAAGCTGAGGTACCATCTGGTATTGCCTCAGTTCAGGGGGAACAGGTTCAGAAATCTGAAATGCAAGCTTCTGAACCTGCTAAGAAAGATAAGGGCAAGGCCCAAGTGGTGGAAGAACCAACAAAGAAAGATGCAAAGGGTTCTGGTTTGGTGGTTGGTAAAAATGTTATACAGTCCTAACCAATTGTCATACACATAATCCCACACACCTGAAAGGAGAAATAAAAAAAAATTATATATATTATTTAAAAGCATATCACTTTTTATTATATATTAGGATGTATATAAACTTCAATATTAAGCATGTGTATAACTTACGGTCTCGCTCGAGTTTGTGAAGAAAGTTCCTGAGCACACCCACGTTGTAGTCATATAACGTCTCTGTTATTAATAGAATTCGAGCTTATGTGAGTGTTTAAGTGTTTAACAATGGCGGTTTTAGAGAGAGAAGTTAGAGAGAGAGAGTGTGTTTGGCAGAAGATTAGATTGCATTCAAATGTGGTGAAAGGTTCCAATAATACAAGGGTTAGTTATAAATGACTTATGGGAGGGGTATTTATACTAATCACTAACTTACACTAATGCCCCTTCCAATACTAGAATTTACAATTTAACACCATATTTATATTTCTAACAATCTCCCCCTTGGTTGAATTGTAAATGTTGCATCGTCTTCGGTCTTTAAATAACATGATGAGCCCATTTGTTGAAATCTTCAATGTTGAATGGACTTTGAAGCTTTCTCATTGTCTTCAACGTCTTGTATCAACCTTGACTTTGAATCTTCTCAACAAACAAATATATTTGACGATGACTTATTAAATCTTGATCTTCTCTTGCAACTTTGAATACTTTGGAAGCATCTTTGAAATCTTTGTAGCTTTTGAGCTTTCACAACTTGAACTTTTGAATGTTGATTTCAACTTGATGTTGCTTGGAGAAGTAACTTGAATCTTTGAGTAGCATGCGGAAGCTTGGTTTTGACTTTGAATTCTTTGAATTCTTTTGGATGCGGAAGCTTGGTTTTGACTTTGAAATCTCTTGGCATTTCGGAAGCTTGGTTTTGGAATGCGGAAATTTGATTTGACTTTAAAACTTCAATTCTTGGTCTAACTTGTCTCTGAATCAATAAACATCTTGGAGCACTTGATTCTTTGATCAATTAACATTTGCTCCCCCTCAATCAAACAACTATCTCGGAGCAAATTATTCAATAACAAATCTTTAATCTCTTGCTCCCCCTCGAACAAACAATAATTTAGGAGTATATTTAACGACTCGTGAGTTTACTCTTGCTCGCCCTCAAATGAACAATCTTTGGATCTTAACAATCCAAGTATCTATCAAAATAACAATCTCCATTCAATCTCAAACTCTTCTAATCTTCAAACAATGGTCATTTTTCCAACAAATCTTTCAAATATCGACCATGTACATCATCTTGAATATACTCGATCTCGAATCAATCCTTTAACTTTCTCAAAACAAGCTTTCAACTTATCACGATAATTATTCACTCTCTTCACCTAAACTAACGATCCTTTGAACAACCAAACACAAGAAATCATCAATCCAATTCTACCTAAAACTTTGAATTCTATCTATCAATCATTTAATCATTTCTCCACCTTATGATGAAAATGTGAAACGTGTTCATCATACAATAATGATTGATAGCATAAACGGTAGATCACAACAAACAATATTTAACCAAATTAACCCAACCCAATTCCCAATTCCCAATGAACCTATTGGTGAACTAGAATGTAAGGTTGCGTTGTTGGAAAAAAATTTTATAATGGTGTTTGTGTTCTTTGTGTTTGTGTGAAGAGAAGTGAAAACCGGATAATAATGATCCGTTAACAACCAAAAATCAAAAGGATTATGGTGTGGCCTAAAAATACGATTACTATTTTTAGGACTTCCCATTATCATCGAGAAATGCACAAAGCTTATCTCTAAATGGTTCGGTCTATGGCTTTTCAACCGATAGATTGCTTTAAAGAATGGAATTCATGGTCAGTGTCACAAAGGCGTTCGATAACCATGTCTTACTATCCTCAAAGACTTTTGGGAATAAATCCGAGGTCACATAGACTTCTTACTCAACAAATTCATAAAATGAAAATGTGAGACCTACGTTCAACGTTGGAAAAGATGTTAGCATTGGTAGGATTTCCATTCGATCATCGTGGAATATCAAAAATTTGATATCACTACGAATGTTCCGGCAATATCACAAAGATATGCAATGTCACAAAGACATATAAAGACTCTATGTGTCCTAGTAAAATGAAAGAATATTTCAAGTACGCTCTAGACTCAATAAGTGATCAAATGAAGTCGGGGACTGGAGCAGAGTGTCTCCCTTTTTCAATATCAACATCTTCCAAAAGAAGAGTCAATAGAAATGTGAAAATCTCCGTGAGAATAAAACAAGCATTTGTTAAGAAATACTTGAGTGGTTAGGAAAAGATGTGCATTGCTTCATTGGGTCCATGAAGTCTTCTTCAATATCGAGAAATCAACAAATGAAATCCGATAGGAACGTGTTGACCCGGATTTTTGAGAATTTGGGGAGGGCTTTTATTTCTTTTAGCCCTTTCTCACATCATTTCACCGTAACCTCTCACTTTTCGACTACTCCCTCATGTCCTATTTGCACAAACATCATCACGCTCAAAAACCCTCACAATCTAAATAGAGAATTTAACTCCGGGGTTAGATCTCATCGGCGATGACAAGATCATGGAGTTTTTATGAGTGGCCTAAACTCTCATGTGCAAATCTAACACCGAACTTCTTTGAATTTGATCGAAAATGGTTTGAAAATCTTCCAAAGTGTTTTAAAATGGAAAATGAGTTTAAACACTTGGAAGTTTTGGTTTTATAAACAAACTCCCCCTAAATATATGCATGATATAAACAAAAGTTTTGCATATAAAGGGTGAGTAAAAAGTTTGAAAGTTGCTCACAAACATTAAAATGTTAGAAATCCAAAAATAGTGATAAATTGTAATATAGATTAGAGAATTTCTTGTTGTTAATTCATAGATAAATTACTAAGGTTGAGGGGCTAATTGTGACAATTAGCATAATTGTAGAATTAGACTATAAATAGCCCTCTCATACCTTAGAGATCATAACTTAGATATAATTCTAACTTCATACGTATAACTTTTATACCAGTATTCACACATTACACACTTCGATTCTCTCTCAAAAACACACACAAACACCAAGAACACACACTATCCAAACCGCCATTGATGAATTGAATTCAGTGATAGAAATCATGTTATAACAAGTGGTATCAGAGAAAAACATCAATCTGATGACGATCCATAACTGAATTCAATCACAAATTCATCAAAATCAAAATTATTTACAATTTTGTTCGTATTTTTTCACCTACTGGTTCATCAAAATTCACACTTCAAATCACATAAAATCACAGTTATTTGTTCACCAATAGATTCGTGGTTATTGATAATATAATCCTGTCAAGTTTCAAGTTCCAATTCAATCTAAATCTCGAGATTGAATTTTGAGTTTTGGCACGAATTTTGAGGGATTTGAATCTGTTGTGTTTTGTGCTGAATTTTGTTCATAAACTTGTTGCGGACATGAATTCAATCAGTTTGCAAGTGATTTCAAGATTCAAATAGTAAATCGAAAGTTATTGAAGCTTTAAAAAGTTGTCAATGGAGTTTTTCTGGAAAACTGATACAATGAAGAAGATGACTACAAGACGATCTTCACTAGGACGATCTTCCTAAGATCGTCTTAGTCGTTCAAAGCTCGTTCTTTCATTCTTGTGCTTTGTGGCTTGTTGGACGATCCTCACAAGATCGTTTTAGTAAAAAGTGTGTTGTGGTAGTGTTGATTCTGGCTAATTAATCCAAAAGGATTGGTTTGGTCATTTCAAACACTTAGAAGTTTTTGAGAAAGAAAACAAGACGATCTTCATCCAAGATCGTTTCATTTCCTAGAAACATAAGACGATCTTCACCAAGATCGTTTCATACCCTCGAAACCCAAGACGATCTTCACCAAGATCGTCTCATTTCCTTGAATAATTTCAAACCAAAATCACTTTCATTTCAAGACCGTTTCATTTTCAAGATCATTTCATTTCAAGATCATTTTCATTTCAAGACCATTTCATTTTCAAGACCGTTTCATTTCAAGATCGTTTCAAGTTCAATACTTAACCAAATTTCATCAAAATCCTAAGACGATCTCACTCAAGACGATCTCACCCAAGACGATCTTACCAAGGACGATCTTCTCAAGATCGTTTCATTTTTTGTCCTTCTCAAGATCGTTTCATTTTCTGTCATTCTCAAGATCGTTTCATTTCCTGTTATTTCAAGATCGTTTCATTTTCTGTTCTTAATACAATTCAATTTTTCAAATCAAATCAAATTCAAAATGACTTCTCGTGAAGCATTGGCATTGGGTTCAGATACAAGACCTCCAGTTCTCTACCGTGGTTCCTATGGACTATGGAAGAAAAGATTTATGGACTATGTGGAAAATCAAACAAATGGTCATATGATGAAAGATTCCATCCTTAATGGACTTGCCGTTCATCGCCATCCCACTACTGATGCAATAATTCTAACTCCTGATCTTTTGAATGATGAACAAAAAGATCGAACAGCTGCAGATAACAGAGCTAGGTCATGCTTATACAAAGCTCTACCAGATGAAATCTATGGCTCTGTTGACTCTTATGTTACGGCCAAGGAGATTTGGGATGAGGTGGCTAGACAGATGGAAGGAGCTGACGTGACTTCGACGATAAGATTGACCAATATTTTGACTGAGTTTGACAACTTCGAATTGCCTAATGAATCTCTTGAAGCTGTCTACTACAGATTCTGCAATGTCATAAATGAGCTGAGGAGGAACAATGTCAAGAAAACAGAGATTGAGCTAAACATCAAATTCATCAAAGCTCTTGGTCCAGAATGGGAAGATTTTGGAACACAGATCAAGCAACATCAAAATCTAACCAAGTTCACCATTCATACTCTTTATGAATCTTTCAAACTCAATGAAAACCAAGTCCTAAACAAAGCCTCATCAAACAAAATGCCAGAAGTTGTATCTTCTGATCCTTTGGCATTGATAGTTGAGAAGAAGATTTATGAAGCTCTTAACAGGCAAATGGTAGTTGTTTCTTCGTCTGATGAGGAGGGAGATGATCTGATGGCTACAAGAGATGGTGTTTCAGATGAACTATATCAAGCTCTTGCCGAGGTAACAAAGCATTTCAAGAGGAAATTTTACAAAGCGAGGCCAACAAACAACAATCTCCGCACTTCTTCTACAAGTGCATTTCCCAAGAAGGAACACTATCATCCAAGGAGTAATGAGCAAGGTGAAGCTAATGGATCAAGGTATGATGAAAAGAAGGAAATCTATGAGAAACAAGTTGTTGAGAAGGGTAAGGCATCAGACAAAAAGTGCTACAATTGTGGAATTCCTGGACATTTTGCTGTTGATTGCAAACAACCTCGAAAGCGGAACTATGAGTATTACAAGCAAAAGATGCTGTTAGCCAAACAAGTCGAAGCAGGACATGCATTGCTAGCTGAAGATGACAAATGGCTGTTACTCACAGATGATGAAGATCAAGATCTCTCTGCTAATGTTTGCTATATGGCGAGATTGGCCAAGAACAAAGTCCTTGAAGCAGAAAGCACTGATGATGAATACCCAGATGATGAGGTAAATCTCGACTCTACTTTTTCTTTGATTAAGGACAAAGAGTCATGTAGATTAGCTTTATCAGATTTAACAACTCATATCAATTCTTTAGCCAACAAAAAAAAAAAGTTGAAAAATAGCATTTCATTTTCTAAAAGTGAATTTTCAAAACTTCTTGAAGAACATTCAAAATTACTTTTTGAACATGATGCTATTAAACAAGATTTTCAAGCTTCCAAAGATAAGATGTTGGTTAAAGAATGTGAGTTGAATGTCTCTCCTGATTCTAAGTTATTACAAAAATGTCAAAATCTTGAAAAGACCATTCATGATCTTGAAAAGACCAATCAAGATCTTGAAATTCAAAAGACCAATGAATGGCTTCGGGCAAATGAAAGACAAATGGATGTTGATATTCTTAATAAAAAGCTTCAAGAAGCTAAACCAAACAATGTTGAATTCGAAAGGAAGATTTCTGAATTTAAATCATAATTGTTTTCTAAAAGGCATTGAGATTGAGAATCTTGAAAAACAAGTTGAGGAATTTAAAAAGAATATACTTTTCTATCAAGAAAAGTTATATAAAGTTGAACAAAATCCTCTCTTGAATTTCACTGCCTATTTCAACAAGTCAAAAATTGATAGAACAGAATTTCTTCTAGGGTTGGGATTTGAGAATATCACACCATTGCAAAAAGCCAAAGAGGAAATTGAACCCTTGAATGATGAAAAATTCCTACGTCTTGGTATGATACAACAATTTATTCGTCCATTGGATGACGAATTTGAGACTGATGAAGTTGAGAGAATACCAAAACAAGAATTTTGGTTAATTATGATGCAATAAATGATTCATACAAAACAAAAGAGTCTTCAATTTTCAAATTGGAAGAAATTGAATAAAATTTTCAAAACCAAGAATCTGTCTGTACTCCACCTAAACCAACTAAAATGTATTTTCCAACCACATTTTTGGAAAAACAAATAGAAGGTTTACAACAAAAGGTGAATCTCAACAAAAAGTTATTAATCATCTCAAGTCTCAAAGTCCGAATCTAGAGGATAAATGTATTGTTGTTAATACTAAGAAAGTTTGTGAGAATGTTTCTACTCAAACTGACCAAAGTGCTTTAGTAGAAAATTCTACCCAAACTACTTGTGATTCATCCACCAATACCTCTACCCAGACCTTGATTGATTCTCTTGAATGTACTTGTCAAAATACTGCTACTTTCTTAGCTGAGGATTATGTGCAATCTGATGTTTCTAATGAAGAACTTGCACATAGTTTAGTTTTGATATGGTACTTCTATAGGTTTTTCACATGCAACAATGTTGATGAGTTAGTTGTTCACCCTAAGCCTAGTGCTAGTATAGGTGTTGATACCTCTACTCAATTTTTTTGTGAAACCAAAGTTGTGTCAGTTCAAGTTGACCTAATTTCCGAGACTAACCATGATGTGAAGTTGGACACCAAGATTCCTGATTTTTCAAAAGATTTCACGAAAGATGATTTTGATAAATTCATGGAGGGAGAATATGTTTTTGATTCAGAAACTGAGAAAAAGATTGAATCTACCAAAATCAAAGTGGAAACAAAAGTGGAATCTAAAAAACCATTGTCCAAAGCTCCAACTTCATATTACTCAAAGAAACGAGTTAAGACCAAACTCGTCAAACTGAACCAAAGACCATTAAGTTAGAAACCTTTGCTACCCCAGTGAAACATGTCAAAAAGGAACAAGCTGAGAACCCACACAGGACAAAGTACACCAAAGTGAAACTTCCGAAAGACTATCCTAATGCTTCTTAATCTAGCTCTCAATCTAGTTCTATACCTAAGGTGTCTAAGTCTAGCACAGTTTCGCTAACTAAGGATGCATCAAATGGTACAACTAGATATAAGGATAGATATGGATGGTTTTCTCATGATAAACCAAAGAAGCAAGAAGTTTCCTCACCTCCAAAAGATTCCAAAAAGATTAAAGTGTTTAAAACTTCTAGTTCTAATCTTCTTAAATTCAATTCAACAGGTGGAAAGAGCATAACTAGTGGTGCTAGATGGGTTGCTAATACTTTAGTACCTAAGTTCACTAGTAATCAAAAGGATGTTGAGAAAAAGAAGAAAAGAAAGAGGAGAAAGAATGATTAATAGGAGGAAGGGTGTTCATGTTAATCAAAACAATTTTTCTTTGTCAAATAATGTTGAAAATACCAAGGCAAGACCTTGTGAGCTTGTAAACAATCTTAATTCTCTTACTTGTGTATCTACTGATGTTAATGCTTGTAGACATGTTACTTTTAATTCTCATGTGAATGTTCGTACTTTTTATTCAAATGTGTTTGTTGATAATGTGCTTGTCAATGCTTATGTTGATTCAAAAACATGTTTGAATGCGAAACCTAAGTTATATACCCTGCCTGTTTTAACTAACCATAAAGGACCCGTCTTCAAGTGGGTACCTAAAAACGGTTAAATTTCTTTGATTGCAGGAAATAACCATCTGTGTTTGGATACTCGATTCCGGGTGTTCGAAGCACATGACTGGAAATAAATCTTTGCTCAAGAATTTTGTTGAAAGATTCATGGGAACAGTTCGCTTTGGAAACAACAATTTCGCTCCTATCTTAGGTTATGGAGACATTGAATGAAATGGAATTATCATCAAGAAAGTTCACTATGTTGAAGGATTAAGTCACAACTTGTCAGTGTTGGACAATTCTGTGATAACAATCTTCAAGTTCTGTTTCGAAAATCTCTTTGCAAAGTCCAAACTCTAGATGGAGTTGATATTCTTTGTGGTGACCGTGATGATAATCTCTTTACCGTAAATCTCGATGATAACCAACCAACCGATAATATTTGTCTCATTTCAAAGGCTACTTCAAAGAATTCTTGGTTATGGCATAGAAAGGCTGTCGCATCTGAATTTTCAAACCATCAATATTTTGGTCAACAAGCATCTTGTTAAAGGCTTACCTGACTATAAGTATGAAAGTGAGCATGTTTGTCCTTCTTGTGCTGTTGGGAAGATTTAGAGAGCTTCTCATAAACCGAAGAAATCTCTAAATTCTTTAGCACCTCTTCATTTGCTTTACATGGATCTTTGTGGGCCAATGAAAGTACAAAGCCGAAATGGGAAGAAATACATCTTGGTTATTGTTGATGATTATTCAAGATATACTTGGGTCAAGTTCCTTGCATCCAAAGATGAAACAACTCAGATGTTGATAGATTTCATCACTAATACTCAAGTAAATCTTCAACTTTCAGTTCGTTACATCCGTTCGGATAACGGAACTGAGTTCAAGAATGCTGTTTTTGATGAATTCTGCAAATCCAAAGGTATTACTCATCAATTCTCAGCAGTTCGCACCCCACAACAAAACGGTGTTGTTGAAAGGAGAAATCGATCGCTTGGTGGAAGCAGCAAGGACAATGCTTGCTTATTCCAAATTGCCATCCAATATGTGGGCTGAAGCTGTTGACACTGCATGTCACACTCAGAATCGGTCCATTATCAATCAGCGGTTCGAAAAGACTCCTTATGAGGTTATTAACAAACGCAAACCCAACATCAACTACTTTCATATATTTGGGTGTGTTTGTTACAATTTGAATGATCGGGAGAATCTTGGAAAGTTCGAGAAGAAAGGTGATGAAGGATATTTTGTTGGTTATTCCAAAACATCAATTGCCTATCGAATCTATAACCGTCGAACCAACACAATTCAAGAAACAATGAATGTTTGGTTTGATGAGATGTCAGGCATGATTTTTGAGCAAGAAAGCTTGCTACCAACAAGTATGGATTCAAGTGCTTCAAGTACTTCTACAAGGAATTCTACCTTAGCTTCTAAATTCAAGAAGTTTCCAACTCCAACAGTGATGAATTAGATATTCTTTTTGAAGAATTCTATAATTCAAAACCGATTCATGATCAAGAACCTCAGGTCATCGTTGAACCAATTCAAACAATGAACCTCTTCATAACAACGATCCAGTTCCTGACAACATTCATGAATCTTCATCAAGTTTTTCTGAGCAAGAATTCTTTTCTAATGATTCTTCTCCATCATCCTCTCCTGATAATTCTTCTCAAGTGAATGTTCAAGAACAACCTTCCCGAATTACTCAGACAACAAATCCGTTGAACACTCCAAATGTGTATGTACCACTTGACTTTGATCATCCAGCTTATGAGGAAAGAATTACACCAAGTTATGATTCCATCTCTCAACAAAACTCAAGTTTCAATGATGATATTGATCTTCAACAACAAGATCCTCTTCCTCATGCTCACAAGTGGACACGTATGCAGAAAGATCATCCTACTGATCAAATAATTGGAGATCCACAAGCAGGAGTAACTACTCGTACCTTAGTAAATGAGTGTCTTGTTGCACTTTCTCTTAGCAACATCGAACCCAAAACCGTATCTGAAGCTCTTCGTGATCCAGAGCGGGTTAAGGCAATGCAAGATGAACTCGCGCAATTTGAAAGACTGAAGGTATGGAGATTAGTTCCAAATCCTAGAAAAGATGATCCAATAGGAACAAAGTGGATATTCAAAAACAAAAAGGATGAGAATGGAGTGGTAGTAAGGAATAAAGCTCGACTTGTTGCAAAGGGTTATTGCCAACAACCTGGTGTTGACTTCGACGAAACTTTTGCTCCAGTAGCAAGAATGGAGGCCATTCGGATATTCTTAGCTTATGCCGCATTCAGAAACTTTACTGTATTTCAAATGGATGTGAAGACTGCTTTCTTGAATGGTGACCTCAAAGAAGAAGTGTACGTTGATCAACCGGAAGGTTTTGTTGATCCTCAAAGGCCAAACCATGTCTACAAGTTAGACAAGGCTCTCTACGGTCTTAAGCAAGCACCCCGAGCATGGTATGATTCTTTAACTACTTTCTTACTAAGAGGTGGCTTTACCAAAGGCACAATTGACCCTACCTTGTTCATTCGCAAACAAGGTAAGCACGTTCTACTTGTTCAAATATATGTTGATGACATTATATTTGGGTCGACCAGTCAAACATTTTGCGAAACTTTTCATCTCTTATGGTCAATCATTTTGAAATGAGTATGATTGGGGAAATGAATTACTTTTTGGGTCTTCAAATCAAACAGTTACCAACTGGTATTTATATCACAAGGTAAATACATAAATGACATGTTGAAAAAGTTTGATATGACTTCATGTTCTTCAATATCTACCCCAATGGCTGCTCGAACAAACATAAATGCTGACACGAATGGGAAACCATTTGACCAAAAGAGATATCGAAGTATGATTGGTTCGTTGTTGTACCTAACAGCATCTCGCCCAGATATAATGTTTGCAACATGTATGTGTGCTAGATATCAAGCTGCACCAACTGATTTACATTATCAAGCTGTGAAACGAATCTTTCGTTATCTGAAGGGGACACCTGATTTAGGTCTCTGGTATCCAAGGGATACTGGATTCAATCTAACTGCATATTCAGATGCAGATCATGCAGGTTGTAAACTTGATCGCAAGAGCACTTCCGGTACTCTACAATTTTTAGGTGATAAAATTGTGAGTTGGTCTTCCAAGAAACAGAATTGTGTGTCTCTATCAACGGCTGAAGCAGAATATGTGGCTGCGGCTAGTTGTTGTGCTCAAGTTTTATGGATGAAGACACAACTAACTGATTATGGTCTGAAATATGATCATATCCCTATCTATTGTGATTCTCAGAGTGCCATTGCCATTGCAGTCAACTCAGGAAACCACTCTCGCTCAAAGCATATTGATGTTAGATATCATTTTCTCAAAGATCATATTGAGAAAGGTGACATCGAGCTCTACTTTATGGGTACTGACATTCAACTTGCAGATTTGTTCACAAAACCACTGGATGAAAAGAGGTTTAACTTTCTTATCTCCAAGCTAGGTATGTTAAATCTTAAACCTTAACTCTTTTGAAGGAATTCTTGACACATTCCAGAAAACCAAAATACAAAATTGCATATTTTCAAAAATAAACAAAAAGATTTTATTTTCAGGTGGCTTGCATATACTATGTATGCAACCCGTTCTTAAATGATATATTTATTTGTAGAGTGTTTTTTACATTCTAAGCTTTTGTTATTATACATATAAATTGATATAAGATAACATGGAATCGAACGCCTTTGTGTACTTCCAAGTGGTCTTATATGAGTATGTATGTGTAATAGCAATCAAATTTTTCTTTCCTACGAATAATTTTTTTTCAAACTTTCAATTGTTGATATGAGAAACAAAGGATCGAACGCCTTTGTGTACTCCCTTGTTATCTCATCTTGAACAATTGATTGGATTTTCATTTGCTTAAACGTTTTAATTGCCTCCAACTTGTTGTTGTAAGATGCGAAGGATTGAACGCCTTTGTGTACTCCCTAGCTGTCTTACTATCAACATTATTGTTGAAGCAAAACTTTATGTTTTTCAAAATCTTGTTCACTTTAGACTCTCAAAGTTTTTTTAAAATATCACAACAAAGATTTTACTACTTTTGATCTCACAAAACCAATTTTTGCTCCACCTTTCTATGAAATTTTTTTTGATCTATTCTTGCATAGATTAAGGAGGAGTTTGTGATTTCAACAACCTTCAAAACTTCAAATGTGTTTCAAATGTTTTCTCATGCACACATTTGATGTTTTTCCAATGATTTTCAATCAAATGGAGTTCGGTGTTTAGTTTGCACATGAGTGATAAGTATTTCTCAAAATTTACTCCATGAATTTCATCATCGCCGATGAATTCTAACCCCGGAGTATTCACTTCTTTCATTAGATAGTGAGGGTATTTTGAGTGTTGTTGTTTACGTGCAACTAGGATGGAGGGAGTAAAGTCGAAAAGTGAGAGGTTACGGTGAAATGATGATGTGAGAAAGGGCTAAAAGAAACAAAAGCCCTCCCTAAATTCTCAAAAAACCGGGTAAACACGTTTCTATCGGATTTCATTTGTTGATTTCTCGATATTGAAGAAGTCTTCATGGACCCAGTGAAGCAATGCACATCTTTTCCTAACCACTCAAGTGTTTCTTAACAAATACTTGTTTCATTTCTCACGGAGATTTTCACATTTCTATTGACTCTTCATTTGGAAGATGTTGATATTGAAAAAGGGCGACATTCTGCTCCAGTCCCCGACTTCATTTTGATCACGATGTGTCTAGAGCTATCTTGTTTGGTCATTAATTTGATCATCATTCATTTGTATTAGAACACATTCGAGTCATATCTTTGTGATATAATTGCTTATCTTTGTGATATAGCCGAAACATTCGTAGTGATATCTCAATTGATATTCCACGATGATCGAATGGAAATCCTACCAATGCTAACATCTTTTCCAACGTTGAACGTAGGTCTCATGATTACATTTATGTGATTATTGAGTTACCAAGAAGTCTAAGTGACCTCGGTTTTCCCTAAAAAGTCTTTAAGGATAAAATTGTGGTTATCAAATGCTTCGGTAGTGTTAACCATGATTTATATTCTTTGAAGCAATCTCGTGGTTGCAAAGCCGCAGACTGAACTATGTTAGAGAATTGTTTTGTGCATATCTCAATGATACATAGGAAATCCAAAAAATGTTATACATTTCAATCGGTCATTTCATTAATCCTTTCGATTTTTGAAAATGCTAACGGATCATTCTTATCCGGTTTCATTTCTCATCACACAAACACAGAAACAACACCATGATATAACGTTTGTACCAACAACTTCGATCTTACATTTTAGTCACCCCTAGGATTTCTTGGGTTGGGCTAATGGTTTGGGTTGATGTTTTGTTGGTTGCAGTTTCTTTATGGTTTCTTTTGACATTTTATCAATCAAATGTGTACATAATGACATTGGTTACCAGTGATGTCATTATGAGGGGGAGAAAATATTATGATTGATTCACTAATTGATAAGGAAACAAGGAGAAAAGTTTATGTTTGGTTGTTTTAATTGGGTTTAGGCTTATCGAAGTTCTAGGCTTATCAAAGTTTGTGTATAGGGGGAGAAAATTATTCATGATGTGACAATAGTTTCAGATTTTCACTAGACTTTAGGTGATTGAATTTTGATTTTAAAAAGGGGGAATCTGAATTGACGTCAAAGATAAGAATGAAACCGAAGATAAAAAGATTTTCACTCAAGATGCTTCAAAAGTTCAAAGATGCTCTAAAATGTTTATAATCATGGATTGAGGGGGAGCATGATTACTTCGGAAGAATTTCATCCAAATCTCATTCAATTGCTTACTCTCCAAAGTGTTCAAATTGATATGACAAAGATCAAAGCTTCAAAAAGGATCAGAGATTGGTTAGAAGATTCAAGTCAAAGAAGTAAAAGCTTTAAAAGAGTCTTCATCAAACACACTTCATTCAAAGATCTTCAAGTCATACAACAACATTTTGTTCAAGAAACTCCAATGCATACATCAAGGGGGAGAGTTCATTTTCATGAAACTTCATTCCAAGAAGATGAAATTCATTCAAGAATTAAAACTGAAGAATTGAAAAGATGAATTGCACTCAAGTTTCGAAGATTGAAACATTCGAAACCAAGATTCATACCTTCCGCATTTCAAAAGACAACTCTGATTCATGATTCAACAATTCTCGAAGATTCAAGTCACACACATTTGTTCGACTTCATTATACTCTTCATTCAAGACTCATACGCATTCATTATTCTCTGTTCTAAAAGAACATTGAGAATCCTCACATGATTTGACTTCAAGAAGTTCAAGACCAAGATCAAGGCTGAATCAAGTTCTCCAAAGACAAAAGAGAAAGCTTTGAAGACTTGTTTCAACACCCCAATTGTCTTCACCACCGGGCTCATCAAATTCATTCCTACAAGACAATATAACACGTACTTCATTACAATGTATCACTAAGGGGGAGAATGTTAGAAATCCAAAAATAGTGATAAATTGTAATCTAGATTAGATGAATTTCTGGCTTTTAGTTCATAGATAAATGATTACTAAGGTTGAGGGGCTAATTGTGACAATTAGCATAATTGTAGAATTAGACTATAAATAGCCCTCTCATACCTTAGAGATCATAACAATTAGATAACAATTCCATAACAATTACATATAACTTTAATACCAGTGAATTCACACACAGTTACCTTTGATTCTCTCTCAAAACACACACAAACACCAAGAACACACACTATCCAAACCGCCATTGATGAATTGAATTCAGTGATAGAAATCGTGTTATAACAAAAAATGAGACAACAAAGGCAGTACACAAAGGCGTTCGATGCCTTGCATCTCATCCAAAACATTGTGAGAAACTAAAAGACAAAGTATATAAAAATTGATGAAAAGAGAAAATCTTTTTTGGATTTTTCAAAAAAAATAATGAAATTATAAACACGGTTTTAGAACGGGTTATACACTGAAGTGTGCATAAGCCACTATTCATCAAATCACTTGGAAATCACTTTTGGAACCCATTTGAGATTGGGTCCAATGGTTTTTGAATTCTTGAAATTCCAAATGTAAGTCTCATCGATTTGATGAATAGAGGTTGCATTCCACGATGAACTAAAACCCGGTGGTTTAGTTGAAAAGAGTTTTCGTGGAAGCAACGGTGAAAAATCATTTGATTTCTTTGAAAACTTGTCAATCTTGTGAGATTGAGTTGGAAAATGATTTTTTGAAGCAAAATCATTCACTTTTTGCACAACTGCTTTCACAGGTTTTGGTGCAAGATCAAAAAGTTCCGAAAATGAATATTTGAATGATTTTGACTCAACTGACCTATCTTTAGAAATCGGCTTCCATTTGGATTTAGTCAACTGAGATTTTGCTTGCGAAATATGAGATGATTTATCCTCAAAGGATAGAAAAGAGACAAAAGTAGTTGTTCCATCAAAATTTGGTTTCTTATCGTACTTTTTACCCTTTTGCAAAGAGTAATTAGTAAACTGAGAGACCTTTCTTTCAAAAGGTTTTGAAGATTTACCCGTGTAAACCTTCTTTGGAACATCATCTTTAGGTTTGGAAGAATAAGATTTTGGAAAACATTTTGACACCTCGGTCTTTGGAATCGTAGAATTACTCGATTGTTTCATGGGTTTTTCAAGCTTTGTGTCCAACGATTTTGATTTAAAAGATGCAATTCGGTTCTCCATCTTCTCAAGTTGTTTTGTAACCGAAGCATTTAAATCAGAGAAAGAAATTGTTGACACATCAGATTTTAATTTCGAAACAAGAGTATCGTTCTCAAAAAGTTTGGATTCCAACGATGAAATGTAATCTTGTTGATCTTTGATTATTTTCGAAAATCTTTGTTCTTTGCTCACAAAAATTGTGGACTTATTTCGCAATTCATGGTTAAGTTCTGAAATCTTTTGTTGCGAAACAAGTTCTTTTGATTGATTGTCCAAAACAATTTTATTGAGCTCTTTGGAAGAATTTTCCAACTCATTTATTAATTTGAAAATCTTTGATTTCAAATGATCATTTTCTTTTTGAAGACTTTCCATGTTGGACAAAATGAGATCATTTGCAGATTTGAGCTCTTTATTCTCAGAATTGAGTTGGTCAATTTCAAGTCGAAAACTTTCCATAGCAGACAAATTGAGAGTATTACCAGACTTGAGCTCTTTGTTCTCAGATTTGATTCGGTCAACTTCAGATTGAAGACTTTCCATGACAGACAAACTGGAATTATCAGCAGATTTGAGCTCTTTGTTCTCAGATTTGAGTTTGTCAATTTCAAGTTGAAACCTCTGGTGTTCTCTCACAAACGTTTCAAAAATATTCACATCAACTTTGTTTTCTTCAAAAACAACCACTGCACATTTACTCTTCTTGGTACACCAACAAATGTGATTGTCATGACGACGTATTTCTTCCCAACTTGGTTCTTCACCCATTAAAAAATCTACCACCCTTGCAACAAACTTGTCCGGTATTTTAATTGACATTTTGACTCACAAATTTGATGACAATCTAATGAAAGACAATCCAAGATAAGAACTAAAATTTAGTCCAAAAAGAAATTTAAAATTTCAGCCCAATAGTTTAAAAAAAATTAAGTCTAATGAAAAACTTAGCCCAACAAAAATTTAATAAGAATGCTTGGCCCAAACAAGTTTTAGCCCAACTAATTAAAAGACTTAGAAAAATTTGAGAATTTTCAATTTCAACTAAATGCAGAGCTTAAACCTCTGCAAATAGAACAAGTAAGAATATTAAAAATTTTGAAAAATTTTGATTTTCCTACCCACGCGAAGAATATTGATGAAAAATGGTTTTGAGAAAATTTCTTGAAAAATTTTGATTTGAGAATCTTAAAAACAACTAAGTGCCGAGCTTAATCCTCTGCAAACAGTGTAAGTGACCAAGTCGCAACCCAAGTACTCTGATCAACAATCAAAAACAACTGAATGCCGAGCTTAAACCTCTGCAAACAACACAACTTATAAAGTCACTTGGTCGAAGAATCAAATTCAACTATTTGCCGAGCAAATATCTCTGCAAATAGTACAAATTGAACTTGTACTTAGTCGCATCAACCAAAAACACTTGTTTGCCGAGCTTAAACCTCTGCAAACAATGCAAGTAGCACCAGTCTCAATTCAAGAATTCTCAAAACAACTATTTGCCGAGCAAAAAGCTCTGCAAATAGAACAAGTAGCCTCAATCCTTAACCAAAAATCCTTGAACCACCTATTTGCCGAGCAAAGAGCTCTGCAAATAGAACAAGTAGCCTCAATCCTTAACCAAAAATCCTTGAACCACCTATTTGCCGAGCAAAGAGCTCTGCAAATAGAACAAGTAACCACAACACTTAACCAAATTTCTTGAAATAACTATTTGCCGAGCAAAAAGCTCTGCAAATAGAACAAGTGAAGATCCAGTACTTAGCCAAAATTTCTGAAACACGTATTTGCCGAGCAAACTGCTCTGAAAATAGTACAAGTAAGAACAACACTTTAGCCAACGACTTCTGCAAATACGAGTAACCAATACACGAAAAAATAGTCGGTTACTGGTTATCTTCTTCATTCAGCCAAACCCTTATTTGCAGAGAAGACTGTAAATCTTCGATATCTTCTTCATTTTTGAGAATTAAAAGTCGTATTTTATATCAAAATGATCAGAAATCCAATGCGCACAAATCCTCGAACAAATTAGATGCTAATTTCAACTGAAATTCAAACCTACACGAACATGCGATTTGTAGAGCTCGAACGAAAATGACTCAAATTATGAAATTAGCTTCTGAAATTGATAGTGAAGGAAGATATACTGATATAAAATCGATCGGTGAACAAAATTCAAACAAAAACACACTTAATTTGCAGGAATCACTGAAACAGTGAGCTCTGCAAATGAACCTTTCAGAAAAACAACTCAAATTCTAAAATTAAGCACAATTTAAGCTTGTAATAAGATTTTGGATCGCTCAGATATGCTGATTGTGCTCTGATACCAATTGTTATTAATAGAATTCGAGCTTATGTGAGTGTTTAAGTGTTTAACAATGGCGGTTTTAGAGAGAGAAGTTAGAGAGAGAGAGTGTGTTTGGCAGAAGATTAGATTGTATTCAAATGTGGTGAAAGGTTCCAATAATACAAGGGTTAGTTATAAATGACTTATGGGAGGGGTATTTATACTAATCACTAACTTAACACTAATACCCCTTCCAATACTAGAATTTACAATTAAACACCATATTTATATTTCTAACAGTCTCAGTGGTGGAATCACATAGGGTTTTCCAGTAGTGTTCGAATCTAGCCTAGTTATCCCATTTAAAAGATTTTTTGTGATATTTTGCTATATTCTCGGTTATGTGCCACCTACATAGATACTTGCTTGCATTGGGAAATGCGTCACTGACCGCGTTCATTAAAGCAAGATCCCTATCAGTAGGTCCAGTAGAACACGTTTCAGGACAGAACTTCAGTAGGGCTCCAGCAGTCGAGTTTGGAGCGAGTCCAGTAAATCTGGACTAAATCTGGACCTAATAAATTCCCCCTATTTGTTTAGAAATAATGCAAGTATTTTCAAGCTTGAATCTATACATTTTGTATGCTTGAAAAACACAAGTTTTGACTTAGTGTAAAAAATCTAAGTTACTGGAAAACACTTTATAGATCATGAGTGTTTTCAGTTTCATCATTTAAGTTCTAACTTAGACTAAATCTGATCATTTACTTATTTGAATAAAAAATTGCAACTATTATTACATACATCAACTGATAAATAGTTTACAATTTTCATAAAACAATAATTTACAACAAGTAAATGATAAGAGTCAGGCCCTTCTTTTTGATGTCTGTCCTGGAGCATCTTCAGTAGCCTTTCTCTTTGGTGATGGAGAAGATGGTATTGATTCTGGCGTTCTTATGCCCATTGCAACTTCCATCTGTTGCTTTCTTCTCCATACCTTTTCAATTCTTTTCAGAAATGCTTTAACATCAGTCGACACATTTGTCTTCCCCCTGAACGTTAAAGCAATTTCTTTCAGTTCACTCCATCCAAATGCTTGGACTGAAGTACTTTTCCTCTCTTCAGTAAAGTTACCCTCCCTGGTCAACTTTACTTCAAACTTAGACATGCCTTCATTATTTTCAGCCAATTTGATTTCAGCACCAGTGATCCTTCTAGCATCAGCCCTGAAGTTTAACATTTCATTGTATTTTTCTTTCAGCTTGGCTTGCTGGATCAATGCTTCAGTTTCCTTGGACACTCTCCTTTGCTCTACAGCAGATTGGAGTTCTTGACGATTGATTTTTCGAGAAGTGTCCAGGGGAATGAAATTGCTTACATCAGCATCTTTGATTGCTTTGATTTGTCTGGCAGTCAATTTTGGTAAACCAGTAAGTCTTTTCCTGTACTCTATCTCCAGAGCACCAGCATTCTTTCTGATCTTTTTCTGGAGACTTACCAGTTCATCCTTCCTTTGTCTGATGAGTTCTGGTACACTCACGCCATAAATAATTGAATCATAGACTTGCTCTTCTTCAGCGTAGAATGAGCGTACATGAACATCATCCAATAAACTCAAACATTGATGAACTCTGGGGTCATCCTTCATCTTTTTATACACTTCAATATTAATGCCTAACCTGCCATCATTGTAAGAATCCAGAGTACCCATTGTTTCCATCTCCCTTTGATGGGCCAACAGTTCATCCTTTTGATTTCTTTTGAAAATCTCTATCATGATGCATTCTTGTTCAAGCTTTTTGGATGTTTCATCATCAGCATCTTCAGTTTGCTCTTCTTCTTCACCAGATACCACTTTTTCTTTTCCTTTAACAACCTTCAGTGTAGTTGGAATATCTGGGAAGGTCTCAAACTGGGGCTCACTGGCTTCAGTACCAGTAGCTTCTTCAGTTAGCCCGGCTTCAGTGCCATATGCTCTTTGTCTTTCAGTTAGCCCGGCTTCAGTGCCATATGCTCTTTGTGACATGTGCTTCAGAGTTTGGTCACCAGACGACTTTTCCCCCTTGGAACGATCTCCAGTTCTTGACTTGAGATCATTCCATAACTGTTCAAGCATAAGTCTGTCCAGTGGATGAAAAGTTATACCTTCTACTGGAGTTGTTTCAGACACAACTTTCTTAAGTGCCTGCACTTCCTTCTGAACATTTGCAACTGCTTTAGGCAAGTGTTTTGGCAACTTCTCATCCAGTAACTTTTCTACTTGGGGTAACACCCCATCATGAATGTTACGAAGAACAGTACCAGAAACTTCTTCACATAATTCTTTCAACATATTGTTTCTGAACTTCCTTGTACATTCACCACTTATAGTACTAACAACTGCACTCTGGTCTAGTGTGGGTCTACTCTCCAGAGAACTGACCCTGAAAACCAAGTTCTGAACATCTTCTTTCAGACCTGCCAGTTCACCAGTGACTGCAGTCTGAACAGAACTAACCAGCCTAGTCTCTAATCCCTAAACAGAACTAACCAGCCTAGTTCACCAGGAATGCTCCAGTCTTGACCTCTGGGGATTGAACTGGGTAAAAATTGGTCTTGGGAGTTACAGGCTCATCATAAACAGTGGTGGGCCTGAACTCCTCTGGTAATCGATCGATTACTGGTATTAATGATGCTACATGAGTATTTCCATCTAAGTATGCACGTTTTTGAGCAGGAAATTGATTTACTCCAGCATCATATGGCTTTTTGGTTTCTAGCCATGATTTAATTACCAGTTTTTCTTTCTCTAAAATGACTTCAAGATCCTGTTTTTCTTGAATCAATTGTTCAGTTACCAGAACCTGGGCTTGAAATGCCAGTTCAATGTCTTGAAGTTCTTTCAATTTTGATTTTAAGACGGTTATTTCAGAAGAATCTGTTTCTAGACCATTTACACAATCAGATCTAACAGTTTCTACAAATATTAAATCAGAATTAAGAGCTTCAGCTATGTCCAGTTTTAGTTCTTGGTCAGTTGCACAATCATAATCACTAACCTTCTTAATAACAATGTCTACCCATCGTCCAGATGTGACATCTTCCTTCACCAGGTGCTCATCGTCTGCCAGAGCCATGTAACAGCAATCTCTTTCTTCTTCTTCATCAGCAGATGATTCATCAGAAGGAACCCACTTCTCTTCAGTTGTTGCAATCATGCACTTATTATTGTTTTGAATTTGTTGTGCCATGAGAGCAATCTGGGCCTTAAGCTTTTTATATTTCAGTTTATAGCTATCATCAGGCTTATTATTTGAAGAGAATGGACCAGGCTTGGATACAAACTGGTTGGACCTGCAATCTTTCATGAAATGACCCTTTTTGCCACACTTAAAGCATGTCAAATTGGTCTTATCAGTTGAAGAACTGGATGCAAATTGTCCAGATGGCCTATTTGCTCTTGCTTTGAAACGGTTAAACATTTTAGCAATCATTGCAATAAGGTCATCATCTTCAGTTTCATCACAACAGTCTGGAGAGATATGACTGGTCTCTCCAGAATCCATGAGTTCAGACACCATCTTCTTCATAGAAAATACATTCTCAGAAGATATCAGTGCTGTACTATGTGGTTCAGTATGACTAACCACATTAGGACTACTGGAGGCATGGTTAAAGGCATCTTGTTCTGCCACCACTCTCTGAGCTTGATTTTCTTCAGTGTACCTGAAAGCTCCATAAAGAGTTGAGAGAGTGTGTGTGTGCAGAGTTTTTCCTTGTCGTGAGACCAGGATCATGTGAGACCATTTGGTGGGTAGAATGTCACAGAATTTCTCCAGAAGTATATCCTTGTCCTTCTCAACCCAAGACCTCTCAACTGGTTTATGATACTCATAAATCTGGTGTAAGTACCAGTGAGAGACTCGTTAGGCTGAGTAAAAAATGACTCATACCTCTTGTTTAAGGAGACCTTTCTGGTGACAATGGTGTCATCTCCTCCTTCATGCTGGTTTAAAAGTTCATCCCACATGGTTTTAGCACTAGGAAAGAGAACTAGTGTGGGAATTAGGGTTTCTGGAACGGCCCCGAGAATCATGTTTTTGAGAAGGGTGTCTAGATTCACCAATCTCCTCTCCTCTTCAGACCAATGTTCCTCCCTCTTTTCCCTTCCTCTTCTAGATCCAGAAGGATCAAGAAGGGGATTGAGAGGTGATGTAGGGACATAAGGACATTCGTTTAAAATTTTCATCATGTTCCTCTCAATACCAGTGACATGCAAAACCATCCTAGCTTTCCACGTACCAAATTCATCACTGTTCCCACTGAATTTAGGAACATGATTATTTGAGTAGTGCACATGCACGTGTGGAGAAGCAGGAGTAGGAGGAGGAGGTGGATTAGTGTTATTAACAATAGGTGGTTCATTTTGATCATTAATATTTGCATTAGGATCGGGACCAAGACTAAAACCTTGTGTATTTTATTGGTTAGCCATCAAGAAACAGATCTAGGCAATGTTTAGCCTTCTGCTCTGATACCAAATGTGAGTCCCTTAAGTTCGATGGTTAACCAGGAAAGTGTATAATACAACAAGTCTAATAAGCACTAGAATGGACTAGTATTACTTGTAAATAAATGCAAGAATATATAAACAAAGTAATACAAGACTTAAAGCAATAAACAAGTAAAGTGGACCATTATGTATTTTTCAATTGTGTATTTTATTTATGATGTTAAATATAATACAAGGTTGTGCGGAATCAAGATAATACAAATATGTATGTATCCTAACAACCTATGAGTTACAAATGATCTATATTTGTCAAATAACTCTTTTGGATCGAGATACTTAAATTTGTGAAGTATCCCTGTTTAAGATCGAGAGTATTTAGACAAATTCACTTTCATGCAAAGTATATGCTTAAAAGTATTTATGTCAAGGAAATGACTTTGTATTTATAGGCAACAAAATTCACCAGTGAATTTTGTGCCGTACAAATATGGTTGCATACATTTAATGATCCGACAAGAACATTAAATGTATTGGATAAGGAATAAGGATAAAGTCACATCAAATGACTTTGTATCCTTTTATCCAACCATCTTTACACACGTATACTTTGGTAAAGAACAAGTGGATTGTTCTTTGGAAAGTGTGTAAAGGCAAACGTCAATCCTCGATATCAGTGTTCAGACTTGTAGGGTCTAGAACACTAACAATCCTCCAGTGTACAGATCTGGTAAGACTTTCCAGTGGACTCTGCCATTTGTCAGTCTTCTTTCTTCAGACTTCAGTCTTTGACTTCAGTCAGAATGTCTTCAGTAGAGTTGATCTGGACTGGGGGTGAAGTCCAGTGAGCTCATCTGGAGAATACTCCAGATTTCCTATACAAGTATTTTGCTCACTGGTCTTCCATTATTTCTGGACAAATCTTCAGAGGGACTCCAGATTCCAAGTCTGGAGTAGGTCCAGTAGAACACATTTCTGGACAGAACTTCAGTAGGGCTCCAGTAGTCGAGTCTGGAGCGAGTCCAGTAAATCTGGACTAAATCTGGACCTAACAAAGGGGAACCCGGGGATGTTTCCGGAGATGTCGCCCGGTCGTTAAGCGGTTGATCTACTACGATTGAAACCAGGGGACATTGTCGATTGGGACCTGACAGTTCCGGCGTAGCTATGTCTGCTTTGATTAGGTGTTCCTTGCGACCCTGTGTCCGAAGGTTGTAGCCGAGAGGCATCGCTGCCCTTTGGTTTTGTCAACTTGTGGTTGGACGGCCGCGTGTGTCTTCTTGTACCATTGGATCTTTCCTTGTTGATTTTGATGGGAACACCGCTGACAAAACCTTAGATACCATGTTTTTTTTCACTGCTGGTGATTTCTCTGAAAGAATTTCCTGGGTGGCCGCCCCCAACTGTTGCGCATAGTCAGTATCTTCTTTCTCAGTATCTTCTTGCACATCGAATGAAGGGGCAAAATCAAGCTTCCGCCAAAACACATCAACATTCTCGATTTTTATTGTCGTCCCTGTGGAAGGATGGATACAGTCATTTTATGCATACACTACAAAACAACCGAAATATGGAAAAATTATTCTTGTTACCTTGACTCATCATTTGTTCAAGCCGACATGCGCATGGTAACCCACAACTTGTGTAAAGTTGGCAACTACAGCTCTCGTTATTCTACCGCAACTTTTGTATACGCTTGCTCTCCTCTTCCAGAAGGCCAAGAGCGGTAAGTGACACCTTACGATACAGATCGACAAACATTTCCCTGCCATAACAGTTCCTTACGAGCCTGTGATGATCCATTACCTTTGTGAGACTGTTGCCGAACGTGTGTCTGATCGCTACGTACTGTGACATGACGACTTCGTCGACAAAATCGACGACACTTACCAACGAGTTGTTTGCGTTCTTAAGGAATTTTTTAAGGTTTGCATGCTGGCTTTCCACTCGGTTGGTGGTCCGTTGGCTGAAGTTTAAATGTTGGTCTGTCCATGCGGATACAAACATGTTTCTATACAGTCCTAACCAATTGTCATACACATAATCCCACACACCTGAAAGGAGAAATAAAAAAAATTATATATATTATTTAAAAGCATATCACTTTTTATTATATATTAGGATGTATATAAACTTCAATATTAAGCATGTGTATAACTTACGGTCTCGCTCGAGTTTGTGAAGAAAGTTCCTGAGCACACCCACGTTGTAGTCGTATAACGTCTCAGTGGTGAAATCACATAGGGTTTTCCAGTAGTGTTCGAATCTAGCCCAGTTATCCCATTTAAAAGATTTTTTGTGATATTTTGCTATATTCTCGGTTATGTGCCACCTACATAGACACTTGCTTGCATTGGGAAATGCGTCACTGACCGCGTTCATTAAAGCAAGATCCCTATCAGTAACGATTACGCGTGGTTCCATGCAACTATTCAGCATATCTCGAAGGCTATCAAGTACCCATTTGTAGTTGTCCCATCGTTCCTTCTGTACAAACGCGTGTGCAACGGATATCGACTTGCCGGTTGACGTAAGTCCAACTACTTGTACAAGAGGGAACCTATACTTGTTGGTCTTGTAAGTTGCGTCGATCAAAAGCACATGGGGGAATGCACGCCACATTTCGTATGACTTGGGATGAACAATGAACAACATGTCCAACTCTTGTGTTTCGGGGTCCTCTCGTGTGTAGTATACGTACTCCTTCGTTCGAAGTACATTCTCCAACACCTACATAGGGGTATCACCTATTTTTTTCCCCTTGCTTGATCTTGTCAGTGGTGTTGTTTATGTCTTTCCTAACGGCATAAGATCCAGGAAACAATTTCCGCACGGCTGACAATATTTTACGTGGTTCGAGACCATGTTCGTGTAACGTCCCCATCGTATTCACTTGATCCGGGGTCATCCTCCTCGCAAATGCGTAAGTCTCCATAAACCTTGCCGGGTCGTGATTATGTGTATCGTCTCTGACCTCCAGTCACCATACACAGTCACATGCAATATATAGGCCTACAAGAAGGAACGGACAGTTTGTTTTTTGGGAACCATAATTCATTAAGCCATAATTCATTATTTGAAAAATTAATAATAAAATAATTTTTTCTCTACAGATAGCATGACACAACATCAATTCAAGGCGCAAATCAATCTACTTCAACCAATTGTTGTACAAGTCAAAAGCAACTGGTTGAATGTACCTGATGGAATGGTGGAGAGCAAACATACGGTTCTTCTATTTATGGGCAAAGAGTAAAGATAGGTTAGAGGAATGAAGGAACGCGTATAAGAGGGTTGATAAAAATATGCTCGATTCAATTTCCTTGTTTTGGTTTATTGCAATCTATAATATTTGTACGAAAAAAATGCATTTTATTTACAAACGTTAATCCATAGTTGTTAGACTCTTACGAGTCACGAGTCGAATCTTATGAGTTGAGTCGATTTACACCCAAAACGAGGCGACTCGTAGGATGACTCTTTTTTCTCCTGACTCTTACGAGTCGCGGTGTGAATTTGGAACGAGTCAATACGAGTCGCAAACTTATGATTGTTGTAGTTTGATAATATGGTTATATATTATATATCATATTTATGGTTACATTATTTTGTATGTTATATATGTATTTTTGATTCTTTTAGTATGAATTTGAAGATAAACTGTAAATTTATGACTCAAAGTATCGAATATGTAATATTTTGAGAATGTATTACGATAATCAACTTATATTTTGTTTATAAATACCTCACAATGTAAAATTATACAATATTATGTATAATTAAAAATGTCCTGACTCTTACGAGTCGAGTCACGTTTCGAGTCACGAGTCAAAAATTAGGTTTTCGAATCGAGTCAAAAGTTATGAGTCGACAACTATGCGTTAATCTATTACATTCTTTCAAATATGAATTATCTTTAAAGTACCCAACATATACAGAACTTGTAGTGGGTGCTCTTACCTAGGTGGTTCTGAGAATCTTTAAAGATTAGTCAGATAATAAAACGTCGAGTCTTTGTGAGGATAAACTTGAAAGTGGACGACAACATACAGAAATTCAGAGAGCATCACGACAATATGTATGTAAATTGTAGCCAACAACATAAATATTTGACAACCACATACTACGTTTTAGTTAAAACGGATCTAAGCATTCGCCCTATAAATGGAATGTATATTTTGTTCTTCAACAATCAAATTTAATTGTATTAGTTTATTGTAATCTATATTATTTGTACCAACAATTGAATCTCTTTGTATATGGTTAATCTACTACATTTTTTTTGAAATTTGAATTAATTTTGCACTACCCCACATATACAGTACTTGTACTGGGTGCTCTTATCTAGACGGTGCAGAGAATCTTGTGACTTTTAGTTGGACAATGAAACCTACGTCTTGTATAAAACGGAAAGTATATGTGACGAAGAAGTTGAAAGTGGCCGACAATATACAGCTTTTGAGAGAGAATCACGACAATACCTATGTAAATTATTGACGAATACTATTTGACAACCACATTCTACGTTTTACATAAAACGGATATATGCATTATTCCTATAAATAGATAGTTTATTCAGTTGTGGACCAATCACACAAATGTACATTACCACACCCACAGTCTATGAAAGTGTTCGTATCCCCACAAAGTGAATTTTTTCCATTATATCTCACAAAGTCGTGGTGCCATTTTGAAGCTATAGATGGTACTAATAAAAGAACTTCCATAATACATGCAGACAGCGTGACTGAACATCATTCCCATTAAAAGTGCATTTTCCAGCCAAATGCATACATCCGGTGGAGGTAGAAGGCGACGAAGAGGCGGCTACAAATGCGCAACTTCCACCTTTTGACGGGAATACCCGGCCATACTTTCATGGAAAGGCACATCACCGTGCCATATCCACTTGTACGGCCTGGCAAGACTCCCTTTGGAGGATGAAGGGAGGACCGGGAGGCTATCCTTTAATTAATTAAAAAATTATTTGTGTAATTTGATTTACAAAATTCTATTTTTGTACCAACTTTAGTTTCTGATTGTATTCATGTGTTTATTCAATATAGTATTCAACTTTAGACGTTATATACAAAACGGTACCACTGATAACCACTAAACGGGGCGTTCAGATAGTTTATTGAATAAAATGTGTCAGTTCAAAGCTTGATGATATCTGAAAATTTGTCGTATATGTTCAATGTTTAACATAAAACGTAGCATGTGTGGTCCTTTAAATAAACTGTCCAAAAGGTCACAGCCTCTACAGTGAAAGTCACGGGGCAAAGTAGAGGTCACATGCGTTCTATAAAGTGAGAATATACATCAAATAAGTGTTGCCATTTTATCAAAGTCTTACACAAAACGGTGATTCGTTTATTCCATTTTATTAAAAAAAAATAATTTTAATGTAAAAAAGTATATAAGAGTTAGACCAACTTTATAAAAATGCTACGCCATTATCCCACACTATACGAAACGTCCCATTTTATATAATTCGGAGCATGTGCAATTCATAACAAATATTATAGAACACTGTGGTGGGTGCTGTTATCTAGGTGGTGCAGAGAATCTTGTGACTTTTAGTTGGACAATGAAACCTACGTCTTGTATAAAACGGAAAGTATATGTGACGAAGAAGTTGAAAGTGGCCGACAATATACAGCTTTTGAGAGAGAATCACGACAATACCTATGTAAATTATTGACGAATACTTATATATTTGACAACCACATACTACGTTTTACATATGTAATGTGTTCGTTTTAATTATGTAATGTGTTTTTTAATTATGTAATGTGTTGTTTTAATTATGTAATGTGTTTTAATTATGTAATTTTTTTATTATGTAATGTGTTTTTAATTATGTAATGTGTTTTTTTTATGTAATGTGTTTTTAATTATGTAATGTGTTGTTTTAATTATGTAATGTGTTGTTTTAATTATGTAATGTGTTGTTTTAATTATGTAATGTGTTTTAATTATGTAATGTGTTTTAATTATGTAATGTTTTTTTAATTATGTAATGTGTTTTTTAATTATGTAATGTGTTTTAATTATGTAATGTGTTGTTTTAATTATGTAATGTGTTGTTTTAATTATGTAATGTGTTTTAATTATGTAATGTGTTTTAATTATGTAATGTTTTTTATTATGTAATGTGTTTTTTAATTATGTAATGTGTTTTTTAATTATG
This sequence comes from Erigeron breviscapus, assembly GCA_034093135.1. NCBI lineage: Eukaryota > Viridiplantae > Streptophyta > Magnoliopsida > Asterales > Asteraceae > Erigeron > Erigeron breviscapus. Next base: position 76,427,369 of record CM067171.1, on the reverse strand, counting down.
TAATGTGTTGTTTTAATTATGTAATGTGTTTTTTAATTATGTAATGTGTTGTTTTAATTATGTAATGTGTTTTAATTATGTAATTTTTTTATTATGTAATGTGTTTTTTAATTATGTAATGTGTTTTTTAATTATGTAATGTGTTGTTTTAATTATGTAATGTGTTTTAATTATGTAATGTGTTTTTTAATTATGTAATGTGTTTTTAATTATGTAATGTGTTTTAATTATGTAATGTGTTTTTTAATTATGTAATGTGTTTTTAATTATGTAATGTGTTTTAATTATGTAATGTGTTGTTTTAATTATGTAATGTGTTGTTTTAATTATGTAATGTGTTTTAATTATGTAATGTGTTTTAATTATGTAATGTGTTTTAATTATGTAATGTGTTTTTTAATTATGTAATGTGTTTTAATTATGTAGTTTTTTATTATGTAATGTGTTTTTAATATGTAATGTGTTCGTTTTAATTATGTAATGTGTTTTTTAATTATGTAATGTGTTGTTTTAATTATGTAATGTGTTTTAATTATGTAATGTGTTGTTTTAATTATGTAATGTGTTTTTTAATTATGTTATGTGTTTTAATTATGTAATCTGTTTTAATTATGTAATGTGTTTTTAATTATGTAATGTGTTTTAATTATGTAGTTTTTTATTATGTAACGTGTTTTTTAATTATGTAATGTGTTTTAATTATGTAATGTTTTTTATTATGTAATGTGTTTTTAATTATGTAATGTGTTCTTTTAATTATGTAATGTGTTTTTTAATTATGTAATGTGTTGTTTTAATTATGTAATGTGTTTTAATTATGTAATGGTTTTTTAATTATGTAATGTGTTGTTTTAATTATGTAATGTGTTTTTTAATTATGTAATGTGTTGTTTTAATTATGTAATGTGTTTTAATTATGTAATGTTGTTTTAATTATGTAATGTGTTTTAATTATGTAATGTGTTTTTTTATGTAATGTGTTTTTTTAGTAATGTAATGTGTTCGTTTTAATTATGTAATGTGTTCGTTTTAATTATGTAATGTGTTTGTTTTAATTAAGTAATGTATTTGTTTTAATTATGTAATGTGTTTTAATTATGTAATGTGTTGTTTTAATTATGTAATGTGTTGTTTTAATTATGTAATGTGTTGTTTTAATTATGTAATGTGTTCGTTTTAATTATGTAATGTGTTCGTTTTAATTATGTAATGTGTTCGTTTTAATTATGTAATGTGTTGTTTTAATTATGTAATGTGTTGTTTTAATTATGTAATGTGTTGTTTTAATTATGTAATGTGTTGTTTTAATTATGTAATGTGTTGTTTTAATTATGTAATGTGTTGTTTTAATTATGTAATGTGTTGTTTTAATTATGTAATGTGTTGTTTTAATTATGTAATGTGTTGTTTTAATTATGTAATGTGTTTGTTTTAATTATGTAATGTGTTCGTTTTAATTATGTAATGTGTTTTTTAATTATGTAATGTGTTGTTTTAATTATGTAATGTGTTTTAATTATGTAATGTTTTTTAATTATGTAATGTGTTTTTTAATATGTAATGTGTTGTTTTAATTATGTAATGTGTTCGTTTTAATTATGTAATGTGTTGTTTTAATTATGTAATGTGTTTTAATTATGTAATGTGTTTTAATTATGTAATGTGTTTTTTAATTATGTAATGTGTTTTTTAATTATGTAATGTGTTGTTTTAATTATGTAATGTGTTTTAATTATGTAATGTGTTGTTTTAATTAAGTAATGTTTGTTTTAATTATGTAATGTGTTTTAATTATGTAATGTTTTTTTTATAATAAAATGTTTCTATTTTTAATAACTTGGTTTTTGTTAAAAGCTGAATGTTTGTCAATGCATTTGTCGTTAACTAGCAACGTATTATATAAAATGGAGCGTTTTATGTACACAAGTTAGTGGGTGACTCTAACACCCACACAGTTGCATGCATGGATATAATGTGTCGGATAAGATCTGCATGATTCTCATCAGTTTTGTCGTTTAAAAGCTCCCATTTTATATAATTCGGAGCATGTGCAATTCATAACAAATATTATAGAACACTGTGGTGGGTGCTGTTATCTAGGTGGTGCAGAGAATCTTGTGACTTTTAGTTGGACAATGAAACCTACGTCTTGTATAAAACGGAAAGTATATGTGACGAAGAAGTTGAAAGTGGCCGACAATATACAGCTTTTGAGAGAGAATCACGACAATACCTATGTAAATTATTGACGAATACTTATATATTTGACAACCACATACTACGTTTTACATAAAACGGATTGTGCATTCTCCCTATAAGTAGATTTTTTATTCTGTAGTCGAACATTCACACAAAGTCACAAACTTACATTACCACACACACTATCTATGAAAGCGGCTGTATCCCCACAAAGTGAAATTTTTCCATTCTATTTCACAAAGTCGTGTTACCATTTTTATGGTATACATGGTAGTACTAAAAGAACTTCATTCCAAAACACATTCAGACAGCGTGACTCAACATCATTTGTATACCCTAATATTTTGCCCGAAATCGAAGACAATGAATGCACAAGCTCCAATATATCGGTAACAAAGCCGATAACGAAGATGGCAGTAGCTTACTACTAATAAACATACGTAAGTAATACTGTTGTCTTTGTATCAAAGAAGGCGTGCATACACCGAGATGGAACATACCTCTTCTTGATGTCGGGCTGAATCACATGTCTTTTTTCCATTATATTTATAATGGTGTATTTTCGTATGAAAGGTCTTTTTGGATGTAGATGTAACCAATTCTTTATAATCATTTTGATATATTTCCCGTATTAGTTAATAGTCATAGTACACATTATTTTTCATATATCATATATGTACGAAAATTGTAACGTAAAAAAAGTATATAAGAGTTAGACCAACTTTATAAAAATGCTACGCCATTATCCCACACTATACGAAACGTCCCATTTTATATAATTCGGAGCATGTGCAATTCATAACAAATATTATAGAACACTGTGGTGGGTGCTGTTATCTAGGTGGTGCAGAGAATCTTGTGACTTTTAGTTGGACAATGAAACCTACGTCTTGTATAAAACGGAAAGTATATGTGACGAAGAAGTTGAAAGTGGCCGACAATATACAGCTTTTGAGAGAGAATCACGACAATACCTATGTAAATTATTGACGAATACTTATATATTTGACAACCACATACTACGTTTTACATAAAACGGATTGTGCATTCTCCCTATAAGTAGATTTTTTATTCTGTAGTCGAACATTCACACAAAGTCACAAACTTACATTACCACACACACTATCTATGAAAGCGGCTGTATCCCCACAAAGTGAAATTTTTCCATTCTATTTCACAAAGTCGTGTTACCATTTTTATGGTATACATGGTAGTACTAAAAGAACTTCATTCCAAAACACATTCAGACAGCGTGACTCAACATCATTTGTATACCCTAATATTTTGCCCGAAATCGAAGACAATGAATGCACAAGCTCCAATATATCGGTAACAAAGCCGATAACGAAGATGGCAGTAGCTTACTACTAATAAACATACGTAAGTAATACTGTTGTCTTTGTATCAAAGAAGGCGTGCATACACCGAGATGGAACATACCTCTTCTTGATGTCGGGCTAAATCACATGTCTTTTTTCCATTAAATCTCACAAAGTCGTGGTGCCATTTTGAAGCTATAGATGGTAGTAATAAAAGAACTTCCATAATACATTCAGACAGCGTGACTCAACATCATTTGTATACCCTAATATTTTGCCCGAAATCGAAGACAATGAATGCACAAGCTCCAATATATCGGTAACAAAGCCGATAACGAAGATGGCAGTAGCTTACTACTAATAAACATACGTAAGTAATACTGTTGTCTTTGTATCAAAGAAGGCGTGCATACACCGAGATGGAACATACCTCTTCTTGATGTCGGGCTGAATCACATGTCTTTTTTCCATTAAATCTCACAAAGTCGTGGTGCCATTTTGAAGCTATAGATGGTAGTAATAAAAGAACTTCCATAATACATTCAGACAGCGTGACTCAACATCATTTGTATACCCTAATATTTTGCCCGAAATCGAAGACAATGAATGCACAAGCTCCAATATATCGGTAACAAAGCCGATAACGAAGATGGCAGTAGCTTACTACTAATAAACATACGTAAGTAATACTGTTGTCTTTGTATCAAAGAAGGCGTGCATACACCGAGATGGAACATACCTCTTCTTGATGTCGGGCTGAATCACATGTCTTTTTTCCATTAAATCTCACAAAGTCGTGGTGCCATTTTGAAGCTATAGATGGTAGTAATAAAAGAACTTCCATAATACATTCAGACAGCGTGACTCAACATCATTTGTATACCCTAATATTTTGCCCGAAATCGAAGACAATGAATGCACAAGCTCCAATATATCGGTAACAAAGCCGATAACGAAGATGGCAGTAGCTTACTACTAATAAACATACGTAAGTAATACTGTTGTCTTTGTATCAAAGAAGGCGTGCATACACCGAGATGGAACATACCTCTTCTTGATGTCGGGCTGAATCACATGTCTTTTTTCCATTAAATCTCACAAAGTCGTGGTGCCATTTTGAAGCTATAGATGGTAGTAATAAAAGAACTTCCATAATACATTCAGACAGCGTGACTCAACATCATTTGTATACCCTAATATTTTGCCCGAAATCGAAGACAATGAATGCACAAGCTCCAATATATCGGTAACAAAGCCGATAACGAAGATGGCAGTAGCTTACTACTAATAAACATACGTAAGTAATACTGTTGTCTTTGTATCAAAGAAGGCGTGCATACACCGAGATGGAACATACCTCTTCTTGATGTCGGGCTGAATCACATGTCTTTTTTCCATTATATTTATAATGGTTTTTATGTTTACACACTTTGTTATCAACCACCGTTACAAGGCGGTACATGATATATTTAAATGTGTCAATCAAATATATAGTTGTATGTTTTTGTGTGTGAACTATTTATAATGGTGTATTTTCGTATGAAAGGTCTTTTTGGATGTAGATGTAACCAATTCTTTATAATCATTTTGATATATTTCCCGTATTAGTTAATAGTCATAGTACACATTATTTTTCATATATCATATATGTACGAAAATTGTAACGTAAAAAAATATATATATCAAATTTTGTAACGTAAATGACAGTATTCTATCAATAAAACAGAAACATTAGAGCAAATATATGTAAGAAAATTTTTGTCGATCCTATAAAACGGACCGTTTGGTGCATAACTTAGTATGTGGCACACGGACAATCACATGCATCGATATACTGTATCATACAAGACCTGCATGTGTATACGATAATTTGTAAGGACGTTTTTTATAAAACGGTGTGTATTTGTGAGGAAGAAGCTGAAAGTGGCCGACAAGATACAGATGTTGAGAGAGCACCACGACAATAAGTATGTAAATATTTGAAAATCACATGCTCCGTTTTATATAAAACGGATGTATGCATTCTCCCTATAAATAGATTGTTTATTCTGTTGTCGACCAATCACACAAATGTACATTACCACACCCACTGTCTATGAAGGTGTTTGTATCCCCACAAAGTGCATTTTTTCCATTAAATCTCACAAAGTCGTGGTGCCATTTTGAAGCTATAGATGGTAGTAATAAAAGAACTTCCATAATACATTCAGACAGCGTGACTCAACATCATTCCCGTTAAAAGTGCATTTGCCAGCCGGATGCATACATCCGGTCAAGGCAGTAGGCGGCGAAGAGGCGGCTACAAACGCGCAACTTCCACCTTTTGAAGAGAATAGCCGGCCATACTTTCATGGAAAGGCACATCACCGTGCCATATCCACTTTTGGGCCGGGAAAGACTCCCTTTAGAGGTTCAAAGGAGGACCGGGAGGCTATCCTTTAATTAATGAAAAGTTTATTTGTTTAATTGGATTTACAAAATTGTTGTTTTGTACCAACTTTAGTTTCTGATTGTATTCATGTGTTTCTTCAATATAGTATTCAACTTTACACGTTTTATACAAAACACCACGGAGTGTATTTGTGAGGAAGAAGCTGAAAGTGGCCGACAAGATACAGATGTTGAGAGAGCACCACGACAATAAGTATGTAAATATTTGAAAATCACATGCTCCGTTTTATATAAAACGCCAGGTATATGTGACAAAAAACGGATGTATGCATTCTCCCTATAAATAGATTGTTTATTCTGTTGTCGAACATTCACAAAAATGCACATTAACACACCCACAATCTATGAAGGTGGTTGTATCCCCACAAAGTGAATTTTTCCATTCTATCTCACAAAGTCGTGGTGCCATTTTGAAGCTATAGATGGTAGTAATAAAAGAACTTCCATAATACATTCAGACAGCGTGACTCAACATCATTCCCGTTAAAAGTGCATTTGCCAGCCGGATGCATACATCCGGTCAAGGCAGTAGGCGGCGAAGAGGCGGCTACAAACGCGCAACTTCCACCTTTTGAAGAGAATAGCCGGCCATACTTTCATGGAAAGGCACATCACCGTGCCATATCCACTTTTGGGCCGGGAAAGACTCCCTTTAGAGGTTCAAAGGAGGACCGGGAGGCTATCCTTTAATTAATGAAAAGTTTATTTGTTTAATTGGATTTACAAAATTGTTGTTTTGTACCAACTTTAGTTTCTGATTGTATTCATGTGTTTCTTCAATATAGTATTCAACTTTACACGTTTTATATAAAACGCCAGGTATATGTGACAAAAAACGGATGTATGCATTCTCCCTATAAATAGATTGTTTATTCTGTTGTCGAACATTCACAAAAATGCACATTAACACACCTGCTATCTATGAAGGTAGTTGTATCCCCACAAATGTATTTTTTTCCATTCTATCTCACAAAGTCATGTCCCATTTTGAAGGTATATATGGTAATAAAAGAACTTCGATAATACATTCAGACAGCGTGACTCAACATCATTCTTATTAAAAACAGTGCCTAGTCAGCCTTTTGTGTTTCAAAGAAATTGCGGTTCGAAGTGCGCAACTTCAACCTTCTAACAGGAACAAAGGAGGATTCCCAGACAGCTGGTTTTGTTGGGGTCTATGAGAGTTACCTTTCTAGTACATGCATAAGCAAGGGTGGTCTTATGAGGTGGCTTTGATTTGTGTAATTTAATCTACATAATATAATTTTTGTACCAAATTTAGTTTCTAATTGTATTCACCTGTTTATTAATAATTTAGTACTCAATTCTGCCCGTCTTATACAAAACGGAACCATTTGTACTAGGATATTCCACGAAAACTCCCATTTTTACTTAATCCGGAGAAATAAGTTTTAATAACTCTAGTGGCTAGAACAGTGTAGTGGGTGCTCTTATCTAGGTGGTGCAGAGAATCTTTTAAGATTAGTCAGACTAAAACGCTACGTCTTATATAAAACACCAACTATATGTGACGAAAAAGTTGAAAGTGGCCGACAACATATAGCTTTTGAGAGAGCATCAAGACAATACCTATGTAAATTATTGCCAACCAAGCACCCCGTTTTACATAAAACGGACGAATGCATTCTCCCAGTAAAAAGATTTTTAATTTGTTTTCAAGCAATCACACAAATGCACATTAACACACCTGCTATCTATGAAGGTAGTTGTATCCCCACAAATGTATTTTTTTCCATTCTATCTCACAAAGTTCCATTCTATCTCACAAAGTCATGTCCCATTTTGAAGGTATATATGGTAATAAAAGAACTTCGATAATACATTCAGACAGCGTGACTCAGCATCATTCCCATTTAAAGTGCATTTGCCAGCGGGATCCGGACATCCACTGGAGGCAGAAGGCAACGAAGAGGCGGTTCGAAAGTACGCAACTTCAACCTTCTGGCGGAAAATCCGCCCAAACAATCATGCAAAGGCACATCGCGGTTCAAAAGAGAACCGGGAGACTATGCATTTACGTTATGGGGCTACTTTCTAATTGTATTCGTTTGTTTAACCAATTTAGTATTCAAATTTAGACGTTTTATACAAAACGGGACCTTTGATACGCACTAAATGGGGCATTCGTATAAAATCAATCATTTCAAATCTTCATGATATCGGATAATTTGTCGTATATGTTCTATGTTTTACATAAAACATAGCATGCGTGGTCCTTTCAAGAAAGTGGCGACAAGTCACAGACTATTATCTTCCAAATGTTAGATGCGTCAAACATAAAACGGTGCATCATTATTTAAATTCTAAATCATGGATTTATATGAAATCAATAAAAATATAGCAAATACTTATAAAATGGGAAATAAACTCTGCCTATTACTTTTTTCACCCACTGCCATTACGGAAGAAAACGCCCTGTCATAGATAATACTTACCGTTTTGTTCTAAAAACAACTATTGATTTTACGTAAGTTACGACTTTCAATTACACTTTTCATTTATCTGTGTAACCGAAACATTAAATTAATGAGCAAGCAAAAAAATAGTTTACATTTATATTTATATATATAAGAATCATATAACACCAAATTTAATTGATCAAACATCGTTCATAACAAACATAAAACTCCTGGTAGATCTATTTTCACCATTTTAGCTTCAAATGCATACCGGAGTTAAAGATGTAAAAATCAAGTATGGTCTGTGACCACGTGGTCTTTCATATACGAGCCCTGGTGTTCACTCTGTAGAAGTCACACCATGCTGATGAAATATCGACCGTTGGTGGCCACAATGCTGCGTCTAAAACTGATGTTGAGTCACGTTATCTGATTATATGGTAGTTTCATCTCTTGTATTGCAGGTGCAATAACTTCCGCTTGGTATCATGTTACAAAGGGAAAACATCGGTGGTATTGTAAATAATGTGTATGAGTTATCTCTAAAAGGAAAATGTGAAACGAACTTTATATATACAAAATTTTACAATTCCCAGTTTTATATAAAACGGCAGGTATTGATGGCCACTTGCTGTCTGAAAACTTTTAGTCATGTCATAGAGGCATAGCTGACCAATACTGTCCAAGATATATACTGTTTTTGCCCAGTCACCAAAGTACTTAAAACGGTGTGTTATGTTCAAAACGTTACTATTTATGGGTTCCGTTTTTATGTATTTTTAGGAACTTCGAGGGTTAACTAATTGTTTTGGAGACCCAATGAATTTTCAACAAGTAACACTATGGAAAAAACTCTCCGTATTATACAAAACCTACCGCTAAATTTTGGCTATATAAAATAAACATTAAATTAATGAGCAAGCAAAAAAATAGTTTACATTTATATTTATATATATAAGAATCATATAACACCAAATTAAATATTCAAATATTGTTAATAATAAAACATGAACCGTTACAAGGCATAATCCATATAAGGAAAAAAAGACGTCACATCGTCACGAAATCAGAGTAACCGATGCACACCAAAATCCCTATACACAAAAAAATATAAAATTAAAAGAAAGGATCTAGATGCGACCAACATAAAGGAAAACCCAACTTGCCCGGTGGTACAAATGCACCGCAAACATGTGGTCTTTATTCAGGGGTGTACAGAAACAACAGCGCTTTTTACTTTGTAGTGACGCCACACGGATTCATTATCGACCCCTGTTGGCCATAGACCCGCGTTTTCAAATGATGTTGAGTCACGTTATCTGATTCATGTATTGGAATGATAGAACAATCGGCTACCTTAGTACCATGTTAGAAACGGGCAGGCAAACTAAGGTGTATGAGTAGTGTAAAACGAACTATATATACAACTTTTTAGATTAGAGTTTAACTTTAAACGGTACGTTTTGTACCAAAAATGAGTGCTCATGCGTGTCATATTTTACCAAGGTCAAAGGTGTCTATCAGGGTACAAATGTAATTATTGTTACACCCACTATGTTGGAATGACGTAGGATACAAAACGCCACGTTTAATATAACACGTGACGTTTTGTATCGGACAGTTTTGCTACATTTGTGTCTCGTTTTAACAAAGTTCATAACTTCTTTTCATAAAAAAATTAACAATACAATAATAAATATCATATATGTTAACAACACCAAATTAAATAGTTCAAATATTGTTAATAATAAAACATGAAGCGGTACAAGCCATAATCCATATAAGAGGAAAAAACCATATGACTCGGCCCATACATTGTGACAAAAACGAAATGAAACCATACAGGCCATAATCCATATGGTCAAATAAAAAGTACACAAAAAGAATCTAACATAAGCATTAGGGCAAATGATATCAGTGGCGTGATTTTGAAGATGTTGAGTCACGTTATCTGATTCATGTATTGGAATGATAGAACAATCGGCTACCTTAGTACCATGTTAGAAACGGGCAGGCAAACTAAGGTGTATGAGTAGTGTAAAACGAACTATATATACAACTTTTTAGATTAGAGTTTAACTTTAAACGGTACGTTTTGTACCAAAAATGAGTGCTCATGCGTGTCATATTTTACCAAGGTCAAAGGTGTCTATCAGGGTACAAATGTAATTATTGTTACACCCACTATGTTGGAATGACGTAGGATACAAAACGCCACGTTTAATATAACACGTGACGTTTTGTATCGGACAGTTTTGCTACATTTGTGTCTCGTTTTAACAAAGTTCATAACTTCTTTTCATAAAAAAATTAACAATACAATAATAAATATCATATATGTTAACAACACCAAATTAAATAGTTCAAATATTGTTAATAATAAAACATGAAGCGGTACAAGCCATAATCCATATAAGAGGAAAAAACCATATGACTCGGCCCATACATTGTGACAAAAACGAAATGAAACCATACAGGCCATAATTCATATGGTCAAATAAAAAGTACACAAAAAGAATCTAACATAAGCATTAGGGCAAATGATATCAGTGGCGTGATTTTGAAGATGTTGAGTCACGTCCTGAATTCTCATTTAATACCCAATATAATTGAACTCTGTCATCTGAATATGATGTTGAGTCACGTCCTGAATTCTCATTTAATACCCAATATAATTGAACTCTGTCATCTGAATCTGATGTTGAGTCACGTCCTGAATTCTCATTTAATACCCAATATAATTGAACTCTGTCATCTGAATCTGATGTTGAGTCACGTCCTGAATTCTCATTTAATACCCAATATAATTGAACTCTGTCATCTGAATCTGATGTTGAGTCACGTTGATTCCATCATTTGATGCCCGATATTTTTAAATTCTGTCATCTGCAGCTGATGTTGAGTCACGTTATCCGGATATATGGTGGTTTCACCTCATGGACTTCAAGTGCAATCCGTTGGCTTCGTCTCATGATAAACCAGAAATACAAAGGAACGAAGGTAAGCAAAAGTATTTATGTAGGTTGTACGAAACGAAATTGAAAGACACACCTTATTTATAAGACAAATTTGGGATATCCGTTTTGTATAAAACGTAGGGGTTTTAACATAACCACTGGCCGACAAACGGCCAGTCAGCAAGTCAGTAGTATCGGCATGTCATGTCAACTTTAGGAAACCCATTTTGTCTAAAACGCAGGGTTTGATCAGACACCCCGTTTTTCGTTAAACGGTACGTTTTTCCCAAAATATTTGAATTCACCCCTTTTTCCCAAAATATTTGTTCCCTCCCGAATTTCTTCCAAGTCGCGCCCCTTTTTCCCAAAATATTTGAATTCACCATTTTCTCCATCTATGCCCCTACCCCCACAATTGCTTCCTGCAATCCTGCCCCCTCTTTCATTGATACTGAGACGATACTTCTGAAGTAACACATCAACAGGCCACCACTCCACCACAACTACCAGCCCACCACCATAGTCCGTCACTCTGGCCGGCCATCATCCTCCGGCCATCCCCCAAACGTATGGTTCCACCAGGTTCTTTTTTTATTACTAGCAATTGAATTACCATTTGCCCTAACTTAATTTATAATTTTATATACCCTAATATTTGATTACTTTGTTAAACTTATGTACCCTAACTCCCTAAGTACCTGCATAGTTGCAATTATTGAAATAATACTATCTTATTATGACTTTGCTATTTGAAATTATGAATCTATATGACTAAGTAGTTGATTTGTTTCTATCAGCACAATAGATTATTAGTTTTGTGACTTGGTTCTTATGGTTTAAGTTTTAATTTTTTGATCATGGTTTAATGAAGTTTAATATTTTGATTACTTTGTTAAACTTATGTACCCTAACTCCCTAAGTACCTGCATAGTTGCAATTATTGAAATAATACTATCTTATTATGACTTTGCTATTTGAAATTATGAATCTATATGACTAAGTAGTTGATTTGTTTCTATCAGCACAATAGATTATTAGTTTTGTGACTTGGTTCTTATGGTTTAAGTTTTAATTTTTTGATCATGGTTTAATGAAGTTTAATATTTCGGTTGTTCTTTAGTTAGTTTTTCGTTGTTTTAATGTTTAGTGTTGTTGTTTTTATGCTCATTTGACTGTCTTTTTGCATGTTTTATCTTCTTGTTAACTCTTGTTGTTTTTTACAGGTTTTATCCTTTGTTTTGGCCTTTGGCTACTTTCTTGCAGCAAATTGAAAGCTCTTTTGAGATTTTTTTGGTTGTTATGGGGCTGTTTTGGTTGATGTTTCGTGCAGTTTTGCAGCATATTTGAGGCTGTTTTGAAGCAAGCTGTGTGGTTGTTGTTTGGTAAGTTCCATACTGCTGTTGTTTTGCTTGTTTGCTGCAAATTACAAGATATGTATAGTTCTTATTATTAAGGCATTAAGCAATATGTATACAAGGGTAGAGACGATGACCACTAAGTTATAATGAAACACCTTGCAAAAATATCAGATTGTTTTTTAATTAGTGATATGAAGCCTTCTCCTTTGTGTTTATGCAGGTTAGTTTACTCAGAGACAAATGTATTAAGGAGCAAAGCAAGATTATATTCACAGAGGTAGCTCAACTTTTTTATTATCTCTTATGAATACTTTGTGAAGATAAGTTTTCACATTGGTATGATCCTTTCATATACTTTAATTTTATTTCAAACAAATACAACTATTTTCTTCAAATAATTACATTGCTAATTGCTTGCTTGATTACCCTAAATCCCTAATGCTATTACTTTCTGGTTGTTGGCCGAATTTTAATCTGTTCATGTCACAGAGAAGCCAAGAATGCCCAATATGTTGGCAGGTGATTGTGTTAAAAGATCCAGCCAGGTACATACATTCTGGTGAAGTAGAGTAATACTACATAAGTTATTTGATCTTTTTGTTTTAGCTTATTGCAGCACAATCTGTTGATTGGCTTAACTTAGTTGTAGATGCATATAATAAGAGTTCGTATACCTAAATATTTGTTTTGAACCTAGTCAATGACCGGGCATTGAGCTAGATTGTATTCACTAATGTTGCTTATATGTTTCCAGGAATGTTCTTCTTTCTTACTTTTGACTTGGATATCATAGGAAAAGAGAAATGCTTGATGTCGGAATGAACGAAAATGCAATGTTTATGTACAAAACCCATAGACTTGGTTTATTATTTTTGTATTTTGTATGATAATTCTACTTTTAAAGCTTTAATTAGGGTGATTTGGTTTGTTATGCATTTAGGAGTTTGTAGTAGTGAGCTTGCCATGCATCTGATGATGATGGGGCTGTTTTAAATAGACATTAAGTTGGGACATCCACAATTTACCTTGATTCAGAGATTACGATGTGTTATCGCTACTCCATGTTTTGCATACTTTGTGTGTTCCGACGATCAAGTATGACAAACAGAACGTCTATTTCCTCCACAAGGAAATCACCACAGGTTAAACTTTTTATTCAAAGCATACAACAAAAAATCAATTAACATACAAAATAACACATACATAAAGACCAAAAAAACCATTCATTGATAACAAAATTCCCATACATAAAGACCAAAACAAGCAAATTGATCAAGAGCAAAGATCTAAGTACATATATCATGATTGGAAACAAAAAAAAAACATGAACACCACAGGTTTAACTCCAAATATCTTCGTAAGTCATGTCTAACTCCATGTAGACTCCTAGCCCAGAATTCTCCTCTTCCATCTCAAGCTCATCAACCCTAACGCCCAGGTCAAGTTCGAACTGGATGATTTCCTGACAGCGATCCCAGTTGTTGGGTCTCATATTATTTATCTGCCTCAACATGTCTAGATCGGTTGATGCCAACAAAACATTAGCCCGGTACCATCTCTTTCGATCATTCCCCTACAACACTTGTATATGCAACTTTCTTGTGTGTTTTTCCACCCGAAAGATCCACCAAACAATCTCCTTCACCAAATCATCCATGTGGATAGTTCCGGGGTCAGATCTTCGTCTGAGCACCCTCATCAGTCCTTTGGATTTGTTACATAGGTTTGGCTTCGAATCCCCTTGCTTGTAAACTTCCCTTAAAAAATCTTCGTCAAGCATCATCACCCTCTTGACTTTCTCGATTAACATCATTATTCTGTCATTTCTCTTGAAGATGAAACGATCCTGCATGCACTCATGGTCCCATTTATCTAGGCGATTCATGATTTGGTGAGTTTGTATGTGGAATTTGTTGAAACAACACTAAGAAGATTTCCCCCGATCGAATGAAAAACACAAAAAACATAACTTTCTTATATAATAATGGGAGTGTAAGTGTATAATACCGAACGGTTGCCATCCCAAGACAACCAAACGATTCATATTTAGGGTTTCCACACGGTTTCTACACAGTCCCATCGTTTCATGTTTAGGGTTTCCAAGAATTTTAAGCACAACCCTTCGACTCTAACTAATTGACCATTCCCCCCTCGAAAAAGAACCCAACTTTAACAACGGATGGCCCATAGTATAATTCTATTTTAAGCCCAGATGTTTAGACACTTTGTTTTGCATAAAACGCTCCATTTTGTCTACAAAATGGAACAGGCATATACTCATTTGATGTAAAATGGCCAGTTTTGGAATTTAACCAAAAACGTAACGTTTTATGTTAATCGGTACCCAAAACGGTGGAATGGCAGCTGTTATTCCATTCACATGTGTGTCAGACCACGTGTAATTCCCCTATGCAATTTTACTATCTACACACCGGTCATACGCGGCGTTTAATATAAAACGTGGTAACCAACGGAGCGTTTTACATAAAACGACCCGTTTTGGTAGTGTTTCTATGAACAGTGGACGGTGTATCCCTAGTATCATCCTAATAATATCAGTTCTCTTTTGTTAAAGCTTCGGATTCCAAGAGAGTTTGAAAAAAAATCATGTTTTAATCTTATGGTCCAGATCGTCACGTGATTAATAAGCTACCTAACCGTGGCCGTTATGACCGATTTTTCTTTCTTGTAAATAAAAAGCCCAAATCTTACCAACCAAAAAAGGTCTTTTTCATCTCAGGAGTTTTCTCTTTAAAGCCCAATCCCTTGGCCCCCAAGAAAACACCCGAAATCCCCTTGCCAAACAGCCCCAATACATACAAACCTATAAATAGCTAAACGCGGAAAATACAAACATACAAATATATGATCGATGAAGATGAAGATGGTACAGAGAGATTTTGTTCTTAATGGCAGTGTTGAGATATAATTTAAACCCACTTCATTATGTATTTAGTGATTGTTATTCTAAAAATTCGAATAATAATTATGATGATGATTGTTTTTTTTTTTGGACACAGATGATTCCTGATTGACCAGACGATTTATGGGTTCTTTATAATTTAATTGTTCCTGGTGACACTGTCATGGCTGATACTACCAGGTTTTTTTTATTATTGTTATTATTATTACATTTTTTTTTGTAATTTAAGCATATACATATACATATATATATATATATATATCTTATATATATATATATATATATATTTGTTAGAATTAAAATTGTGGTGTTTAATTGTAAATTCTATCTATGGAAGGGGTATTAGTGTTAATTAGGTGATTTGTATAAATACCCCTTCATAAGTCATTTGTGACTAACCTTGTAACATAACCTTTACACCTTCAAGCAATCTAATCTTCCCATTCACACACATTTTCTCTCTCTACTCACACACACCTTAACCGCCATTAACACACACTTAAGCTCAATTTCATTGAATTACCGTTGGTATTAGAGCACAATCAGCATATCTGAACGATCCACAAGTTTAATTGAAGCTGTTTTTGTGCTTAATTTTCTTGATTTTGAGTTTTTCTGAAACTGCCATTTGCCGAGATCACTGTTCAAGTGATTTCAGCAAATTAAGTGTGTTTTTCTTCAAAATTTGTTCACCGATCGCTTCGTAGTTAGTTTATCTTCATTATGTATCAATTTCATAGTTTAATTTCATCATTTGATTAGTTTTTATTCAAGCTCGGCAAATGACTAGTTCAGTGGGTTTGGATTCTGGATGAAATTAGGTGTTAATTTGTTCTAGGATTAGTGCGCAATCTATTTCTGAGCATTTTGATACAAATTTGAAGCTTTAATTCACAAAAATGAAGGAGAAATTGAAGATTTATTGTGAGTTCGAAGTTTGAAGGTTTGGCTGAACGAAGAAGACGACTGATAACCGTCTATTTTGTCGTTTAGTGGATTCCTAGTGTTTACCGAAGTACTTGGCTTGTGTTGGTTCATTTTGTGCTATTTGCAGAGATATTAGCTCGGCAAATCATTGGTTCAAGTAAATTTGGCTAAGTATCATTCACTTTGTACCATTTGCAGAGATCTAAGCTCGGCAAATACGTGTTTCGAGTTGATTCGGCTAAGTATCATTCAGTTTGTTCTATTTGCAGAGATCTAAGCTCGGCAAATACGTGTTTCGAGTTGATTCGGCTAAGTATCATTCAGTTTGTTCTATTTGCAGAGATCTAAGCTCGGCAAATACTTGATTCAAGTTGGTGTGACTAAGTGTTATCAGTTTGGGTTATTTGCAGAGATCTAAGCTCGGCAAATACGTGTGTTGTCTGGATTTGGTTAAGTGTTGATTCTGTTTATACTGTTTGCAGAGATATTATCTCGGCAAACACATAGTTCAGCTAAATTTGACTAAGTGTTTTGTGATCAGTATTGGTGAAAGTACCATTTGCCAAAGAAACTGCTCGGCAAATAGTTAAAGTTGGACTTTGTTCAGTGTACTCGTGTTGACTAAGTGAAAGTATCATTTGCCGAGATAACTGCTCGGCAAATCAACATTTCTCAAGAAATTTGATTCAAAACCATTTTTGATCAAAATTCTTCACTTGTGCAAAATTTGAATTTTTTCAAAGATTATTTGAGCCATTTGCCGAGATCTGAGCTCGGTAACCAATACAATTCAACAAAAATTTTCTAAGTCTTTTCATTACTTGATCATCATAGCTTCAAGGGAAGCATTGGCTCTTGGTTCTGAAGGCAGACCTCCTGTGTTGTTTCGAGGCTCCTATCCTCAATGGAAGAAGAGGTTTTTGAACTGGATTGACAGACAAAAGAATGGGAAGCTCTTAAAGAAATCTTACAAGGATGGTCCAGACATTCCCAAGAATCCAGTGAATAATGAACCTTTACCAGAAGAAAGTTGGAATACAGAACAGAGAAGTCGTGCAGAGGCTGATCAAATGCCCATTGCTTATCTTTACCAAGCACTTCCAGATGACATCTATTGCAATGTTGACTCGTATGAAACTGGAAAGGATATTTGGGATGAAGTTGAAAAACAGATGGAGGGGTCTGATGTTTCAAACACCATAAGATTGTCCACTGTACTTAATATGTACGAGACCTTTAAGCAACAGAAGGGTGAACCTCTGAATGACGTATACATTAGATTCTGCAATGTTATCAATGAATTAAGAAAGAATGATGTCAAAAGAACCAATATGGAATTGAACATCAAATTTATCAAGAATCTTGAGGAGGAATGGCAAGTTTATGGTACTCAACTCAATCAGCACTCGGATTTTGGTAAACTCACCATTCATACTTTGTATGAAAAGTTGAAGTTGAACATTGATGATGTTCTGAAGGCTCAAAAGAAGAAAGAAGAAAGTGTTCATTCTGATCCCCTGGCTTTGGTAGCTGAAAAGAAGTCTTCAAGAGTTTCAAGAAAGAACTTTGTTGAATTTAAAACTGATTCTGATTCAAGTGAAATGAGTGATCCTGATATGGATGAGCAAGAGAAAGAAATGTACAAGGAACTTGCTTATTTCACAAAGGCTTTCAAGAAGAAGTTCTTCAAGAAGAAACCTACCAACAATCAACTTAGGATCTCATCAGTTTCTTCCTATGCAAAGAATGAAAATGCTCCTAAGTTTGAGACTAAGAATGAGTTTGTTGGTGGAGAAAAGAAGTTTGAAAATCAAAAGAAGTTTGAGAAGAAGGTCATGGACAAAAGGAATGAGGATAAGAAATGTTACAATTGTGGTACTCCAGGCCATTTTGCTATTGATTGTAAGAAACCTCGTCAGAAGAACTCGGATTATTACAAGTACAAACTTATGCTTGCAAGACAAGAAGAAAGTGGAATTGCTCTTCTAGCTGAGGATGACAAATGGCTACATCTTTCTGATGAAGAGACCGATGAACTTGCAGCAAATGTGTGCTTCATGACAAAAATCAAGAAGTCAAAGGAGTTAGATGAAGGCTCTACAGAGGACGATGATGAGGTAATCACTATTGCTCGTAAAATTTTAAAATATTATATGGATGAAAGTGCTGAAGCTGTGAAAAAAGGAAAAGAGAATAGTAAAATGATTTCAAACATAACCAAAGATTTGATAGAGAAAGAAAAAATGTTAGATGATTTTCAGGTTAAATTTGATTCACTTCAAAAGGATTATGATAATTTGAATTCTGAAAAAGCTTCAGTCACTTTTACTCCAAATTCTAAATTGCATCTTGAAAAACAAGAACTTGAAACCAAAGTTTTTGAGTTAAACAAGATGTGAGACAGTTGCAAGTTGAGAAAACAAATGAGATTCTTAGAGCAAATGCTTTGGCTGAGGACATTGAGTCATTGTAAGTGCACATCTATGTCAATAGCAGTCTAGATTGTTTGGGCTTATATTGTTATATGTCTTTGTAATGTGATTGTCATTAATGAACTTAGTATTATGCATAGAATACTAGATTAAGTTTAAGTATTGAATGTGTAATAAATCTGCTAAGTGGGAAATGCGACCTCGCATTTCACACAGGAGAAATACGACTCCGTATTTGCAGGGACAAATACGAGGCTAGAGCATAAATACGACCTCGTAAATATGTCGAGCTGGGCCTGAAATACGAGGCCAGTATGCTGAAGCCCAGTCGTATTGATACCTATATAAAACGAACCTTAACAGAGATTAGGGTTGAACATTTGTCGAAATATCAAGCATACTTGTCCAGGTTAAGTCGTCAAAGGTTGTTCCGCTAGCCCGAAGAAGATCTGCGAGGCAGCAGGTGATCTAGGGGCTTTTTGTTGATCACCAAGTTATTGTGAGGGATTCCACACCTCAAGATATCTAGAGCAAGCTATTGACGATCCGTACCAGGGACTTATAATTGGTATCAGAGCCTCTTGGTTTTATACCGGAAGGTTATAGCTTGTTGGTGATAGACAATATTGATTTAGGGTCGTTTAGACGTGATTCTTTCACGAGTTTACGATCGGAAATCATGTTTGTGACCTCTATTTGTATTTGCAGCAGTAGAAGGTATTGTTGTTGGTTTTTAGGGTTTCGAATTCAAGAGATCTAAGGATTCCAGCATCGTTTGCGACCTCGCGGCTCGTATTACCTCATCCAGCTCGTATTGCGACCTGGGTAGCTAATTACGACCTCGTTTTTCGTTTGCGACCTCGTGAGCTCTTTAAGACCTCGCCAGTTCAATTACGACCTCGAGTATTTAATTGCGACCTCGTTTTTCTTTACGACCTCGTGAACTTTTACGACCTCGTTTTTTTATAAACAGTTCGTGAATTTTGATAGCTCGGAGAAAATGACGTCTTAATTACCCGCAAATTATCAATCTTTGCTGAATCAATTAATTCTGATGGATCACGAAACCGGAAAGGCCAATTCACCGCCCAAGTTGATAAGCCTTGATAGATATTTCAGTTGGAAGGGCAGATTCGAGTCATATTGCAGGTTAATGGATGTGAGGATGTGGATATGTATTGTTAATGGTTATGTTCATCCAACTGTGCAAAATGACAAAGAACCTACTGGTTCGGGTGGTGGAAAAGCGGCTTCGTATGAGCAAATGATTGTCGATCAAAAGAAAGATTACGAAGCAGAAAGTAAAGCTTTAGGATCACTCCGAATGGCTCTTCAAGGGGAATTCTTGCACTTGTTTGAAATGTATGACAGTGCAAAAGGCTTATGAGATGCACTCAAAGAGCATTGTGAAGGTGATGATGATATCAAGAAGAGAAGGAAGGATTTGCTAAAGAAGCAGTATTATGTCTTTACTAGTGTAAATCCCAAACTCTCTTGATGGTTAACCCCGAATGTAAAATACAACAAGTCTAATAAGCACTAGAATGGACTAGTATTACTTGAATATAAATGCAAGAATATAAACAAAGTAATACAAGACTAAAAGCAATAAAGTAAAGGTGGAACACAATGTAATTTTTCAAGTGTATTTTATTTATGATGTTAAATAAAATACAAGGTTGTGCGGAATCAAGATAATACAAATATGTAAGTATCCTAACAACCTATAAATTACAAATGATCTATATTTGCCAAATAAACTCTTTGGATCGAGATACTTAAAGTTGTGAAGTATCCCTATTTAAGATCAAGAGTATTTATACAAATTCACCTTTAATGCTAAAAGTAATTTTAACGAAGAAATGACTTTGTATTTATAGGCAAACAAATTCACCAGAGAATTTGTGCCGTACAAATATGGTTGCATGCATTTAATGAACCGACAAGGTCATTAAATGCATTGGTTAAGGTACAAGGATAAAGTCACATCAATATGACAATAATCCTTTTAACCAACCACCTTTACACACGTAAGCACTTTAGTAAAGAACAAGTGGAATGTTCTTTGGAAAGTGTGTAAAGGCAAAAAGTCAATTCCTCGATATCAGTGTTCAGACTTGTAAGGTATAGAACACTGACAATCCTCCAGTCGTAGATCTGGTAAGACTTCCAGTGGACTCCGCCATTTGTCAGTCTTCTTTATTCTAACTTCAGTCTTTGACTTCAGTGAGAATGTCTTCAGTAGAATAGATCTGGACTGAGGTGAAGTCCAGTGAGCTAATCTGGAGGATGTCTCCAGATTTCCTATACAAGTATTTTGCTCACTGGTCTTCCATTATTTCTGAACAAATCTTCAGAGAGCTCCAGTTTCCGTGTCTGGAGTAGGTCCAGTAAATATCATTTCTGGACAGATCTTCAGTAAGGCTCCAGTAGTCGAGTCTGGAGCGAGTCCAGTAAATCTGGACCTAACAAATTCCCCCTATTTGTTTAGAAATAATGCAAGTTTTTCAAGCTTATATCTATACAACTTTGTATGCTTGAAAAACACTTGTTTTGACTTAGTCTAAAAATTTATTGTTACTGGGAAACACTTTATAGATCATCAGTGTTCCAGTTTCATCTTTTAGTTCTAACTTAGACTAAATCTGATCATTTACTTTGTGAAACAAAATATGCAACTATATTTACAGCCATCAACAGAAAATAAGTTACAATTTTGTGAAATTAAATACAAGTACAAGTAAATGATTTACAAGAGTCAGGCCCTTCTCTTCGATGTCTGTCCTGGAACATCTTCAGAATCCTTTCTCTTTGGAGATGGAGAGGATGGTACAGACTCTGGTGGCTTCAAACCTATTACAACTTCCATCTGTTGCTTTCTCTTCCATACCTTCTCAATCCTCTTCAAAAATGCTTTAACATCAGTCGACAAATCTGTCTTCCCCCTGAATGTTAAGGCAATCTCCTTCAGTTCACTCCATCCAAACGCTTGGACTGAAGCACTCTTTCTTTCATCAGTAAAGTTACCTTCCCTGGTCAACTTTATTTCAAATTTGGACAAACCTTCATGATTTTCAGCAAGTTTAATCTCTGCACCAATGATCCTTTCTGGCATCAGCCCTGAAATTCAACATTTCTTCATATTTGGCTTTTTGCTTAGCCATCTGGATCATATATTCAGTTTCCTTGGATATTTTCTGCTGATCGATGGCAGACTGAAATGCTTCACGATTAATTCTTTGTGAAGTATCCAAAGGAATGAAGAAGCTTAGATCAGCATCTCTGATTGCTTTTAACTGTTTGGCAGTCAGTTTGGGTAAACCTTTCAACTTCTTTCTGTACTCTATCTCCAGAGCACCAGCATTCTCCCTTATCTTTTTCTGGAGGTTCACCAGCTCCTCCGTCCTTTGTCTTATCAGTTCAGTTACACTGACACCATAAGTTACAGCATCATAAGTTTGCTTATCTTCAGAGTACCTGGAGTGAATGAACACATCATCCAATGCATTCAGACATTGATGAATTCTGGGGTCTTCCTTCATTCTTTAATAATCATCTATATGTATGCCCAACCTGCCAACATTGTAAGAATCAAGGGTCCCCATAGTTGCCATCTCCCTTTGGTGGGCCAGCAATTCATCCTTTTGATTTTTCTTGAATATTTCTATCAATATGCATTCTTGCTCCAGTCATTTCGAGGTGTCTTCATCACATGTTTCTTTCTTTTTACTGACTCTTGAGTAGTTATGATATCTGGGAATGCTTCGAATTGGGGCTCACTGGCATCAGTACCAGTAGCTTCTTCAACCTGCACAATGGCTTCAGTGCCAAGTGCCTTCTGTGCTTCTTATGCACTGGCATCAGTACCAGTCACTTGTTCTTGTTTCACAATAGCTTTAGTGCTAAAGGCCTTTTCAATAGCACTTACAACCACTTCTTTCTTTTTCTTTAACAACCCTTCTTTTTCTTTATCACCCACTACAGACTTTTCCCCCTTGGAATGTCCACCAGTTTGAGACTTGTGGGCATTCCATAATTGTTCAAGCATATATATGTCTGTCTCACCAAAAGTCCTTCCAGCAGTTGGAGTTGTGATGTTCACAGTGTGCCTTAGCTTCGTCACTTCCTTCTTGATAAATTCAATTTCTGAAGACAAGTGCTTTGGCATTTCATTTTCTATCATCTTCACAACTTGTGGCAACAACCCATCTTGAATTGTTTTAAGTACAGACCCAGAAATATCTTCAGTAATTTCCTTTAACATACCATGTCTGAACTTTTTAGCACACTCATCACTGATGGTGCTAACAACAACATTCTGATCAAGAGTTGGCCTGCTTTCCAAACTACTAATCCTGGTTGTCAACCTCTGAAGCTCATATGTCAGACCTGCCAGTGGTTGAACAAGTTCACCTTTCACTGCAGTCTGAACAGAACTAACCAGCCTTGCTTCTAATCCCTGGACTGCCACTTTGATATTTTCAGAATTATTATTTGTGGCCAGTACCAGCTCATCCAGCTTCTCAAACACTATCTTTTCATTCCCAGCAAAAACATTCATTTCTGATGCTAGATTATTGGATAATAAGGACTTAAAATCAGAAATAACCTGGGATGAAGACTGGAGTGATCTCTCCAGGTCCGCCACCTTACTTAAAAGGTCTTGGACCTCGGCTGAAGAAGAAGAGGAGGGACCACTAGGAGGATCAAGAGTTGAAGTCATTCTGGTTACCAACGGTACTTGTGTCTGGACCTCTTCAGTGGATCTTTCAGATGTTACAGCAATCGAGTCCAGCACACGTTGTTCAGATAAGTCGATTGGAGTTTCAAGTGGTGGTGGTTGAGTTTGTGAAATTTGAATTGTGGGAGGATTGAAGTATGGAGTGGTTTGTGGAATTGAAGGTGGTGGTGGTTGAGTTTGTGAAATTTGAATTGTGGGAGGATTGAAGTATGGAGTGGTTTGTGGAATTGAAGGTGGTGGTGGTGGTGGAGGTGGTGGCATTTCTGGTAAGCGTTCAACTTCTACTACATCATCTCCAAGAAAATTCATATTCACATCAAAATTATGACCTTCTGACATGGGTGAATCAGCCTCATCCCAGACAAATGTTTCACCAACTGTTTCATCACCAGCCTGATCACCAACCTGTTCACCAATTTCTACATTCAAGTCCAATTGACCAGCCTGCTCAACATTCTGAGCAACATTTTCTACCTGTTCATCAGTCACCTGATCACCAACCTGTTCACCAATTTCTACATTCAAGTCCAATTGACCAGCCTGATCACCAACCTGTTCACCAATTTCTACATTCAAGTCCAATTGACCTTCCTGCTCAACATCCTGTACAATGTTTTCTATCTGCTCAACATTTTCCTCTTGTTCAAAAATAGGAGACCCATCTATGTTCATAATATCACCAGGATGGCTCGTTTCAGCTCTATTCGGATTGACCTGAACTCCACCTCTTCTTAGACGTCTGGCAGTTCTAGGTCCAGTGACAGGAGCCACCTGGGTTACTGGTTGCACATTTTCAACATCAATGACTCCAGTGGGTCTTACAACAATTTGACCCCTACCTGGAGCCTCTTCTTGCTCATCAGGTGCATCATTTCCAAAATTATTCAACATATTTACAGGAATTTCAACCTCACCAGCTCTTGATTTTAGGGAACTCAACTCCCTCAGATATTCACACACCGAAAAATGATTTGTTTCATAATCATACTCAGCACCCAGAGCTCTTAGAAAAATAAGTGACAGAAAACGAATATAAGGAATATGGGGTTTTCTATCTTTCACCTTCAAACGGTCAGCAAGGTCATCGAAGAAGATCTGAGCAAAATCGAACCTGTACCCAAACCATAGACAGTAGGCAATCTGGAGTTGCATTTGATTAATCTGGTCCAACCCTCCAGAACTGCCACCTAAACACTCAACAAGATGAGTGAAAAAGTATCTCCATGAGTCTGACAGCTTGCTTATGTAGATTGTGCCTTTCCTTAATAACTGGCCATGTTCATCCAAAATTTCAGTGTGCCCCATCAATCTGCACACATCCCTGAAATTGATACCAGTAGGGAGAGGAATTGCCATCTCATTCTCAGCCAAATAATTTAAATGAAGAACATCTCTGAGAGAATCGACAGTGAGAGTGAAAGATTTGGTGCCTTGTTGCAATGTGTAGTTGATGGTTTTAGTGTTTCCAACATACACAACAGAATACCAGAATTCACACAAATAATCATGATACATTTTACCAGGATTAAGAGTGAGAGCACCATATAGTGGACAACTGAGGAAAAAGGCATTCAGTCGTCCGATAAGAGAGGTGAGAGCATGAGTGGTGCTTGTGAGTCTAGCCATCCAATTGTTCATGTTTATTCTGATGGCCTTAGCCTCAAGAGTAATATGAGGTGCCTTAACAATATTGGCAACCGGAGCATATTCAGCGGCGAGCAGATTTTTAGGTGAATTGGATTGTCTTGGGCCATTGAATATGATAGATATATGAAGATGAATTTGAAGAATTTAGGGTTTTGATGAAGATTTGATGAATTAAATGTGAAAGAGATTTATGATTGTGAATTGAATGAAAAATGGAGTTAATGAAGGAATTTGAAGAATTTGGGAGTAAATATGTTCGAAGTAAATGCTTATGAAAGTGAAAGTGGGTATTTATATAGGAGAGAGAATGTGGAACTCAAACGGTTAATTTGAAATTATCAAATATAATTTTGATCGGGTTCTGAGATCCACATTAAATACATCACATCACACATAAATGTGTGACGGTTTACAGCCCACACAGTATCAAGTTGCACTTTTTGTCTTCCCAAGGTAAAAATACCATCATTACTTTCAAAAATTTACATGCCACGTAGGATAATAAGATAAATATCAAGATAGATATCTTTTCAAAGATTTTGCATACGTGGCACGCACAATGACCAAGTATAAAAAGTATTATGACTGACATATTAGTACATCTGGAGGTTGACTGGACACTCCAGTATCACTGGTGGATTAGTCCAGTGAAGCATGCACTGATGGTACACTGGAGGGACACTCCAGTAAAGTACCAGTGAAAACCATTTGAAAGAGACTGGAAACCTCAAACGTGCACGTCAACTAATACAGACAAATGAGAGGGACACATTTACAAGGAGACAAAAGTCAACTCAAACATGCACTTCAACCTATCTATTTATCAGTGAGAGGGACATATTTACAAGGTACCAGTAGTATTTTCTGGAAAATTTTGTCCAGTGAGAAAATAAATTAATAAATTCCCCTTGAAATTAAAACATTTTTAAGAACAAAAATATATCTTTCAAAGTCTTCCCCCTGGAATGTTGATCCAGAAATCTATTAATACAAAGATAGTACACTAAGGCGTTTAATATCTGAGCAGTTATAGATTTATAAATCTGTTAAATCAAGTATCCCCAGTAGTACACAACGGTGTTCAATACCAAGGTTCCAGATTTAAGGGTTTAACATTCCCAACTCACCAACAAGATATTCAAAAGTTTTGACATCCAGAGGTTTAGTAAAAATGTCAGCGAGTTGTTTGTCAGTGGGAATAAAATGGAGTTCAATGTTGCCTTTCACAATATTATCACGAATGAAGTGATACCTGAGATCAATGTGCTTCGTTTTTGAGTGCATGATTGGATTGTTTGAGATAGCAATGGCACTGGTATTATCACAAAAGATTGGGGTCTTTGAATACTTAATACCATAATCAAGCAACTGGTTCTTCATCCAGAGTATCTGAGAACAACAACTGGCTGCAGACACGTATTCAGCTTCAGCAGTGGACAATGAAACTGAAGTTTGCTTCTTACTGGTCCAGCTGACCTGTTTGCCACCAAGGAAATGACATCCACCAGTAGTGGATTTCCTGTCTATCTTACAACCTGCATGATCTGAATCTGAATAACCCATTAGATCCATGCCTGAGCCTTTGGGATACCAAAGACCCAAACTGGGGACACCCTTAAGGTACTTCAGTATGCGCTTTACAACAAGCATATGAGATTCCTTTGGATTAGACTGATATCTGGCACATAAACATGTTGAAAACATAATATCTGGTCTACTGGCAGTTAAATACATCAGTGAACCAACCATGCCTCTATAGACAGTGGTGTTCATTGGTTTACCATCTGGATCTGAGTCCAGAGTCAGTGGTGCAGAAATTGGAGTGGGTTTAGATGGTGAAGAGTTCATATCATATTTCTTTAAAAGATCTCTAACATATTTTTCCTGATTAATAAAAATACCATCTTTGTTTTGTTTAATCTGGAGTCCAAGAAAATATGTTAATTCACCCATCAAACTCATTTCATATTCAGTTGACATTATTTTCGAAAATTTCTTGCACATGTTTTCATTAGTAGACCCAAAAATAATATCATCAACATAAATTTGTACCATCAGAAGATTACCTTTTTCATGAAGAATAAATAAGGTATTGTCAATTGCACCTCTTTTGAAACCATTTTTCAATAAATGTTTAGTCAGAGTATCATACCAGGCACGTGGGGCTTGTCTGAGACCATAAAGTGCTTTGTCCAGACGATATACCCAATGTGGATGCTTTTCATCAACGAAACCTGGTGGTTGTCTGACATAAACTTTTTCTTCAAGTTTTCCATTCAAAAATGCACTCTTTACGTCCATCTGGTAAACCTTGAATTGATGATAAGCAGCAAATGCTAAGAATATTCTGATTGCTTCAAGTCTAGCCACTGAGCAAATGATTCATCAAAATCGACATCTGACTGGCAGTAGCCTTGTGCTACCAGTCTGGCCTTGTTTCTGATTATGTGGCCATCTTCATCTACCTTGTTCCTGAAGACCCATCGGGTTCCAATTGGTTCTTTCTTTCCAATTGGGAAAGGAACCAGGTACCAAACCTTGTTCCTTTCAAACTGGTGAAGCTCTTCTTGCATAGCAGTCACCCAGCTTGGATCTTCCATAGCCTCGTCAATCTTCTTTGGTTCATTCAGTGATAAGAAACTGACATATAAGCATTGATTACTGGAAGCTCTTCTGGTCTGAACTCCTCTACTGGAGTCACCTATGATCTGATCGATAGGATGAGCTTTTGTCCATCTAGAGTACTGACCAGGATTGTTACTGACAACAATATCAGTGCAAGTGTTCAGTTGAGTTTCAGGATGAGGATCCTGCCAGACTACTTCAACATCTTCATCTGAGTCATTTAAATCATGATTTGCATCATGAAATTCTTCATTTGAAGGCATTTCTTGAAGTACTGGTTTAGTTTGGAATTCTTCATATGAAGACATTTCTGGTATATTTTCAACTGATACTGATACTGGGGGAGTAGTACGAACATCTGATCCAATATTAATTTCAGAGGGTAGTTTGAAAATAATTGAAGGATAGAATGGAGTACCACTGGACGGTTTCTTCTTAGTCTGAACAGGTTCCAGATCAGGATGACTGGAAACTGTGTCTTCTGAATCTTTATTGTAGTTGATAGGATCAGATTCACAGAAGACAATTGGAGTTACTGGGGGAGTATCAAGGGCTGGCTTTTTATTGATTGCAGCATTTGATTCATCGAATGTGACATGAATCGACTCATGGACCTTCTCAAGTCTCTTGTTGTAGACTCTGAAGGCCTTGCGAATGGCTAAATAGCCTAAGAAATACCCCTCATCAGCTTTGGCATCAAATTTGCCTAACTGACTGGAGTCGTTCAGGATGTAAACTGGACATCCAAAAATGTGAAAATAACCAATATTTGGTTTTCTATTTCTTAAGACTTCATATGCTGTCTTTTTGTGTCTTTTGATGTACACTGATCGGTTCTGGGTGTGACAAGCAGTAGCAATTGCTTCAGCCCAGAAACTGGTAGACAGACCAGATTCATCAAGCATACTCCTGGCAGCTTCTATCAGCGTTCGATTTTTCCTTTCCACCACTCCATTCTGTTCTGGAGAGCGGGCTGATGAGAAATTCTGGGAGATGCCAGTGTCAGTACAGAATGACTCCAGAGTTGCATTCTGGAATTCTGTTCCATTGTCACTTCTTAACTGACACACCTTTCGACTGTACTTGAGCTCAATTTGCTTGATAAGACTAATGATTTCAGCAGCAGCTTCATTTTTAGACCTGAGAAAGATAACCCAACAATATCTGGAGAATTCATCTACGATCACCAGGGTGTATCTTTTACCAGCACGAGTCTGAACATTCACTGGACCAAAGAGGTCCATATGAAGCATATGAAGAGGTTCAGATATGCTGAAATTCTGTCTCGTCTTGAAACTGGTATGTTTCTGCTTACCCATCTCACATCCTGG
Organism: Erigeron breviscapus; assembly: GCA_034093135.1. Taxonomy (NCBI): domain Eukaryota; kingdom Viridiplantae; phylum Streptophyta; class Magnoliopsida; order Asterales; family Asteraceae; genus Erigeron; species Erigeron breviscapus. The sequence goes on along the minus strand of CM067171.1, from coordinate 76,398,039 downwards.
ACATGGCCTTTCCTTTTTGAAGGAAACTGAAGGTATCCCATCTGCCAGTTGTTTTCTAGACAACTTATTTATATTTTTGAAATTTAAATGGGATAACCTTTTATGCCATAACCAGTTTGTGTCTTCATCAGCTTGAGTATAGAAACACTACTCTGAAGGAGAGCTTTCCATATCCATCACGTATACATTCCCTTTTCTGGGAGCAATCAATACTACCTTCCAGTCCTTGTTGAATACAATGCCCTGAGCAATATTGAATAGAACTTGATAGCCATCATTACACAGTTGACTTACACTGATCAGGTTATATTTCAAACCATTCACAAATGCAACTCGTCTGAATTTGACTTATCCATTGTTTAGAACACCGTATCCCTTAGTTTTTCCACAACCATCATTTCCAAAAGTAATGGAGGGTCCGTCAGAAATTACGAACTCCTCCAGCAGGGTCTTACATCCGGTCATCGTCCTGCCAGCTGCACTGTCAAGATACCAGATATATTTCTTTCGATCGCCCTGCACATCTACCAGATATTATCAGTTAGATTTGGGAACCCATCGACTGATGGGTTCACTGGACCCTCCCTTATAGGTCCCTGGAGCAATCTGGTTAAGTTCACTTTCTTCAACAGTAGTCTTAGTTGAAAAGACCACTGGGGTTGATAGTTTTGAAACCTTTTTCTTTTTCTCAACTCGAGAAATATATTTATCTTTCTTGGAAAAAGGTTTGGTATTTTGTTTAGGGCCAGATGAATTACCCTCAATAAAGTTTAATCTTGCATTAAAACTTTGAAATTGACGAGTCAGTAATTGAATCTGACTCTCTAACCTTGACAAAACATTTTCATCAGATGACACCTGAGCCTTTCCAGTTGAAAGAACTCGAGGCTGAGGTAGGGGAGTCTGAGGCAAAGGTTTCTTCAGATTGACCTTTTTAACTGGAGCAGTCATCTGGAATGCTCCAGTCTTAACCTCTGGGGATTGAACTGGGAAAATATTGGCCTTGGGAGTTACAGGCTCATCATAAACAGTAATGGGCCTGAATCCCTCTGGTAATCGATCAATTACTGGGATTAATGATGCAACATGAGTATTTCCATCTAAATAAGCACGTTTTTGAGCGGGAAATTGATTTACTCCTGCATCATATGGCTTTCTGGTTTCAAGCCATGATTTAATCACCAGTTTTTCTTTCTCTAAAATGATCTCAAGATCTTGTTTTTCTTGAATCAATTGTTCAGTTAGGTTGGACGGAGCGGCCTGGGGAGGGAATGGGTACCGGTCCGGTACCGGTTGGCACACCGCGCCGACCCCCCGGTACCGGTAGGGTGGGGAGGGGAGGGGTGACAGTGGTGCCGGTTTCCATGCTTATTGAATTCGAACGTTAGCTTAAAATAAAAGAAATAAAATAAAAGCATATGGGTCTCACCCCCAACGGTTCAAAATCATCATCTTCATCTTTCTCTTTTCTTCTTCTTTTCTTTTTCTTCTTTGCATTCGTTCTGTTCTTTTTTCCCCCTTTCAAACAGATCACACAACACACACACATATATTATCATACATACACATATATTTTATCAAACAACAATCATGAACCCTTTCTTCAACAATCCTATATTTTTTGACAATCACGGCCCAACACCCCCAAATTTGCAATCGGACTCGAGTTCATCCGACGAGACGGAACGATATTTTAATCTCTTCACAATGGTGCATTATGCGATTGAACAAGATGTCTGCGATACTGCCTCCTCTTCAAGAAAGTATACAAATCGAGACAATCGTGTCAAGTCGCACGACCATCTTGTTGGAGATTACTTTGTCGAGGAACCGAAATTTGATAAGAATTTTTTTAGAACACGGTTTCGGATGAGTAGACGATTGTTTGTGAAGATAGCTACAGATTTGGAAAGCAATTTTGAATATTTTCAAAGGAGGGTCGACGGTCGTGGGAAAATGGGGTTCTCGGTTTTACAGAGATGCACATCTGCCGTTCGCCAGTAAGCATACGGTAGTAATCCCGACAGTTTAGATGATTACTTAAATATGTCGGAAAGATCGTCGCGTGACACCCTTAATGCTTTTTGTGATGGAGTCATTAGGTTATACCGGCATGAATATTTGCGTAGGCCAACGCGTAATGATATGCAACGCATTTTGGATCATCATGCGTCTTATCATGGTTTTCCCGGCATGTTAGGTATATATTTACTTATATACGGTTATGTATACTTTCGTTGTTTAATAATGTATATATATTTATATTACGTAGGGAGTCTTGATTGTACACACTGGGCTTGGGATAATTGTCCAGTGGCTTGGCGTGGCCAGTACACGCGAGGTGATCATCACGGGCCGACGATATCGCTTGAAGCAGTGACGTCACAGGATTGTTGGATTTGGCACGAATACTTTGGTGTTGCCGGTTCAAACAACGACATTAATGTGTTGAACCAATCTCCTTTGTTCAATGACTTTGAAGACGGCACAGCCCCACTGGTTCTTTTCACTATAAATGGAACCGAATATAAGTACCCGTATTTTCTCTCGTGGATGGGATCTACCCAAGATATGCGATGTTTGTGAAAACGATTTCTCATCCAACCGGTGAGAAAAGGATTCGATTTGCTAAGGCACAGGAGGCTGCAAGGAAGGATGTGGAGCGAGCTTTTGGTATTATCAAAAAAAATGGAAAATACTTAGAGAACTGGCACAACAAATGGAAGAAACCCCCATCCGTAAGATCATCGGATGCTCGACTGGCAGAGATACAGGACCCAAACGTTCACGAAGATCTTCGGATGGATCTCATTGACCATATTCATCGCACATTCATCCCGGGCATCGATCGCTAGTTTATTTATGTAGTTTGTTGTTTTATTTTGTGTTTTATTTTGTTGTTTTATTTTAATATTGTATTAGTTTTAATTTATTAAATAAAATGTTTTAGTTTTTAAAAATAAATAGAAATTAAATTAAATAGAAAAGGTGGGGAGGGGAGGGGAGGCATTCCTAGCATTAGGGGAAGGGAGGGGAGGAGAAGCAAAATCGGGGAGGGGAGGGGAGGGGGGGCGAGGCGCTCCCCCCACCCTTACCAGAACCTGGGCTTGAAATGCTAGTTCAATGTCTTGAAGTTCCTTTAATTTTGATTTTAAAACAGTTATTTCAGAAAAATTTGTTTCTAGACCATTTACACAGTCAGATCTAACAGTTTCAACAAATATTAAATCAGCATTAAGAGCTTCAACTATGTCCAGCTTTAATTCTTGGTCAGTTGCAGTATCATAATCACTAACCTTTTTGATAACAATGTCCACCCATCGTCCAGATGTGACATCTTCCTTCACCAGGTGCTCTTCGTCTGCCAGAGCCATGTAACAACAATCTCTTTCTTCTTCTTCATCAACAGATGAGTCATCAGAAGGAACCCATTTTTCTTCAGTTGTTGCAATCATCCACTTATTATTGTTTTCCATTTGTTGTGCCATGAGAGCAATTTGAGCCTTAAGCTTTTTATATTTAGATTTATAGCTATCATCAGGCTTATTATTAGAAGTAAATGGACCAGGCTTGGATGCAAACTGACTGGACTCGCAATCTTTCATGAAATGACCTTTTCTGCCATACTTAAAGCATGTCAGATTGGTCTTATCAGTTGAAGAACTGGATGCAAATTGTCCAGATGGCCTATTTGCTCTTGCTTTGAAATGGTTAAACGTTTTAGCAATCATAGCAACCAGGTCATCATTATCAGTTTCATCACAGTCTGGAGAGATTTGACTAGATTCTCCAGATTTCATGAGTTCAGACACCATCTTCTTCATAGAAAATACATTCTCAGAAGATTTTAGTGCTGTACTTTGTGGTTCAGTATGACTAACCACAGTAGGACTACTGGAGGCATGGTTATAAGCATCTTGTTCTGCCACAACTCTCTGAGCTTGATTTTCCTCAGTGTATCTGAAAGCTCCATACAGAGTTGACAGAGTGTGAGTGTGCAGAGTTTTACCTTGTCGTAAGACCAGGATCATGTGAGACCATTTGGTGGGTAAAATATCACAAAATTTCTCCAGAAGTATATCCTTGTCTTTTTCAACCCCAAGACCTCTCAACTGGTTTATGATACTCATAAATCTGGTGTAAGTACCAGTGAGAGACTCATTTGGCTGAGCAAAAAATGACTCATACCTCTTGTTTAAGGAGACTTTTCTGGTGACAATGGTGTCATCTCCTCCTTTATGCTGGTTCAATAGTTCATCCCACATGGTTTTAGCACTGGGGAAAAGAACTAGTGTGGGAATTAGGGTTTCAGGAACAGCACCGAGGATCATGTTTTTGAGAAGGGTATCTAGATTTACCAATCTCCTCTTCTCTTCAGACCAATGTTCCTCCCACTTTTCCCAACCTCTTCTAGATCCAGTAGGATCAATAAGAGCATTGAGAGGTGATGTGGGGACATAAGGTCCTTCATTTAAAATTTTCATCATGTTTCTCTCAATACCAGTGATATGCAATATCATCCTAGCCTTCCACGTACCAAATTCATCGCTATTCCCACTGAATTTAGGAACAAGATTATTTGAGTAGTGCACATGCACATGTGGAGAAGCAGGAGTAGGAGGAGGAGGTGGTGGATTTGTGTTATTAATAATGGGTGGGTCAGTATTTTGATCATTAATATTAACATTTGGATCAGGACCAAAATTAAAGTATCCTTGTGTATTTTCAGGGGTGGCCATCAAAGAAGCAGATCAAGGCAAGTTTATTAGCCTTCTGCTCTGATACCAATTGTGTGTCCCAAACTCTCTTGATGGTTAACCCCGAATGTAAAATACAACAAGTTTAATAAGCACTAGAATGGACTAGTATTACTTGAATATAAATGCAAGAATATAAACAAAGTAATACAAGACTAAAAGCAATAAAGTAAAGGTGGAACACAATGTAATTTTTCAAGTGTATTTTATTTATGATGTTAAATAAAATACAAGGTTGTGCGAAATCAAGATAATACAAATATGTAAGTATCCTAACAACCTATGAATTACAAATGATCTATATTTGCCAAATAAACTCTTTGGATCGAGATACTTAAAGTTGTGAAGTATCCCTGTTTAAGATCGAGAGTATTTAGACAAATTCACCTTTAATGCTAAAAGTAATTTTAACGAAGAAATGACTTTGTATTTATAGGCAAACAAATTCACCAGTGAATTTGTGCCGTACAAATATGGTTGCATGCATTTAATGAACCGACAAGGTCATTAAATGCATTGGTTAAGGTACAAGGATAAAGTCACATCAATATGACAATAATCCTTTTAACCAACCACCTTTACACACGTAAGCACTTTAGTAAAGAACAAGTGGAATGTTCTTTGGAAAGTGTGTAAAGGCAAAAAGTTAATTCCTCGATATCAGTGTTCAGACTTGTAAGGTCTAGAACACTGACAATCCTCCAGTCGTAGATCTGGTAAGACTTCCAGTGGACTCCGCCATTTGTCAGTCTTCTTTATTCTAACTTCAGTCTTTGACTTCAGTGAGAATCTCTTCAGTAGAATTGATCTGGACTGAGGTGAAGTCTAGTGAGCTAATCTGGAGGATGTCTCCAGATTTCCTATACAAGTATTTTGCTCACTGGTCTTCCATTATTTCTGAACAAATCTTCCGAGAGCTCCAGTTTCCAAGTCTGGAGTAGGTCCAGTAAATATCATTTCTGGACAGATCTTCAGTAAGGCTCCAGTAGTCGAGTCTGGAGCGAGTCCAGTAAATCTGGACCTAACAACTAGCTTCAAAGATGAACCTCTTAATGAGATCTTGATTTGTTACAGTCATCTGCTGGTTGAGCTTGCATACTTTGGGTACAAACCTGATCCAGAAGATGTCATTGAGAAGTTGTTGGAAGCCCATCCAGTTAAGTGGAAAGGGTTTGTAACTTCAATCCAACAAAATCCCGAATTTAGCACATGGACTCTGGATCAGATCATTCGAAAGCTAAGAGGTCAAGATATGAAACGAAAGTCGAAGGAAGCAGGTAGCAGTGATTTTGTTCAGCGTCCTGAACTTTATCATAGCAAATCAAGCGTTCCTTCTGCAAAATCTTCAAGTGGAGGGATTACTGCCTTCTATAGTGGAGATGATGACAAGATGAAGATGTCAACGGATTCTGATAGCAACTTGATGTATGTAACTTCTCCAGAATCAGCCATGGAAGTGCATAATGGGATTCAGAATGGTAGTTCTCCAAGCTCGGGTTACACAGGGATGCCGATGAGCATAAGATCTGCTGAGGGACATTTGGGCATGCTCGCTTCATTTGTGTCTGCTCATGAAAAGTTAATTGGAGGAAAACTAACTGATCCTGATTTGGTTAGGGAGGATTACAAGCAAGTTGATCCAGATGACTTGGAAGAAATGGATCTGAACTGGCAATTAGCTATGTTAACATTGAGAGTTCAGTGTTTCACAGATAGAACCGGAAGGAAGGTTGTGAATGGCAAAGTAGGGTTTGACAAGACCAAGGTGAAGTGTTATAACTGTGATGGTTTTGGACATTTTGCAAGAGAGTGTCAGAGGCCAAGACGGGACAACAATTCAGCTACAGGCCGTCAGAACTTCAATCAAAGTGGTTCTATAGTGAGTCAGAATTCCGGACATCAATATGCTAATACTGGGAACCGAAGCTCAGGAGAAACGGACAACTCAAGAGCTTTAGTTGTTCAATCTGATGGTACTTATAATTGGGGTTCAACTAGTACCGATGATCAGAATCATGCATTCTTGGCAGAAATTCAAGACATTGATGGAGGAATGAACGATCTTGTTGATAATTCATTCGACTATACATTGTATGCCAGCACAGATGATCATGATAGTTTTCATCAGAAAGAAGAAGAGGAACCTGAACCGTCAGAACCAGTAAGAGCTGAGAATGAAGAAGTTTTCACTGAAGCTAATGAAAATGTGAAAACTGAGAAAAAGGATAAGGATGTAAAGATCGAGATACCTGATGATCTGAGTACAGAAGGGCTCGTGAATTTTGTGGCCAATCTTGAGGCACCAGAACAACAGGTAAGTCTTTCTCTACAATCACTTATTTCTGTTTGTAAAAGTAGCATAGGTTTGTCTAGCGAAGTAACTGTCCTTAGAAAGGAACTCTACTCTACCAAGACCCTTTTAAATGATGCCACTAGTGATAGAAGTAAGTTATCTACTGATGTCATGGTATTTAAAGGTCATGCCAAAGAATATCTTAATCGGATTAAATCTGAAGAAGATAGGTTTGAGTCACTTAGGGTAGAATATGCACAGTTACTAGGCAGAAAACAAATGCTAGATGAGGATTTAGAAAGGGTAGTGAAAGAAAGTGCTAAAAAGGACAAAGAATTAGCAGATTCTAGGGTACAGATTGTTGAACTAAGTGGCAAACTAAATAAAATGAGAGACATAGGAACTATGATGGGTCACCTTAGAGATGCAAAAGTTAAAGGTGAACAACCTAGTTTTGTCCAGAAATATAATGTCGTTCCGCCACCTTTTAGTCACAATTATGACAGTTTTCAGAAGCTTACTTTAGAAGAATCTGAAAAATCAAGTCCTGAAAATGTACCCAAGACTACCCCTCCACAGACCAAAACTAGTGATGTTCTTATCCCTGAGATGTCTAAGTCAGAGGGATCTGGGAACAAGACTAGTGAATCTACGGCTCACTCAGACCCAAGTGAAGCCAAACGGACAGTGGATAATAAACTAAAAGAAATTGAAAAAGAAGTTGAAATGGAAACAAGTGTCTACTTTACTTTGAAAGGTAATGATGAAGTGTTTTCAGCAAAGGAGTCAGATTTAAACGGTAAATATCCTGAAAATATTGATCAAATCTGGAGTCTTGATGAACCCGTAAAATCTGAACATTTGCCAAAACCTGTAAAAAGCAAGAACTCTAAAGATACAGTTTTCAAGAAAGGTTTGTGAATGGCAAAGTAGGGTTTGACAAGACCAAGGTGAAGTGTTATAACTGTGATGGTTTTGGACATTTTGCAAGAGAGTGTCAGAGGCCAAGACGGGACAACAATTCAGCTACAGGCCGTCAGAACTTCAATCAAAGTGGTTCTATAGTGAGTCAGAATTCCGGACATCAATATGCTAATACTGGGAACCGAAGCTCAGGAGAAACGGACAACTCAAGAGCTTTAGTTGTTCAATCTGATGGTACTTATAATTGGGGTTCAACTAGTACCGATGATCAGAATCATGCATTCTTGGCAGAAATTCAAGACATTGATGGAGGAATGAACGATCTTGTTGATAATTCATTCGACTATACATTGTATGCCAGCACAGATGATCATGATAGTTTTCATCAGAAAGAAGAAGAGGAACCTGAACCGTCAGAACTTCAATCAAAGTGGTTCTATAGTGAGTCAGAATTCCGGACATCAATATGCTAATACTGGGAACCGAAGCTCAGGAGAAACGGACAACTCAAGAGCTTTAGTTGTTCAATCTGATGGTACTTATAATTGGGGTTCAACTAGTACCGATGATCAGAATCATGCATTCTTGGCAGAAATTCAAGACATTGATGGAGGAATGAACGATCTTGTTGATAATTCATTCGACTATACATTGTATGCCAGCACAGATGATCATGATAGTTTTCATCAGAAAGAAGAAGAGGAACCTGAACCGTCAGAACCAGTAAGAGCTGAGAATGAAGAAGTTTTCACTGAAGCTAATGAAAATGTGAAAACTGAGAAAAAGGATAAGGATGTAAAGATCGAGATACCTGATGATCTGAGTACAGAAGGGCTCGTGAATTTCGTGGCCAATCTTGAGGCACCAGAACAACAGGTAAGTCTTTCTCTACAATCACTTATTTCTGTTTGTAAAAGTAGCATAGGTTTGTCTAGCGAAGTAACTGTCCTTAGAAAGGAACTTGACTCTACCAAGACCCTTTTAAATGATGCCACTAGTGATAGAAGTAAGTTATCTACTGATGTCATGGTATTTAAAGGTCATGCCAAAGAATATCTTAATCGGATTAAATCTGAAGAAGATAGGTTTGAGTCACTTAGGGTAGAATATGCACAGTTACTAGGCAGAAAACAAATGCTAGATGAGGATTTAGAAAGGGTAGTGAAAGAAAGTGCTAAAAAGGACAAAGAATTAGCAGATTCTAGGGTACAGATTGTTGAACTAAGTGGCAAACTAAATAAAATGAGAGACATAGGAACTATGATGGGTCACCTTAGAGATGCAAAAGTTAAAGGTGAACAACCTAGTTTTGTCCAGAAATAATGGAAGACCAGTGAGCAAATACTTGTATAGGAAATCTGGAGTATTCTCCAGATTAGCTCACTGGACTTCACCCCAGTCCAGATCTACTCTACTGAAGACGTTCTCACTGAAGTCAAAGACTGAAGTCAGAATAAAGAAGACTGACAAATGGCGGAGTCCACTGGAAGTCTTACCAGATCTGTACACTGGAGGATTGTCAGTGTTCTAGACCTTACAAGTCTGAACACTGATATCGAGTAATTGACTTTTTCCTTTACACACTTTCCAAAGAACAATCCACTTATTCTTTCCCAAAGTTTATACGTGTGTAAAGGTGGTTGGTTAAAAGAATAAAGTCATATTGATGTGACTTTATCCTTATACCTTATCCAATGCATTTAATGTTCTTGTCGGATCATTAAATGCATGCAACCATATTTGTACGGCACAAAATTCACTGGTGAATTTTGTTGCCTATAAATACAAAGTCATTTCCTTGAGAAAATTACTTTTAAGCATACATTTTGCATTAGAGTGAATTTGTCTAAATACTCTCGATCTTAAACAGGGATACTTAACAACTTTAAGTATCTCGATCCAAAAGAGTTATTTGACAAATATAGATCATTTGTAATTCATAGGTTGTTAGGATACATACTTATTTGTATTATCTTGATTCCGCCAACCTTGTATTTTATTTAACATCATAAATAAAATACACCTTGAAAAATACATAATGTTCTACTTTACTTGTTTATTGCTTTAAGTCTTGTATTACTTTATTTATATACTTGCATTTATATTTAAGTAATACTAGTCCATTCTAGTGATTATTAGACTTGTTGTATTTTACACTTTCAGGGTTAACCATCATTTTTAAGGGACTAACATTTGGTATCAGAGCAGAAGGCTAAACATTGCCTAGATCTGCTTCTTTGATGTCTACCCCTGAAAATACACAAGGAAGTTTTAATTTTGGTCCCGATCCTAATGTTAATGTTAATGATCAAAATAATGAACCACCTATTGTTAATAACACTAATCCACCACCTCCTCCTCCTACTCCTGCTTCTCCACACGTGCATGTGCACTATTCAAATAATCCTGTTCCTAAATTCAGTGGAAACAGTGATGAGTTTGGTACGTGGAAGGCTAGGATGATATTGCATATCACTGGTATTGAGAGGAACATAATGAAAATCTTAAATGATGGACCTTATGTCCCCACATCACCTCTCAATCCCCTTCTTAATCCTTCTGGATCTAGAAGCGGAAGGGAAAAGAGGGAGGAACATTGGTCTGAAGAGGAGAGGAGATTGGTGAATCTAGACACCCTTCTCAAAAACATGATCCTCGGGGCCGTTCCAGAAACCCTAATTCCCACACTAGTTCTTTTTCCTAGTGCTAAAACCATGTGGGATGAACTTTTAAACCAGCATGAAGGAAGAGATGACACCATTGTCACCAGAAAGGTCTCCTTAAACAAGAGGTATGAGTCATTTTTTGCTCAGCCTAATGAGTCTCTCACTGGTACTTACACCAGATTTATGAGTATCATAAACCAGTTGAGAGGTCTCGGGGTTGAGAAGGACAATGATATACTTCTGGAGAAATTTTATGACATTCTGCCCACCAAATGGTCTCACATGATCCTCGTCTTACGACAAGGTAAAACTCTGCACACACACACTCTCTCAACTCTTTATGGAGCTTTCAGGTACACTGAAGAAAATCAAGCTCAGAGAGTGGTGGCAGAACAAGATGCTTATAACCATGCCTCCAGTAGTCCTAATGTGGTTAGTCATACTGAACCACAAAGTACAGCACTGATATCTTCTGAGAATGTATTTTCTATGAAGAAGATGGTGTCTGAACTTATGGATTCTGGAGAGTCCAGTCAAATCTCTCCAGACTGTTGTGATGAAACTGATGATGATGACCTTATTGCAATGATTGCTAAAACGTTTAACCGTTTCAAAGCAAGAGCAAATAGGCCATCTGGACAATTTGCATCCAGTTCTTCAACTGATAAGACCAATTTGACATGCTTTAAGTGTGGCAAAAAGGGTCATTTCATGAAAGATTGCAGGTCCAGCCAGTTTGTATCCAAGCCTGGTCCATTTTCTTCAAATAATAAGCCTGATGATAGCTATAAATTGAAATATAAAAAGCTTAAAGCCCAGATTGCTCTCATGGCACAACAAATGGAAAACAATAATAAGTACATGATCGCAACAACTGAAGAGAAGTGGGTTCCTTATGATGAATCATCTGCTGATGAAAAAGAAGAACGAGATTGCTGTTACATGGCTCTGGCAGACGAAGATCACCTGGTGAAGGAAGATGTCACATCTGGACGATGGGTGGACATTGTTATTAAAAAGGTTAGTGATTATGATACTGCAACTGACCAAGAATTAAAGCTGGACATAGCTGAAGCTTTTAATTCTGATTTGATATTTGTAGAAACTGTTAGATCTGATTGTGTAAATGGTCTAGAAACAGATTTTTCTGAAATAACTGTTTTAAAATCAAAATTAAAAGAACTTCAAGACATTGAACTGGCATTTCAAGCCCAGGTTCTGGTAACTGAACAATTGATTCAAGAAAAACAAGATCTTGAAGTCATTTTAGAGAAAGAAAAACTGGTAATTAAATCATGGCTAGAAACCAAAAAGCATATGATGCTGGAGTAAATCAATTTCCTGCTCAAAAACATACATATTTAGATGGAAATACTCATGTAGCATCATTAATACCAGTAATCGATCGATTACCAGAGGGGTTCAGGCCCACCACTGTTTATGATGAGCCTGTAACTCCCAAGACCAATATTTTCCCGGTTCAATCCCAGAGGTTAAGACTGGAGCATTCCAGATGACTGCTCTAGTTCAAAAGGTCAATCAGACGAAACCTTTGCCTCAGACCAATCCCCTACCTAAGCCTAGAACTGGAAAGGCTAAGGTATCATCTGATGAAAATGTTTTGTCCAGGTTAGAGAGCCAGATTAAAATACTGACTCGTCAATTTCAAAGTTTTAATGCAAGATTAAACTTTATTGAGGGTACTTCATCTGGCCCTAGACAAAATACAAAACCTATTGCAAAGAAAGTTAAATCTATTTCTCCAGTTGAGAAAAAGAAAAAGGTTTCAAAACTATCAACCCCAGTGGTCTTTTCAACTAAGACCACTGTTGAAGAAAGTGAACTAAACCGGATTGCCCCAGGGACCTATAAGGGAGGGTCCAGTGAACCCATCAGTCGATGGGTTCCCAAATCTAACTGATAATATCTGGTGGATGTGCAGGGCGATCGAAAGAAATATATCTGGTATCTTGACAGTGCTGCTGGCAGGACGATGACCGGATGTAAGACCCTGCTGGAGGAGTTCACCATTTCTGATGGACCCTCCATTACTTTTGGAAATGATGGTTGTGGAAAGACTGAGGGATACGGTGTTCTGAACAATGGACAAGTCAAGTTCAGACGAGTTGCATTTTTGAATGGTTTGAAATATAACCTGATCAGTGTAAGCCAACTGTGTGATGATGGCTATCAAGTTCTATTCAATAATGCTCAGGGTATCGTATTCAACAAGGACTGGAAGGTAGTGTTGATTGCTCCCAGAAAAGGAATGTGTACGTGATGGATATGGAAAGCTTTCCTTCAGAGTAGTGTTTCTATACTCAAGCTGATGAAGACATAAACTGGTTATGGCACAAAAGGTTATCCAATTTAAATTTCAAGAATATTAATAAGTTGTCCAGAAAACAACTTGCAGATGGGATACCTTCAGTTTCCTTCAAAAAGGAAAGGCCATGTCCAAGATGTGATATGGGTAAGCAAAAACGTACCAGTTCCAAGACCAGACAAAATTTCAGCATATCTGAACCTCTTCATATGCTTCATATGGACCTCTTTGGTCCAGTGAATGTTCAGACTCGTGCTGGTAAAAGATACACCCTGGAGATCGTAGATGAATTCTCCAGATATTGTTGGGTTATCTCTCTCAGGTCTAAAAGTGAAGCTGCTGCTGAAATCATCAGTCTTATCAAGCAAATTGAGCTCAAGTACAGTCGAAAGGTGTGTCAGTTAAGAAGTGACAATGGAATAGATTTCCAGAATGCAACTCTGGAGTCATTCTGTACTGACACTAGCATCTCCCAGAATTTCTCATCAGCCCGCTCTCCAGATTAGAATGGAGTTGTGGAAAGGAAGAATCGAACGCTGATAGAAGCTGCCAGGAGTATGCTTGCTGAATCTGGTCTGTCTACCAGTTTCTGGGCTGAAGCAATTGCTACTGCTTGCCACACCCAGAACCGGTCAGTGTATGTGAAGCGACACAAAAAGACAGCCTATGAAGTCTTAAGAAATAGAAAACCAAATATTGGTTATTTTCACGTTTTTGGATGTCCGGTGTACATCCTGAACGATTCCAGTCAGCTAGGCAAATTTGATGCCAAAGCTGATGAAGGGTATTTCTTAGGCTATTCAGCCATTCGCAAGGCCTTCAGAGTCTACACCAAGAGACTGGAGAAGGTCCATGAGTCAATTCATGTCACATTTGATTAATCAAATGCTGCAATCAACTAGAAGCCAGCCCTTGACACTCCCCCAGTAACTCCAATTGTCTTTTGTGAATCTGATCCTATCAACTACAATAAAGAAGATTCAGAAGACACAGTTTCCAGTCATCCTGATCTGGAACCTGTTCAGAAAAAGAAACGCTCCAGTGGTACACCATTCTATCCTTCTATTATTTTAAAACTACCCTCTGAAATTAATATTGGATCAGATGTTCGTGCTGCTCCCCCAGTATCAGTGTCAGTTGAGCATATACCAGAAATGTCTTCTTATGAAGAATTCCAAACTGAACCAGTACTTCAAGAAATACTTTCAAATGAAGAATTTCATGATGCAAATCGTGATTTAAATGACTCAGATGAAGATGCTGAAGTAGTCTGGCAAGATCCTTCTCTAGAAGTAACTCCAGAGGAGACTCAACTGAATTCTTGCACTGATATTGTTGTCAGTAACAATCCTGGTCTGTACTCCAGATGGACAAAAGCTCATCCTATTGATCAGATCATAGGTGACTCCAGTAGAGGAGTTCAGACCAGAAGAGCCTCCAGTAATCAATGCTTATATGTTAGTTTTCTATCATTGATAGAACCAAAGAAGATTGACGAGGCTATGGAAGATCCAAGCTGGGTGACTGCTATGCAAGAAGAGCTTCACCAGTTTGAAAGGAACAAGCTCTGGTATCTGGTTCCTTTCCCAGTTGGAAAGAAAGAACCAGTTGGAACAAGATGGGTCTTTAGAAACAAGGTAGATAAAGATGGCCACGTAATCAGAAACAAGGCCAGACTGGTAGCACAAGGCTACTGCCAGTCAGATGTCGACTTTGATGAATCATTTGCTCCAGTGGCTAGACTTGAAGCGATCAGAATATTCTTAGCATTCGCTGCTTATCATCAGTTCAAGGTCTACCAGATGGATGTAAAGAGTGCTTTCTTGAATGGAAAGCTTGAAGAAGAAGTTTATGTCAGACAACCACCAGGTTTCGTTGATGAAAAGCATCCACATTGGGTATATCGTCTGGACAAAGCGCTTTATGGCCTCAGACAAGCCCCACGTGCCTGGTATGACACTCTGACTAAACGTTTATTGAAAAATGGTTTCAAAAGAGGTGCAATTGACAATACCTTATTTATTCTTCATGAAAAAGGTAATCTGTTAATGGTACAAATTTATGTTGATGATATTGTTTTTGGGTCTACTGATGAAAACATGTGCAAGAAATTTTCGAAAATAATGTCAACTGAATATGAAATGAGTTTGATGGGTGAATTAACATATTTTCTTGGACTCCAGATTAAACAAAACAAAGATGGCATTTTTATTAATCAGGAAAAATATGTTAGAGATCTTTTAAAGAAATATGATATGAACTCTTCACCATCTAAACCAACTCCAATTTCTGCACCACTGACACTGGACTCCGATCCAGATGGTAAACCAGTGAACACCACTGTCTACAGAGGCATGGTTGGTTCACTGATGTATTTAACTGCCAGTAGACCAGATATTATGTTTCAACATGTTTATGTGCCAGATATCAGTCTAATCCAAAGGAATCTCATATGCTTGCTGTAAAGCGCATACTGAAGTACCTTAAAGGTGTCCCCAGTCTAGGTCTTTGGTACCCCAAAGGCTCAGGCATGGATCTAATGGGTTATTCAGATTCAGATCATGCAGGTTGTAAGATAGACAGGAAATCCACTACTGGTGGATGTCATTTCCTTGGTGGCAAACTGTTCAGCTGGACCAGTAAGAAGCAAACTTCAGTTTCATTGTCCACTGCTGAAGCTGAATACGTGTCTGCAGACAGTTGTTGTGCTCAGATACTCTGGATGAAGAACCAGTTGCTTGATTATGGTATTAAGTACTCAAAGACCCCAATCTTTTGTGATAATACCAGTGCCATTGCTATCTCGAATAATCCAGTCATGCACTCCAAAACAAAGCACATTGATCTCAGGTATCATTTTATCCGTGATCATATTATGAAAAACAACATTGAACTCCATTTTATTCCCACTGACAAACAACTCGCTGACATTTTTACTAAACCTCTGGATGTCAAAACTTTTGAATATCTTGTTGGTGAGTTGGGAATGTTAAACCCTTAAATCTGGAACCTTGGTATTGAACGCCATTGTGTACTACTGAGGATCTTTGATTTAAAGATTTCTGGATCAACATTCCAGGGGGAAAGACTTGAAAGATATTTTTGTTCTTAAAAATGTTTTAAGTTCAGGGGGAATTTATTAATTTATTTTCTCACTGGACAAATTCTTCAGAAAATATTACTGGTGCTTTGTAAATGTGTCCCTCTCACTGGTAATTTGACAGGTTGAAGTGCGTGTTTGAGGTGACTTTTGTCTCCTTGTAAATGTGTCCCTCTCATTTGTCTGTATTAGTTGACGTGCACGTTTGAAGTTACCAGTCTTTCAAAATGGTTTTCACTGGTACTTTACTGGAGTGTCCCTCCAGTGTACCATCAGTACATATTTCACTGGACTAATTCACCAGTGATACTGGAGTGTCCAGTCAACCTCCAGATGCACTGAAATAAGTCATAATATTTTTTAAATACTTGGTCATTGTGCATGCCACGTAAGCAAACTTTTTAAAGATATTTATAATCCTACGTGGCATGTAATTTTTTCAACGTAATGATGGTATTTTTACCTTGGGAAAACAAAAAGTGCAACTTGATACTGTTTGTGGGCTGTAAACCGTCACACATTTATGTGTGATGTGATGTAATTAATGCGGATCTCAGAACAAGATCAAAATTTTATTTGATAATTTCAAATTAAACCGTTTGAGTTCCACATTCTCTCTCCTATATATATCCACTTTCAATTTCATTTGCATTTACTTCGAACATATTTACTCCCAAATCTTTCAAATTCCTTCATTTAATTTCTTCATTCAATTTCCAATCATAATCATCTCTCATATTTACTCCATTTCCATTCAATTCTTCATCATTTCTTCATCAAAACCCTAAATTTTCAATTTCATCTTCATCTATTCATCATTCAAATGGCACCAAGACAATCCAAATCGCTTAAAAATCTGCTCGCTGCTGAATATGCTCCAACTGAAAATGTTGAAAGGGCACCTCATATCACTCTTGAGGCTAATGCCATAAGAATCAACATGAATAACTGGATGGCCAGACTTTCACTTTCCAGTGTTCATGATGCCCAATCTGTTATTGGGAGATTAAAAACATTTTTTCTCTCATGTCCATTATATGGTGCTCTAACATTAAATCCAGGAAGGATGTACCACGATTACCTTTGTGAATTCTGGTACACTACACAATATGATGATACAACTTCCTCAATCACTTACTCTCTGAAGCAAGGTACCAGACACTTGGGTTTCACTGCTAGTTTACTCAGGTCTGTTCTACAGTTGAACTATTTTGAACAGAATGAGTTGCCCATTGAACTTCCCTCTGGTATCAATACAAGGGAAGTGTGCAGACTGATGGGGCACACAGATATTGTGGATGAGCATGGCCAGCTATCCAGGAAGGGAACAATCTACATGAGCAAACTAACAGACTCATGGAGATACTTCTTCACACACATTGTTGAATGTCTGGGAGGCAGTTCTGGAGGGTTAGACCAGATAAATCAAACTCATCTCCAGATTGCCTACTGCCTCTGGTTTGGACTAAGAGTGGATTTTGCTCAGATCCTTTTTGATGATCTGGTAGAGCGTCTTAGGGTGAAAGGAAGAAAAGCTTTTGTTCCTTATATCCGTTTCCTTTCACTGATGTTTAAAAGAGCTCTAGGAGACCCGTATGATTATGAAACTACTCACTTTTCTGTGAGTGAGTGTATGAGGGATCTGGCCAACCTCAGATCTCCACTGAATGAGGTAGATATTCCTCAATCCATGCTCTCCTTTCAAAGAGAAGAAGTTGAAATGGCTCCAGGTAGAGGTCAAGCTGGTGAAGGACCCTCTGGTGACCAAGATGTACAGATCATAGAAGCTGTACAACTAATTAGACAAGTGGCTCCTGAAGGTCAAGGACCAGAAACTGTTGAACCTTCCAGACAACCTAGATCAAACAGGCGTCTGATGAGAGCTGGAGTTCAGGTGAATCCGGAAAGACATCCTGGTGATGTAATGAATTTGGATGGGTCTTCGATTTTTAAACCTGAAGAGAATGTACAAGTTATTCGGCAGGTGACTGATGAACAAATAGAAAATGTGGCTCTGATTATTGAGCAGGTTGTTGAGCAGGTCGAACAAGATATTCAGACTGATGAACAATAGAAAATGTGGCTCAGATTATTGAGTAGGTTGTTGAGCAGGTCGTACAAGTTATTCTGACTGATGAACAAATAGAAAATGTGGCTCTGATTATTGAGCAGGTTGTTGAGCAGGTCGAACAAGATATTCAGACTGATGAACAATAGAAAATGTGGCTCAGATTATTGAGTAGGTTGTTGAGCAGGTCGAACAAGATATTCTGACTGATGAACAGATAGAAAATGTGGCTCAGATTATTGAGCAGGTTGTTGAGCAGGTCGAACAAGATATTCAGACTGATGAACAATAGAAAATGTGGCTCAGATTATTGAGTAGGTTGTTGAGCAGGTCGAACAAGATATTCAGACTGATGAACAGATAGAAAATGTGGCTCAGATTATTGAGTAGGTTGTTGAGCAGGTCGTACAAGTTATTCTGACTGATGAACAAATAGAAAATGTGGCTCTGATTATTGAGCAGGTTGTTGAGCAGGTCGAACAAGATATTCAGACTGATGAACAATAGAAAATGTGGCTCAGATTATTGAGTAGGTTGTTGAGCAGGTCGAACAAGATATTCTGACTGATGAACAGATAGAAAATGTGGCTCAGATTATTGAGCAGGTTGTTGAGCAGGTCGAACAAGATATTCAGACTGATGAACAATAGAAAATGTGGCTCAGATTATTGAGTAGGTTGTTGAGCAGGTCGAACAAGATATTCAGACTGATGAACAGATAGAAAATGTGGCTCAGATTATTGAGTAGGTTGTTGAGCAGGTCGAACAAGATATTCAGACTGATGAACAAATAGAAAATGTGGCTCTGATTATTGAGCAGGTTGTTGAGCAGGTCGAACAAGATATTCAGACTGATGAACAAGCATCTGGTGAGCAAGAGGCTCAGATCGATTTGAATGTTGAAGCCAGTGAACTGGTTGGTGCTCAGGCTGGTGAAACAAATGTTGGTGAAATGTTTTGGGATGAGGCTGATTCTCCCATATCAGAAGATCAAAATTTTGATGTTAATATGAACTTTTTGGGTGAAGATGTTGTACAAGAAGAAGAAAGTCTACCAGAAATGCCACCACCTCCACCAGAAATAAATATTCCTCCACCAGAATCAGAAATGCCACCACCTCCACCAGAATCAAACATGCCACCACCACCACCACCTTCAATTCCACAAAATACTCCTTACTTTCATCCATTCACAATTCAAACTTCACAATCTCAACCTCCACTACTTGTAACTCCAGTCAACGTATCTGAACAAGCTGCAACTGAAGAAGACTGGGTACAAGTACCTCTTATGACCAGATTGCCTTCCACTCTTGAACCTCCCAGTGGTCTCTCCAATTCATCTTCTGCCGAGGTCCAAGGCCTTCTTAGTAAGGTGGCGGACCTGGAGATATCACTTCAGACTTCATCGCAGGTTATTTCAGACTTTAAATCTTTATTATCAAATAACCTTGCATCTGAGATGAATGTGTTTGCTGGGAATGAGAAGCTTGTTTATGAAAAGCTTGATGAACTGGTACTGGCCACAAACAACAATACTGAAAATTTCAAAGTGGCAGTCCAGGGATTGGAGACAGGGCTGGTGAACTCTGTTCAGACTGTAGTGACTGGTGAACTTGTTCAACCACTGGCAGGTCTGAAAGAAGAGGTTTAGAAGTTGGTTACTAGGGTTAGTTCTCTGGAGAGCAGGTCCACACTTGATCAGGATGCTGTTGTTAGCACGATTAGTGATGAATGCTCAAAGAAGTTCAGAATTAGTATGCTGAAAGAATTATCTGAAGAAATTTCTGAGACTGTTCTTCGAACTCTTCAAGATGGGTTGTTACCCCAAGTAGAGAGGTTGATGGAAGAAAAATTGCCAAAGCACTTGCCTAAAGAAGTTGAAACTGTTAAAAAGGAAGTGCAGGCACTTAAGAAAGTTGTGACTGATACAACTTCAGTGGCTGGAAGAACCTTTGGTGCACTGGACAGACATATGCTAGAACAATTATGGAATGATCTCAAGTCCAGAACTGGTGATCATTCCAAGGGGGAAAATTCGTCTGGTGACCAAGAAGGTTTAATTAGAAAGAAGAAGGATGTTGTTGCCAGTGCTGTTGAAAGGGCCTTTGCTACTGAAAGCATTGTGCAAGAAAAACAAGTGACTGGTACTGATGCCAGTGCACGTTTAGCAAGAAGAGCATTTGGCACTGAAGCCACTATGCTGACTGAAGAGGCTGCTGGTACTGAAGCCAGTGAGCCTCAGTTTGAATCTTTCCCAGATATACCAACTACTCTGAAGGCTGTTAAAGGAAAAGAACAAATGGTATCTGGAGAAGAAGAACAAACTGCTGAAGAGTCATCAGAGTATCCTACTGCTGATAATGAAACCTCTAAAAAGCTGGAACAAGAATGCATCATGATTGAAATCTTCAGGAGAAATCAAAGAGATGAACTGCTGGCCCATCAAAGGGAGATGGCAACTATGGGGACTCTGGACTCTTATAATGCTGGCAGGTTAGGCATAAATATTGATGTTTACAAAAAGATGAAGGAAGACCCCAGAGTTCATCAATGTCTGAATGCATTGAATGATGTTCATATACGCTCTTTTTACGCCGAAGAAGAACAGATCTATGATTCTATAATTTATGGCGTTAGTGTACCAGAACTCATCAGGCAGAGGAAGGAGGAACTGGTGATGCTCCAGAGGAAGATAAGGAAAAATGTTGCTGCTCTGGAGTTAGAGTACAGAAGGAAACTGACTGGCTTACCAAAACTGACTGCCAAACAGATCAAAGCTATTAAAGATGCTGATGTAAGCAGATTCATTCCCTGGACACTTCTCTGAAAATTAATCGTCAACAACTCCAGTCTGCTGTTGAGCAAAAGAGAGTGTCAAAGGAAACTGAAGCATTGATCCAGACAGCCAAATTGAAAGACAAGTATAATGAAATGTTAAATTTCAGGGCTGATGCTAGAAGGATCACTGGTGCAGAAATCAAGCTTGCTGGTAATCATGAAGGTATGTCCAAGTTTGAAGTAAAGTTGACCAGGGAAGGTAACTTTACTGATGAAAGAAAGAGTACTTCAGTCCAAGCGTTTGGATGGAGTGAACTGAAGGAGATTGCTTTAACGTTTAGGGGGAAGACAAATGTGTCGACTGATGTTAAAGCATTTCTGAAGAGGGTTGAGAAGGTGTGGAGAAGAAAGCAACAGATGGAAGTTGCAATGGGCATAAAAACGCCAGAATCAATACCATCTTTTCCATCACCAAAGAGAAAGGCTTCTGAAGATGCTCCAGGACAGACATCGAAGAGAAGGGCCTGACTCTTATCATTTACTTGTTGTAATTTATTGTTTGATGAAAATTGTAAACTATTTATCAGTTGATGTATGTAATATTAGTTGCAATTTTTGAATCATAAAAGTAAATGATCAGATTTAGTCTAAGTTAGAACTTAAAAGATGAAACTGAAAACACTCATGATCTATAAAGTGTTTTCCATTAACTTAGATTTTTTAGACTAAAATCAAAACTTGTGTTTTTCAAGCATACAAAATTGTATAGATTTAAACTTGAAAACACTTGCATTATTTCTAAACAAATAGGGGGAATTTGTTAGGTCCAGATTTACTGGACTCGCTCCAGACTCGACTACTCGAGCCTTACTGAAGATCTGTCCAGAAACGTGTTCTACTGGACCTACTCCAGACTTGGAATCTGGAGTCCCTCTAATGATTTGTCCAGAAATAATGGAAGACCAGTGAGCAAATACTTGTATAGGAAATCTGGAGAATTCTCCAGATTAGCTCACTGGACTTCACCCCAGTCCAGATCTACTCTACTGAAGACGTTCTCACTGAAGTCAAAGACTGAAGTCAGAATAAAGAAGACTGGCAAATGGCGGAGTCCACTGGAAGTCTTACCAGATCTGTACACTGGAGGATTGTCAGTGTTCTAGACCTTACAAGTCTGAACACTGATATCAAGTAATTGACTTTTGCCTTTACACACTTTCCAAATAACAATCCACTTGTTATTTCCTAAAGTTTATACGTGTGTAAAGGTGGTTGGTTAAAAGAATAAAGTCATATTGATGTGACTTTATCCTTATACCTTATCCAATGCATTTAATGTTCTTGTCGGATCATTAAATGCATGCAACCATATTTGTACGGCACAAAATTCACTGGTGAATTTTGTTGCCTATAAATACAAAGTCATTTCCTTGAGAAAATTACTTTTAAGCATACATTTTGCATTAGAGTGAATTTGTCTAAATACTCTCGATCTTAAACAGGGATACTTCACAAATTTAAGTATCTCGATCCAAAAGAGTTATTTGACAAATATAGATCATTTGTAATTCATAGGTTGTTAGGATACATACTTATTTGTATTATCTTGATTCCGCACAACCTTGTATTTTATTTAACATCATAAATAAAATACACCTTGAAAAATACATAATGTTGCACTTTACTTGTTTATTGCTTTAAGTCTTGTATTACTTTATTTATATACTTGCATTTATATTTAAGTAATACTAGTCCATTCTAGTGATTATTAGACTTGTTGTATTTTACACTTTCAAGGTTAACCAACGTTTTTAAGGGACTCACAAAGGGCATGCTTTAAGTGTCGTGAGGTAGGTCACGTGTCAAGCTGTTGTCCTTATAAGAAGAACAAATCTTGGGTGTCACCTGAAAAATCTAGAGGTAGTATGGATTCTAGTGAATACAGTAGTTCTGTGCACAACATGTCCATGAAAGATTACAAGAATAAATATTATGAGGAATATGCTGAGAGAAATCCTGATAGTCTAGCTGTTAAGAATTACTTAAGATTTAGAGAATTTGAAAAAGACAGCAGGTCGGATAATAATAAGCCTAGAAGTGTCTCCTTTAGAGAAGGTTCTAGGAGTTCGAGTCAATCAAGTAGCTGGAGAGCAAATTCTCCACACAGGGTTAATTCGAATGATGCTTATTATGACAGGATTATTTCTAATGTGCATTCTAATCCAATTGATCGTTTTCAGCGACATAGTCCTAGGAGATTGTCTTCATCATCTCCTGAGAAAATGTCAAGATTTCAAAAGAATTCTAAGGGTTTTAACCAAAGGCTACCTACTGAAAGGAGGCCTAGTGGTTCCCCTAATCGTAGGCTTAGTGCTGGAAGAAATTCACGAATTTTACCCAGCAGAAGGCCTGTTGACAGCTTAACTGTTAAACCAGCTAAGGCTTGGGTGCCTACTGGTGAATTTTGGGCTGACATAGTCTCTGATGAAGAGAATGATAGACCCAAAGCCAACAGGGCTAGGGGTCCTTTTGAGAACTAATTATTTTTTGAATGTGCAGGAGTTGCTAAGGAAAACCGCAGGTTTATGGTTTGTCAATAGCGGAAGCTCCAAGCACATTATGGAAGACAAGGGACTATTGACAGAGTTTACTCCTGTTAAAGGGTCCTATGTCTGTTTTACGGATTCCAAAGGCGGAAAAATTTCTGGGGTTGGAAGAGTTGTAAAAGGAAGCGTCTTCATTGATAATGTTAATTTTGTTGAAAAACAGGATCAGAACCTTTTGCCAAGTGTATCAATATCTAAGAAGGACTTAGAAAAGGAAAAAGTCTATCTTACTCATTATACATTAAAGGGTAGTGATCGAGTTTTTACCGAGATGGAATTTTCAAGATTTTGTTTTCCTCGGGTTTTGATTGACAAGGTATGGAGTGTAGAAGTTAACAAGGAGGATCGCAGCTATGATCGTCCGAAAGTTGTGCCTCTTGTGTTAACTCCTGAACAAGAAGAGATTTGTAGGTCTCATGAGCAAGCTGTCAAGGACTTTGAAGATGTGTTAGATGGACGAAATAGAAAGATCCATGAAACACATGATCAATGTTCCAAGAAGACTTGTTCTAATTAGTTTATATTTATTATTGTTCATGTGATAGACAAAGTACTATAGAAGATCATCACTAGATGATGATCTATAGTACATGTTCTAATTTTTATATGTTTGATTTATGTTGTTGGTTATGTTATATGTCAGTTCTAGAAGTGCACTAGTTTAATCGTAAGGATGAAGAAATTGGTGTTCTTGAGGAAGTAGACATCAGTGGATGTTTGTCTTAGGGGGGAGATTGGTTTCATGGCAATGTAAGAAGCAGACTTCTGTTGCAATCTCGTCTTGCGAGGCAGAATACATGGCAGCTGGTGGATGTTGTTCACAGGTTCTATGGATTCAGCAACAGCTGCGTGATTACGGTCAGAATTTCCTTTGTACTCCCATAAAGATAGACAATGAATCCACCATATCCATAAACAATAATCCTGTTAAGCACAGTAGGACTAAGCACATAGACATAAGGTTTCATTTTATTCGTGATTGTGCTGAAAAGAAATTAATAGTCCTAGAAAAGGTGCCGAGTGACTTTAATTTAGCTGATCTGTTCACTAAGGCTTTCAACGAACTCGTTTCGAGTTGTTAGTCCAATTGATTGGAATGAGAAATCTATAGTGACAGTGTCTCTCAAAAGGAACTTTGTAAAATGAGTCAGTGTTTGTGTCATAATGTATGTGTGTCAGATAGTGTCAGAAAAGCAAAATAAAAATGAGAAAAATCAGAAAAGAAAAAGAAATATAATAAAAGGAGTAAGGTCACTACATCAAGATATTTAGACGTGACGATACATTAGCTTTTAAGCCTACCGAATTGTACTTTAAATTGCTTAGTTCAGTGATACCATTATATGATGTATCGATAGGCACAAAGTACCAAGGTTTCCTTATAATCTGAACTTAATATATACAATGTTCTTATGGGAAACGTATTCAGATATATGGCTGAGAATGCTTGTTCTTAAATAGACAAGTCCTTTAAATCTTATGAAAGATCTTGCATTGTAATTAGGTATATTTGGTCTTTATATAGAAGGTCTCGGGTACATATATGTGTATGTATTGCTTTTTCGGATGTATATTTGTGACAAGATATGCAAAAATCTAATAAATCTATTGAAAATATGAAGCTAATGTGGCCTTTGAGATTCGAACAAGTAAGTCCTTGGGGTGTCTTTGTATACCTAGCCTACCTAAAGCTTCCAACTTGGGATAGGTTGTCAGAAAGTTCGCTACACGGGTCTCATCGAAAGTCACGGGTTTTCATCAGTGCTTAAAATAATGTCACAAATATGCAAGTACTTGGCATTATGCAATGTTGAGTATATTTCCGTACGTTAGTCAAGTCAAGTCGCTTTGCGCGTGAGGAATCACCGACCTGTCACCGCTGACTTGATTCTTAAAGACTTTCTCACTTTACTCACCAAATGTCTTAATTTTAGTGCTTGTGTCGATTGTGAGAGTGTATCTGAATATGGGGCACATAAGTTCGCAAACAAGATTAAGTGACATATTAGGCTACTCGGGTTGCATGGTGACTGTCCTTGGCCAGGGTATGTCGAAAGTGTCACAAACCAAAAAGGAGACTGGAAGTACCGAGTGTTTAAGAGGACAAACATATTGGTAATCGTTTTTGGATCACTGTTCATAACTAATAATAAGAGAATTATTTCTCACTAGTAGGCTTATGTAATATGCTAAATCTGATCTAATCAGCAGTAACTTTAGCTCTTGTAACTATGTTATTCGTTTATGTTCAGTGTTTGTGTTTGTGTGTGTGTTTGTGTTTTTCGTGAAATGTTTAATTTTTATTTGTATTGTATTGTTTAAATAAAAGTTCCTATTGCACGAGAGATATAGTCAGAATAGAATCTAGTTTCCAAGAGGACTCAACTACGTTCTTATGGAACAGTGAATAAACGAGTAGGGTAGTTAAGCGATAGTGTTGTGTGTGTGTGTGTGTGTGTGTTGTGTGTGTGTGAGTGTGTGTGTGTGTGTGTGTGTGTGTGTGTGTGTGTGTGTGTGTGTGTGTGTGTGTGTGTGTGTGTGTGTGTGTGTGTGTGTGTGTGTGTGTGTGTGTGTGTGTGTGTGTGTGTGTGTGTGTGTGTGTGTGTGTGTGTGTGTGTGTGTGTGTGTGTGTGTGTGTGTGTGTGTGTGTGTGTGTGTGTGTGTGTGTGTGTGTGTGTGTGTGTGTGTGTGTGTGTGTGTGTGTGTGTGTGTGTGTGTGTGTGTGTGTGTGTGTGTGTGTGTGTGTGTGTGTGTGTGTGTGTGTGTGTGTGTGTGTGTGTGTGTGTGTGTGTGTGTGTGTGTGTGTGTGTGTGTGTGTGTGTGTGTGTGTGTGTGTGTGTGTGTGTGTGTGTGTGTGTGTGTGTGTGTGTGTGTGTGTGTGTGTGTGTGTGTGTGTGTGTGTGTGTGTGTGTGTGTGTGTGTGTGTGTGTGTGTGTGTGTGTGTGTGTGTGTGTGTGTGTGTGTGTGTGTGTGTGTGTGTGTGTGTGTGTGTGTGTGTGTGTGTGTGTGTGTGTGTGTGTGTGTGTGTGTGTGTGTGTGTGTGTGTGTGTGTGTGTGTGTGTGTGTGTGTGTGTGTGTGTGTGTGTGTGTGTGTGTGTGTGTGTGTGTGTGTGTGTGTGTGTGTGTGTGTGTGTGTGTGTGTGTGTGTGTGTGTGTGTGTGTGTGTGTGTGTGTGTGTGTGTGTGTGTGTGTGTGTGTGTGTGTGTGTGTGTGTGTGTGTGTGTGTGTGTGTGTGTGTGTGTGTGTGTGTGTGTGTGTGTGTGTGTGTGTGTGTGTGTGTGTGTGTGTGTGTGTGTGTGTGTGTGTGTGTGTGTGTGTGTGTGTGTGTGTGTGTGTGTGTGTGTGTGTGTGTGTGTGTGTGTGTGTGTGTGTGTGTGTGTGTGTGTGTGTGTGTGTGTGTGTGTGTGTGTGTGTGTGTGTGTGTGTGTGTGTGTGTGTGTGTGTGTGTGTGTGTGTGTGTGTGTGTGTGTGTGTGTGTGTGTGTGTGTGTGTGTGTGTGTGTGTGTGTGTGTGTGTGTGTGTGTGTGTGTGTGTGTGTGTGTGTGTGTGTGTGTGTGTGTGTGTGTGTGTGTGTGTGTGTGTGTGTGTGTGTGTGTGTGTGTGTGTGTGTGTGTGTGTGTGTGTGTGTGTGTGTGTGTGTGTGTGTGTGTGTGTGTGTGTGTGTGTGTGTGTGTGTGTGTGTGTGTGTGTGTGTGTGTGTGTGTGTGTATGCGTGTGCGTGTGCGTGTGTGTGTGTATGTGTTTCGAGTGTGTGTTTGTGTGTGTTTCCGAGTGTGTGTGTGTGTGTGTGTGTGTGTGTGTGCTCGGTGCGGTTTGTAGTGTGTGTTCTTGGTGTGTGTGTGTGTGTTTTGAGAGAGAAAGATTGATTAAACTGAAAGATTGGAATTAATTGTGTAAGGAATGAATTGTTTTTTCTGTTCTTGTTATGATTTCTAAGGTATGAGGGCTATATATAGTCTAACAATACAACTATGCTAATTATCACAATTAGCCCCTCAACCTTAGTAATCATCTATCTATGACTTAACAACAAGAATGTCTTCTAATCTTAATTACAATTTATCACTATTTTTGGATTTCTAACATTCTCCCCCTTAGTGATTTATTGTAATGAATGAAGTACGTGTTATCTTGTCTTGAAGGAATGAAATTGATGAGCCCGGTGGTGAAGACAATAGGGATGTTGAAACAAGTCTTCAAAGCTTTCTCTTTTGTCTTTGGAGAACTTGATTCAGTCTTGATCTTGGACTTCTTGAAGTTAAATCATATGAAGATTCTCAATGTTCTTTTTGAACAGAGAATGATGAAAGCATGTTTGGCTTGAATCTTCGAGAATTGATGAATCATGAATCAGAGTTGTCTTTTGAAATGCAGAAGAGATGAATCTTGGTTTTGATTCTTCAGTTTTAATTCTTGAACGAATCTCATCTTCTTGAAATGAAGTTTCATGAATATGAACTCTCCCCCTTGATTTATGCATTGGAGTTTCTTGATAAAATGTTGTTGTATGACTTGAAGATCTTGAATGAAGTGTGTTTGATGAAGACTCGTTTGAAGCTTTACTTCTTTGACTTGAATCTTCTAACAAATCTTTCAACCTTTTTGAAGCTTTGATCTTTGTCACATCAACTCGAACACTTTGGAGAGTTAGCAATTGAATGAAGTTTAGATGAAATTCTTATGAATTAATCATGCTCCCCCTCAATCCATGATTAAAAATCATTGGAAAAACATCAAATGTGTGAATGAAAAGGTTTGAAACACATTTGAAGTTTGAGAATTTTGGGAAGGGTATCATTTCTTTTATCCCTTTTCTCACAACAAATCACCTTAACCTCTCACTTTTCGACTTTACTCCCTCCATTCTAGTTGCACGAAATCAACATCACTCAAAATACCCTCACTATCTAATGAAAGAAGTGAATACTCCGGGGTTAGAACTCATCGGCGATGATGAAATTCATGGAGTAAATTTTGAGAAATACCTATCGCTCATTGTGCAAACTAATCACCGAACTCCATTTGATTAAAAATCATTGGAAAAACATCAAATGTGTGAATGAAAAGGTTTGAAACACATTTGAAGTTTGAGAATTTTGGGAAGGGTATCATTTCTTTTATCCCTTTTCTCACAACAAATCACCTTAACCTCTCACTTTTCGACTTTACTCCCTCCATTCTAGTTGCACGAAATCAACATCACTCAAAATACCCTCACTATCTAATGAAAGAAGTGAATACTCCGGGGTTAGAACTCATCGGCGATGATGAAATTCATGGAGTAAATTTTGAGAAATACCTATCGCTCATTGTGCAAACTAATCACCGAACTCCATTTGATTAAAAATCATTGGAAAAACATCAAATGTGTGAATGAAAAGGTTTGAAACACATTTGAAGTTTGAGAATTTTGGGAAGGGTATCATTTCTTTTATCCCTTTTCTCACAACAAATCACCTTAACCTCTCACTTTTCGACTTTACTCCCTCCATTCTAGTTGCACGAAATCAACATCACTCAAAATACCCTCACTATCTAATGAAAGAAGTGAATACTCCGGGGTTAGAACTCATCGGCGATGATGAAATTCATGGAGTAAATTTTGAGAAATACCTATCGCTCATTGTGCAAACTAATCACCGAACTCCATTTGATTAAAAATCATTGGAAAAACATCAAATGTGTGAATGAAAAGGTTTGAAACACATTTGAAGTTTGAGAATTTTGGGAAGGGTATCATTTCTTTTATCCCTTTTCTCACAACAAATCACCTTAACCTCTCACTTTTCGACTTTACTCCCTCCATTCTAGTTGCACGAAATCAACATCACTCAAAATACCCTCACTATCTAATGAAAGAAGTGAATACTCCGGGGTTAGAACTCATCGGCGATGATGAAATTCATGGAGTAAATTTTGAGAAATACCTATCGCTCATTGTGCAAACTAATCACCGAACTCCATTTGATTAAAAATCATTGGAAAAACATCAAATGTGTGAATGAAAAGGTTTGAAACACATTTGAAGTTTGAGAATTTTGGGAAGGGTATCATTTCTTTTATCCCTTTTCTCA
Organism: Erigeron breviscapus; assembly: GCA_034093135.1. Lineage (NCBI taxonomy): Eukaryota > Viridiplantae > Streptophyta > Magnoliopsida > Asterales > Asteraceae > Erigeron > Erigeron breviscapus. The sequence continues at coordinate 76,368,444 of CM067171.1, read as the reverse complement.
CAACAAATCACCTTAACCTCTCACTTTTCGACTTTACTCCCTCCATTCTAGTTGCACGAAATCAACATCACTCAAAATACCCTCACTATCTAATGAAAGAAGTGAATACTCCGGGGTTAGAACTCATCGGCGATGATGAAATTCATGGAGTAAATTTTGAGAAATACCTATCGCTCATTGTGCAAACTAATCACCGAACTCCATTTGATTAAAAATCATTGGAAAAACATCAAATGTGTGAATGAAAAGGTTTGAAACACATTTGAAGTTTGAGAATTTTGGGAAGGGTATCATTTCTTTTATCCCTTTTCTCACAACAAATCACCTTAACCTCTCACTTTTCGACTTTACTCCCTCCATTCTAGTTGCACGAAATCAACATCACTCAAAATACCCTCACTATCTAATGAAAGAAGTGAATACTCCGGGGTTAGAACTCATCGGCGATGATGAAATTCATGGAGTAAATTTTGAGAAATACCTATCGCTCATTGTGCAAACTAATCACCGAACTCCATTTGATTAAAAATCATTGGAAAAACATCAAATGTGTGAATGAAAAGGTTTGAAACACATTTGAAGTTTGAGAATTTTGGGAAGGGTATCATTTCTTTTATCCCTTTTCTCACAACAAATCACCTTAACCTCTCACTTTTCGACTTTACTCCCTCCATTCTAGTTGCACGAAATCAACATCACTCAAAATACCCTCACTATCTAATGAAAGAAGTGAATACTCCGGGGTTAGAACTCATCGGCGATGATGAAATTCATGGAGTAAATTTTGAGAAATACCTATCGCTCATTGTGCAAACTAATCACCGAACTCCATTTGATTAAAAATCATTGGAAAAACATCAAATGTGTGAATGAAAAGGTTTGAAACACATTTGAAGTTTGAGAATTTTTGAAATCACAAACTCCTCCTTAATCTATGCAAGAATATATCAAAAATGGTTTTCATAGAAAGGTGGAGCAAAAATTGTTTTTGCGAAATCAAAAAGAAACACAAAGTTTTGCTTCAACAACAATGTTGGTAGTAAGATAGCTAGGGAGTACACAAAGGCGTTCAATCCGTCGCATCTTACAACAACATGTTGGAGGCAATTAAAAAAAAAAAAAAAATCCAATCAATTAGAAAATATGAGAGAAAAAAAAAAAAAAAAAAAAAAAAAAAAAAAAAAAAAAAAAAAAAAAAAAAAAAAAAAAAAAAAAAAAAAAAAAAAAAAAAAAAAAAAAAAAAAAAAAAAAAAAAAAAAAAAAAAAAAAAAAAAAAAAAAAAAAAAAAAAAAAAAAAAAAAAAAAAAAAAAAAAAAAAAAAAAAAAAAAAAAAAAAAAAAAAAAAAAAAAAAAAAAAAAAAAAAAAAAAAAAAAAAAAAAAAAAAAAAAAAAAAAAAAAAAAAAAAAAAAAAAAAAAAAAAAAAAAAAAAAAAAAAAAAAAAAAAAAAAAAAAAAAAAAAAAAAAAAAAAAAAAAAAAAAAAAAAAAAAAAAAAAAAAAAAAAAAAAAAAAAAAAAAAAAAAAAAAAAAAAAAAAAAAAAAAAAAAAAAAAAAAAAAAAAAAAAAAAAAAAAAAAAAAAAAAAAAAAAAAAAAAAAAAAAAAAAAAAAAAAAAAAAAAAAAAAAAAAAAAAAAAAAAAAAAAAAAAAAAAAAAAAAAAAAAAAAAAAAAAAAAAAAAAAAAAAAAAAAAAAAAAAAAAAAAAAAAAAAAAAAAAAAAAAAAAAAAAAAAAAAAAAAAAAAAAAAAAAAAAAAAAAAAAAAAAAAAAAAAAAAAAAAAAAAAAAAAAAAAAAAAAAAAAAAAAAAAAAAAAAAAAAAAAAAAAAAAAAAAAAAAAAAAAAAAAAAAAAAAAAAAAAAAAAAAAAAAAAAAAAAAAAAAAAAAAAAAAAAAAAAAAAAAAAAAAAAAAAAAAAAAAAAAAAAAAAAAAAAAAAAAAAAAAAAAAAAAAAAAAAAAAAAAAAAAAAAAAAAAAAAAAAAAAAAAAAAAAAAAAAAAAAAAAAAAAAAAAAAAAAAAAAAAAAAAAAAAAAAAAAAAAAAAAAAAAAAAAAAAAAAAAAAAAAAAAAAAAAAAAAAAAAAAAAAAAAAAAAAAAAAAAAAAAAAAAAAAAAAAAAAAAAAAAAAAAAAAAAAAAAAAAAAAAAAAAAAAAAAAAAAAAAAAAAAAAAAAAAAAAAAAAAAAAAAAAAAAAAAAAAAAAAAAAAAAAAAAAAAAAAAAAAAAAAAAAAAAAAAAAAAAAAAAAAAAAAAAAAAAAAAAAAAAAAAAAAAAAAAAAAAAAAAAAAAAAAAAAAAAAAAAAAAAAAAAAAAAAAAAAAAAAAAAAAAAAAAAAAAAAAAAAAAAAAAAAAAAAAAAAAAAAAAAAAAAAAAAAAAAAAAAAAAAAAAAAAAAAAAAAAAAAAAAAAAAAAAAAAAAAAAAAAAAAAAAAAAAAAAAAAAAAAAAAAAAAAAAAAAAAAAAAAAAAAAAAAAAAAAAAAAAAAAAAAAAAAAAAAAAAAAAAAAAAAAAAAAAAAAAAAAAAAAAAAAAAAAAAAAAAAAAAAAAAAAAAAAAAAAAAAAAAAAAAAAAAAAAAAAAAAAAAAAAAAAAAAAAAAAAAAAAAAAAAAAAAAAAAAAAAAAAAAAAAAAAAAAAAAAAAAAAAAAAAAAAAAAAAAAAAAAAAAAAAAAAAAAAAAAAAAAAAAAAAAAAAAAAAAAAAAAAAAAAAAAAAAAAAAAAAAAAAAAAAAAAAACTTTAAAAGTAAGTTAAGTGATAAAAATAAGAAACTATAAAAATATACAATCGTAAAAAAAAAATGAAAAAAAAAAAAAAAAAAAAAATTAAGGTTTAAGATTTAACATACCAAGCTTGGAGATCAGAAAATTAAACCTCTTTTCGTCCAACGGTTTTGTGAACAAATCTGCAAGTTGAAATTCAGTTCCCACAAAGTAGAGTTCGATGTCACCTTTCTCAATATGATCTTTGAGAAAATGATATCTAACATCAATATGCTTTGATCGAGAGTGGTTTACTGAGTTGACTGCAATGGCAATGGCACTCTGAGAATCACAATAGATAGGAATATGATCATATGTCAGACCATAATCAGTCAGTTGTGTCTTCATCCATAAAACTTGAGCACAACAACTAGCCGCAGCCACATATTCTGCTTCAGCCGTTGATAGTGAAACACAGTTCTGTTTCTTGGAAGACCAACTCACAATTTTATCTCCTAAAAATTGTAAAGTACCGGAAGTGCTCTTGCGATCAAGTTTACAACCTGCATGATCTGCATCTGAATAAGCAGTTAGATTGAATCCAGTATCCCTTGGATACCAGAGACCTAAATCGGGTGTACCCTTCAGATAACGAAAGATTCGTTTCACAGCTTGATAATGTAAATCAGTTGGAGCAGCTTGATATCTAGCACACATACATGTTGCAAACATTATATCTGGGCGAGATGCTGTTAGGTACAACAATGAACCAATCATACTTCTATATCTCTTTTGGTCAAATGGTTTCCCATTTGTATCAGTATTAATGGTTGTTCGAGCAGCCATTGGGGTAGAAATTGAAGAACATGAAGTCATATCAAACTTTTTCAACATGTCATTTATGTATTTACCTTGTGATATAAAAATACCAGTTGGTAATTGTTTGATTTGAAGACCCAAAAAGTAATTCAGTTCCCACAAAGTAGAGTTCGATGTCACCTTTCTCAATATGATCTTTGAGAAAATGATATCTAACATCAATATGCTTTGATCGAGAGTGGTTTACTGAGTTGACTGCAATGGCAATGGCACTCTGAGAATCACAATAGATAGGAATATGATCATATGTCAGACCATAATCAGTATTTTTGTTTTCTGAAATGTTTCAAGAATTCCTTCAAATGAAAAAGAATTAAGGTTTAAGATTTAACATACCAAGCTTGGAGATCAGAAAATTAAACCTCTTTTCGTCCAACGGTTTTGTGAACAAATCTGCAAGTTGAAATTCAGTTCCCACAAAGTAGAGTTCGATGTCACCTTTCTCAATATGATCTTTGAGAAAATGATATCTAACATCAATATGCTTTGATCGAGAGTGGTTTACTGAGTTGACTGCAATGGCAATGGCACTCTGAGAATCACAATAGATAGGAATATGATCATATGTCAGACCATAATCAGTCAGTTGTGTCTTCATCCATAAAACTTGAGCACAACAACTAGCCGCAGCCACATATTCTGCTTCAGCCGTTGATAGTGAAACACAGTTCTGTTTCTTGGAAGACCAACTCACAATTTTGTCTCCTAAAAATTGTAAAGTACCGGAAGTGCTCTTGCGATCAAGTTTACAACCTGCATGATCTGCATCTGAATAAGCAGTTAGATTGAATCCAGTATCCCTTGGATACCAGAGACCTAAATCGGGTGTACCCTTCAGATAACGAAAGATTCGTTTCACAGCTTGATAATGTAAATCAGTTGGAGCAGCTTGATATCTAGCACACATACATGTTGCAAACATTATATCTGGGCGAGATGCTGTTAGGAACTGGATCGTGGTTATGAAGAGGTTCATTGTTTGGAATTGGTTCAACGATGATCTGAGGTTCTTGATCATGAACCGGTTTTGAATTATAGAATTCTTCAAAAGAATATCTAATTCATCACTGGTTGGAGTTGGAAACTTCTTGAATTTAGAAGCTAAGGTAGTATTCCTTGTAGAAGGACTTGAAGCACTTGAATCCATACTTGTTGGTAGCAAGCTTTCTTGCTCAAAAATCATGCCTGACATCTCATCGAACCAAACATTCATCGTCTCTTGAATTGTGTTTGTTCGACGATTATAGATTCGGTAGGCTATAGATGTTTTGGAATAACCAACAAAATATCCTTCATCACCTTTCTTCTCGAATTTTCCAAGATTCTCCCGATCATTCAACGTGTAACAAACACACCCAAATATGTGGAAGTAGTTGATGTTGGGTTTCCGTTTGTTAACAACCTCATAAGGAGTCTTTTCGAACCGCTGATTGATAATGGACCGATTCTGAGTGTGACAAGCAGTGTCAACAGCTTCAGCCCACATATTGGATGGCAATTTGGAATAAGCAAGCATTGTCCTTGCTGCTTCCACCAGCGATCGATTTCTCCTTTCAACAACACCGTTTTGTTGTGGGGTGCGAACTGCTGAGAATTGATGAGTAATACCTTTGGATTTGCAGAATTCATCAAAAACAGCATTCTTGAATTCAGTACCGTTATCCGAACGGATGTAACGAACTGGAAGTTGAAGATTTACTTGAGTAATGGTGATGAAATCTATCAACATCTGAGTTGTTTCATCTTTGGATGCTAGGAACTTAACCCAAGTATATCTTGAATAATCATCAACAATAACCAGGATGTATTTCTTCCCATTTCGGCTTTGAACTTTCATCGGCCCACAAAGATCCATGTGAAGCAAATGAAGAGGTGCTAAAGAATTTGGAGATTTCTTCGGTTTATGAGAAACTCTCTTAATTTTCCCAACAGCACAAGAAGGACAGACATGCTCACTTTCATACTTATAGTCAGGTAAGCCTTCAACAAGATGCTTATTGACTAAAGTATTGATTGTTTGGAAATTCAGATGAGAGAGCCTTCTATGCCATAACCAAGAATTCTTTGAAGTAGCCTTTGAAATGAGACAGATATTATCGGTTGGTTGGTTATCATCGAGATTGACGGTAAAAAGGTTATCGTCACGATCGCCACAAAGAATATCAACTCCATCTAAGGTTTGGACTTTGCAAAGAGATTTTCGAAAAAGAACTTGAAGATTGTTATCACAGAATTGTCCAACACTGAACAAGTTGTGACTTAAACCTTCAACATAGTGAACTTTCTTGATTATAATCCCATTTCGTTCAATGTCCCCATAACCTAAGATAGGAGCGAAATTGTTGTTTCCAAAGCGAACAGTTCCCATGAATCTTTCAACAAAATTCTTCAGCAAAGATTTATTTCCAGTCATGTGCTTCGAACACCCGGAATCGAGTATCCAAACACAGATGGTTATTTCCTGCAATCAAAGAAATTTAACCGTTTTTAGGTACCCACTTGAAAACGGGTCCTTTTTGGTTAGATAAAACAGGCAGGGTATATAACTTAGGATGCGCATTCAAACATGTTATTGAATCAACATAAGCATCAACAAGCATATTATCAACAAACATATTTGAATAAAATGTACGAACATTCACACAAGAAAAAAAAAAAAAAAAAAAAAAAAAAAAAAAAAAAAAAAAAAAAAAAAAAAAAAAAAAAAAAAAAAAAAAAAAAAAAAAAAAAAAAAAAAAAAAAAAAAAAAAAAAAAAAAAAAAAAAAAAAAAAAAAAAAAAAAAAAAAAAAAAAAAAAAAAAAAAAAAAAAAAAAAAAAAAAAAAAAAAAAAAAAAAAAAAAAAAAAAAAAAAAAAAAAAAAAAAAAAAAAAAAAAAAAAAAAAAAAAAAAAAAAAAAAAAAAAAAAAAAAAAAAAAAAAAAAAAAAAAAAAAAAAAAAAAAAAAAAAAAAAAAAAAAAAAAAAAAAAAAAAAAAAAAAAAAAAAAAAAAAAAAAAAAAAAAAAAAAAAAAAAAAAAAAAAAAAAAAAAAAAAAAAAAAAAAAAAAAAAAAAAAAAAAAAAAAAAAAAAAAAAAAAAAAAAAAAAAAAAAAAAAAAAAAAAAAAAAAAAAAAAAAAAAAAAAAAAAAAAAAAAAAAAAAAAAAAAAAAAAAAAAAAAAAAAAAAAAAAAAAAAAAAAAAAAAAAAAAAAAAAAAAAAAAAAAAAAAAAAAAAAAAAAAAAAAAAAAAAAAAAAAAAAAAAAAAAAAAAAAAAAAAAAAAAAAAAAAAAAAAAAAAAAAAAAAAAAAAAAAAAAAAAAAAAAAAAAAAAAAAAAAAAAAAAAAAAAAAAAAAAAAAAAAAAAAAAAAAAAAAAAAAAAAAAAAAAAAAAAAAAAAAAAAAAAAAAAAAAAAAAAAAAAAAAAAAAAAAAAAAAAAAAAAAAAAAAAAAAAAAAAAAAAAAAAAAAAAAAAAAAAAAAAAAAAAAAAAAAAAAAATCATGCCTGACATCTCATCGAACCAAACATTCATCGTCTCTTGAATTGTGTTTGTTCGACGATTATAGATTCGGTAGGCTATAGATGTTTTGGAATAACCAACAAAATATCCTTCATCACCTTTCTTCTCGAATTTTCCAAGATTCTCCCGATCATTCAACGTGTAACAAACACACCCAAATATGTGGAAGTAGTTGATGTTGGGTTTCCGTTTGTTAACAACCTCATAAGGAGTCTTTTCGAACCGCTGATTGATAATGGACCGATTCTGAGTGTGACAAGCAGTGTCAACAGCTTCAGCCCACATATTGGATGGCAATTTGGAATAAGCAAGCATTGTCCTTGCTGCTTCCACCAGCGATCGATTTCTCCTTTCAACAACACCGTTTTGTTGTGGGGTGCGAACTGCTGAGAATTGATGAGTAATACCTTTGGATTTGCAGAATTCATCAAAAACAGCATTCTTGAATTCAGTACCGTTATCCGAACGGATGTAACGAACTGGAAGTTGAAGATTTACTTGAGTAATGGTGATGAAATCTATCAACATCTGAGTTGTTTCATCTTTGGATGCTAGGAACTTAACCCAAGTATATCTTGAATAATCATCAACAATAACCAGGATGTATTTCTTCCCATTTCGGCTTTGAACTTTCATCGGCCCACAAAGATCCATGTGAAGCAAATGAAGAGGTGCTAAAGAATTTGGAGATTTCTTCGGTTTATGAGAAACTCTCTTAATTTTCCCAACAGCACAAGAAGGACAGACATGCTCACTTTCATACTTATAGTCAGGTAAGCCTTCAACAAGATGCTTATTGACTAAAGTATTGATTGTTTGGAAATTCAGATGAGAGAGCCTTCTATGCCATAACCAAGAATTCTTTGAAGTAGCCTTTGAAATGAGACAGATATTATCGGTTGGTTGGTTATCATCGAGATTGACGGTAAAAAGGTTATCGTCACGATCGCCACAAAGAATATCAACTCCATCTAAGGTTTGGACTTTGCAAAGAGATTTTCGAAAAAGAACTTGAAGATTGTTATCACAGAATTGTCCAACACTGAACAAGTTGTGACTTAAACCTTCAACATAGTGAACTTTCTTGATTATAATCCCATTTCTGTTTCCACTTTGATTTTGGTAGATTCAATCTTTTTCTCAGTTTCTGAATCAAAAATATATTCTCCCTCCATGAATTTATCAAAATCAACCTTCGTGAAATCTTTTGAAAAAGTAAATTTCAATGGAGATTGATTAATTTTAGATTTATTTGAAAATTTTGAGAAATCAGGAATCTTGGTGTCCAACTTCACATTATGGGTAGTCTCAGAAATTAGGTCAACTTGAACTGACACATCTTTGGTCTCACAAGAAAATTGAGTAGATGTATCAACACCTATACTAGCACTAGGCTTAGGGTTAACAACTAACTCATCAACAGTGTTGCATGTGAAAAACCTATAGAAGTACCATATCAAAACTAAACTATGTGCAAGTTCTTCATCAGAAAGATCAGATTGCACACAATCATCAGCTATAAAAGTAGCAGTATTTTGACAAGTACATTCAAGAGAATCAGTCAAGGTCTGAGTGGAGGTATTGGTAGATGAATCACAGGTAGTTTGGGTAGAATTTTCTACTAAAGCAATTTGGTCAGTTTGAGTAGAAACATTCTCACAAACTTTCTTAGTATTTACAACAATACATTTATCCTCTAGATTCGGACTTTGAGACTTGAGATGATTTATAACTGTTTGTTGAGATTCCACCTTTTGTTGTAAATCTTCTATTTGCTTTTCCAAAAATGTGGTTGGAAAATACATTTTAGTTGATTTAGGTGAAGTACCAACAGATTCTTGGTTTTGAAAATTTGATTCAATTTCTTCCAATTCGAAAATTGAAGATTGTTTAGTTTTGTATGAATCATTGATTGCATCATAATTAACCAAAAAATCTGGATTAGGTATTCTCTCAACTTCATCAGTCTCAAATTCGTTATCCAATGGACGAATAAATTGTTGTATCATACCAAGGCGAAGAAATTTTTCATCATACAGGGGTTCGATTTCTTCTTTGGCTTTTTGTAATGGTGTGATATTCTCAAATCCCAACCCGAGAAGAAGTTCTGTTTTGTCAATTTTTGACTTGTTGAAATAGGCAGTGAAATTCAAGAGAGGATTTTGTTCAACTTTATATAACTTTTCTTGATAGAAAAGTATATTCTTTTTAAATTCCTCAACTTGTTTTTCAAGATTCTCAATCTCAATGCCTTTAGAAAACAATTATGATTTAAATCAGAAATCTTCCTTTCGAGTTCAACATTGTTTGGTTTAGCTTCTTGGAGCTTCTTATTGAGAATATCAACGTCCATTTGTCTCGCATTTGCCCGAAGCCATTCATTGGTCTTTTGAATTTCAAGATCTTGATTGGTCTTTTCAAGATCATGAATGGTCTTCTCAAGATTTTGACATCTTAGTAATAACTTAGAATCAGGAGTGACATTCATCTCACATTCTTTAACCAACATTTTGTCTTTGTATGCTTGAAAATCTTGTTTAATAGTATTATGTTCAAAAAGTAATTTTGAGTGTTCTTCAAGAAGATTTGAAAATTCACTTTTTGAAAATGAAATACTATTTTTCAACTTTTTGTTTTTGTTGGCTAAAGAATTGATATGATTTGTTAATTTAGATAAAGCTAATCTACAAGACTCTTTGTCCTTAATCAAAGAAAAAGTAGAGTCGAGATTTACCTCATCATCTGGGTATTCATCATCAGTGCTTTCTGCTTCAAGGACTTTGTTCTTGGCCAATCTCGCCATATAGCAAACATTAGCGGAGAGATCTTGATCTTCATCATCAGTGAGCAACAGCCATTTGTCATCTTCGGCAAGCAATGCATGTCCTGCTTCGACCTGTTTGGCTAGTAGCATCTTCTGCTTGTAGTACTCATAGTTCCGCTTCTTGGGTTGTTTGCAATCAACAGCAAAATGTCCAGGAACTCCACAATTGTAGCACCTTTTGTCTGATGTCTTCCCTTTCTCAACTGCTTGTTTCTCATATGCTTCCTTCTTTTCACTATATCTTGAACCAGTAGCTTCACTTTGATCATTGCTCCTTGGATGATAGTGTTCCTTCTTGGGAAATGCACTTGTTGAAGAAGTGCGGAGATTGTTGTTTGTTGGCCTCGCTTTATAAAATCTCTTCTTGAAATGCTTAGTTACTGCGGCAAGAGCTTGATATAGTTCGTCTGATACACCATCTCTTGTAGCCATCACATCATCTCCCTCCTCATCAGACGAAGAAACAACCACCATTTGCCTTTTGAGAGCTTCAGAAATCTTCTTCTCAACGATCAATGCCAAAGGATCAGAAGATACAACTTCTGGCATTTTGTTCGATGAAGCTTTGCTTAGGACTTGGTTTTCATTGAGCTTGAAGGATTCATATAGAGTATGAATGGTGAATTTGGTCAGGTTTTGATGTTGCTTGATTTGGGTTCCAAAATCTTCCCATTCTTGACCAAGTGCTTTGATGAACTTGATGTTTAACTCAATCTCAGTTTTCTTGACATTGTTCTTTCTCAGTTCATTAATGACATTGCAGAATCTGTAATAAACTGCCTCAAGAGATTCATTTGGCATTTTGGAGAAGTTGTCAAACTCAGTCAAAATGTTGGTCAATCTGATTGTCGAAGTCACGTCAGCTCCTTCCATCTGTCTTGCCACCTCATCCCATATCTCTTTTGCTTGTAGTACTCATAGTTCCGCTTCTTGGGTTGTTTGCAATCAACAGCAAAATGTCCAGGAACTCCACAATTGTAGCACCTTTTGTCTGATGTCTTCCCTTTCTCAACTGCTTGTTTCTCATATGCTTCCTTCTTTTCACTATATCTTGAACCAGTAGCTTCACTTTGATCATTGCTCCTTGGATGATAGTGTTCCTTCTTGGGAAATGCACTTGTTGAAGAAGTGCGGAGATTGTTGTTTGTTGGCCTCGCTTTATAAAATCTCTTCTTGAAATGCTTAGTTACTGCGGCAAGAGCTTGATATAGTTCGTCTGATACACCATCTCTTGTAGCCATCACATCATCTCCCTCCTCATCAGACGAAGAAACAACCACCATTTGCCTTTTGAGAGCTTCAGAAATCTTCTTCTCAACGATCAATGCCAAAGGATCAGAAGATACAACTTCTGGCATTTTGTTCGATGAAGCTTTGCTTAGGACTTGGTTTTCATTGAGCTTGAAGGATTCATATAGAGTATGAATGGTGAATTTGGTCAGGTTTTGATGTTGCTTGATTTGGGTTCCAAAATCTTCCCATTCTTGACCAAGTGCTTTGATGAACTTGATGTTTAACTCAATCTCAGTTTTCTTGACATTGTTCTTTCTCAGTTCATTAATGACATTGCAGAATCTGTAATAAACTGCCTCAAGAGATTCATTTGGCATTTTGGAGAAGTTGTCAAACTCAGTCAAAATGTTGGTCAATCTGATTGTCGAAGTCACGTCAGCTCCTTCCATCTGTCTTGCCACCTCATCCCATATCTCTTTTGCTGTATCATAAGAATCAACAGACCCATAGATTTCATCCGGTAGAGCTCTGTATAAACATGACCTTGCTCTGTTATCTGCAGCTGTTCGATCCTTTTGCTCAGCATTCAAAAGTTCATGAGTTTGAATAACTGCATTAGTAGTGGGATGGCGATGAACAGCAAGTCCATTCAGAATGGAATCTTTCATCATATGACCATTTGTTTGACTTTCCACATAGTCCATGAATCGTTTCTTCCATAGTCCGTAAGAACCACGGTAGAGAACTGGAGGTCTTGTATCAGAACCTAATGCCAATGCTTCACGAGAAGCCATTTGAGATTGATTTGAATTGAAAGAGCAAATGAAACGATCTTGATTAAAAAATGAAACGATCTTGATTCAACAAGGAAATTGAAACGATCTTGAAATGAATAGAGAATGAAACGATCTTGTCAAAATCGTTCTGGGTGAGATCGTCTTTGAGTAAGATCGTCTTGGTTATCTTCTTCATCTGAACACATTTCCAGAAAAACTCCATTATCAACTTTTTAAAACTTCGATTTCTTATGAATTACTAGGAGTTAGATCACGAAATCACTTCCAAACTGTTTTAATTCACGTCCGCAACTCGATTATGAACAAAATTCAACATAAAACACAACAGATTCAAATCCCTGAAATTACGCGCCAAAACTCAAAATTCAATCTCGAGATTTGGATTGAATTGGAACTTGAAAATTGACAGGATTATGTTATCAATAGCCACGAATCTATTGATGAACAAACAACTGTGATTTTATGAGATTTGATGTGTGAATTTTGAAGAACCAGTAGGTGAGAAATTACGAACAGAATTTGAGATTAAACTTGATTTTGATGAAATTGTGATCAAATTCAGTTATGGATCGTCATCAGATTGATGTTTTGCTCTGATGTTATGTGTGTGTGTGTGTGTGTGTGTGTGTGTGTGTGTGTGTGTGTGTGTGTGTGTGTGTGTGTGTGTGTGTGTGTGTGTGTGTGTGTGTGTGTGTGTGTGTGTGTGTGTGTGTGTGTGTGTGTGTGTGTGTGTGTGTGTGTGTGTGTGTGTGTGTGTGTGTGTGTGTGTGTGTGTGTGTGTGTGTGTGTGTGTGTGTGTGTGTGTGTGTGTGTGTGTGTGTGTGTGTGTGTGTGTGTGTGTGTGTGTGTGTGTGTGTGTGTGTGTGTGTGTGTGTGTGTGTGTGTGTGTGTGTGTGTGTGTGTGTGTGTGTGTGTGTGTGTGTGTGTGTGTGTGTGTGTGTGTGTGTGTGTGTGTGTGTGTGTGTGTGTGTGTGTGTGTGTGTGTGTGTGTGTGTGTGTGTGTGTGTGTGTGTGTGTGTGTGTGTGTGTGTGTGTGTGTGTGTGTGTGTGTGTGTGTGTGTGTGTGTGTGTGTGTGTGTGTGTGTGTGTGTGTGTGTGTGTGTGTGTGTGTGTGTGTGTGTGTGTGTGTGTGTGTGTGTGTGTGTGTGTGTGTGTGTGTGTGTGTGTGTGTGTGTGTGTGTGTGTGTGTGTGTGTGTGTGTGTGTGTGTGTGTGTGTGTGTGTGTGTGTGTGTGTGTGTGTGTGTGTGTGTGTGTGTGTGTGTGTGTGTGTGTGTGTGTGTGTGTGTGTGTGTGTGTGTGTGTGTGTGTGTGTGTGTGTGTGTGTGTGTGTGTGTGTGTGTGTGTGTGTGTGTGTGTGTGTGTGTGTGTGTGTGTGTGTGTGTGTGTGTGTGTGTGTGTGTGTGTGTGTGTGTGTGTGTGTGTGTGTGTGTGTGTGTGTGTGTGTGTGTGTGTGTGTGTGTG